>OZ004632.1:2817600-3425522 GCA_963924495.1 Nemapogon koenigi | reverse complement strand
ATTATATTATATTATATTATATTATAGTTATATTATATTATATTATATTATATTATATTATATTATATTATATTATATTATATTATATTATATTATATTATATTATATTATTTATATTATATTATTTATATTATATTATATTATATTCCACTCAGTTATTAACTTTAAATTTTGTCATTACAGACAGATAGTTCAATTTTATTTAGATATTTGTAAAGATTGAAGAATAATGTAGCAAATCGATAAATAATAGGTGACGCGGGTGATGAATACAAACTTGCGACCGTCCATGATTTTTCACGCTTTAAATTGAACAATGTTTGTAACTGCTGAAGGAATTTGGATCAAAGGTGACATAAATTATATCCAATCAACAATGAAAGTGCTTCCATCCAAGATTAGTAAGTAGGTATGTCTACACCAAACGGAGAAAAACAACTTCTGAACTTTTATGAATAAACCACGTTACATGGACGAAAAAATAATATATATGAAGGTCGAAAATTGCCTAAATACCAACGAAATTTTCTCGTAAATTAATGTAATCTTGTAGCAATGACGTAGGTAAACACGTGAAACGTAATTTAAGCTTTAGGCGTTACTGCCTCTTATTGACAACATCCTACATTCATACATTATGTAAGTAGTACTAAAATAAATTTTACGAATATTAAGTACTTTATATACAATGGTAACATTGTCCATGATTAGCAAGTTGCCACTTGCAGTTGTTACTTGCAACTGCGACTAATTTACAATAGTGGCTGTCAAAAATGGAAGAACTAAGGAATTAATTAAGGAAAAAGTACCTAATAGAACAAAATCTACACAAAAAGTACCCAGTGACTAATTAAAAAAAACAAAAACATTGCAGAAATGTGATAATTGTTGCATAGTTTTTAGAAGATCAAAAAAATTCCGTTTTGAGTTTTAAAGTAAAGTAAAGAAATGCTTTTCTTAGAATGCATAATAAAATATTCTGATCTGTAGGTACTCAATTTTTACCATATCAGTACTTCTAACAAAACAACGACGAAGGCTTTTGTGAAACGCACTTTACATAATATGTATAATATCTCAGATTTTATTCCACCCAACCTAAGAAATAACAGTTTGAAAATAAAAATTTAAATTCTTTGGATCTAGATTAGAGTCAAAGACTTTTTATTCACTGCGTTTACTAGAGTTACTAAAAATAGGAGAAACTTTCCATAATATGATGTGCGAATTAAAAATTATTTGGAAAATATTTAAATCTTCACAAACTTCAATAATTTATTAAACGAGTCTAGTTTCACCAGTAAGACTTAATTTAAAATTTCTATCTAAATAATTTCTGGTGGCGGCGGCGACGCTGCGAAGTGAAAATACTTTATGAAATAATTTTCTGTATTACTACGGAACAACCAAAAGCTATTATCACTTTATATAAATGGTTAGCAAAAGCCAAGAAACGAAAATTAAATCTTAAATTAAATATTTTTGTGATTATTTTTCAGCCAGTGTTTTCTGACATTATAGTTTAACCGAACCTGCAAAATTCCTAAAATAAAGTTAACCTCAAGAACTCCTTTGTAACTAGTTTCATTTCCTTACTCATTTATAAAGTTTGAAAAAAGTTAACATAAAAAACAACGGAACATTTATCTACATTTATTTTTAAAATGTTAGGGAGTAAAATAGAATTTCTAAAATTTCCACGGGCGAAGCCTAGGCGGAAATCTAGTGAAAGTAGCAAAAACACAATATTTATGTAGCTAACCGTTTAGTCAACATACCGTAATAAATTTAGAATATTTGAGGCACATTCTAATACAGGTTTGTATGTCATATATCACTAGAATTTGTCCTCAGGGGCTTGTGGTAATATTAGATATTTAGGGAAAAACACTTACTTGTTTACCTACTTATAAATAATAAGAGCCAATACCCACGCATGCCCTAAATATATCCAATATTTAACTTATGTGAATCTAATCAAGCTGAAGTCGTGTGATTAATTTATGCTTGACTGACAGACAAAAATCATAAACACATTTATTTATATTTACAATTATGTACTTAGTTTGAAATTTCTTTCTGTTACATATTTGCTAGATTCTGAGCCTAAACTTTTTTGGTAAACCGTTGCATCAGCACAACGACTGCACACAACATTTAATTGTATTATTATTGAGAGAAATAAAATAAGTTTCATAAAACTAAGTGCGAGCTGACAGACATAATGCAATTATAAGGAATTCACACTAAGTACGAAATTTAAAAAATCAAATGGCCTGTACTTACTAATAATATTTCGATTGATTTGATTCATTTATTGTGAGCTAGTTTTCAGAGGATCCATCTTAAGAACTCCCTTCATAACGTTTGTCCCATACTAATTACATGCTGCAGCTATATGTAAATTACGCGATAACTATATTTCTTGGGTTCGAAATTAAAATTGATTTCTAAAGATATATTAAACATGATATAAACATATATATTATTTCATTTAGTTCATAGATAATTTCATGTATTTGAAGAAAACATTAACTATAACTTGCTATTTTTTATTTTTTTTGTATAATACTCATACAGCCGAAGTCAGTTTCGTGTATTATAGCAAGATAGGTTTTGTTGAAAAATCGTAGTTTCTCATGTTTCTGGTACGTGAATCTTGGTCTATCATATTTTATCCTTGGTTATCGATTTAATAGTATCACTTACATCTTTCTAAAGATATATGGACAAAACAAGTCGTGCGTAAAACTGAGTTCGTTGCGCTGTGATGCGTCGCCTTAAGAAAGTGTGATGAAACTGTCAGTATATGCCTCGATCACATACAATTATTTTTTGGAACGACTCAGAACGACAAAATGTCGAGTAGGTAATTGTTTGCGTTGGGGAAAAATGACTTCTGTGGAAATTATTTGAAATGTTCATAGAAGTGAAGTCTAGAACCAAGTTAATTAAAACTTTCTGTTGTAGACTTCTAAAATAAACCTAAACTAAATTTGATTCAACAACTTACATTCGTGAGTGGCAAGACGCCCACTTCACAATGTAATTTTAGTTTGAACTTCTACTCATCATCATCACAAAAATAAATTAACTGACTGGGACAGTATGAGGACTCCTTAATGATATAAAAATGGTAGAATCTGTCTCTTCTCTTTCTCTCTTATATCCTATATTTTGTCTGAAAAATATTGGGATCGTTTGTTTTCAATAGGGTAGTTGACAGTGAAAGAAAATAAATACACAATAATATTTTTTATATAGTTTATATTTGTTGGTTTTCAAGATGTGACGTCATCGTCGTCGCGGGGATTTTAAAAATAAAATCAAAATAAAATGATAAAAAAAATTAAGATACAAATCTATCTAATTATTTTATTAGGTAGGTATAAATAAGTTTACAGATGTAATTTGAAAAGTATTTCCAAAAAATTGTCTAGACCCCTATTCAGTTTAAATTTTTGATTGCCTGTGGAACATCCATCTTCTTTTGAAAAAAAAAAACATGTTTCTTAATTTACAGGAATCAGCATTTTATATTTTTTAATGAAAATGTATGTATGAACCCTGTATTTTGTGAATTTATTATGAAAGTGTGCAGATAGAAATTCATAATATATTATTTAGCAATATGTCAAGCTAGGTTGTCGGAGCGACATAACAATTTGTTACATTGTTGGTGGAAGCTTATGAGCGGAACAAGGTGCGCCCGTGATGGATCATAATGCACTTTGCAGTAAAATGGAGCACTCAGTCCTGACTTAATGGAATGGCACATATCCTGCATCGGTTTTAGAACTAAGTTAAGCCTGCCGTAGCAAAATGAGATTTAGGAAGCATTAAAACAATGCGTGGAAAATGTTGCCTTAAAATTTGGCACATACGTCCCACTAATATTATAAACGCGAAAGTTTGTATGAATGTATGTGTGATGCCGGCACCACACTTCGTTATGCGTTAGGCGTTATGCGGCTGCGCCTTATTTGCAAAAATATTTGGTATGTGGGCGAATAAGGAACATGCCACCACACTTCGTGTCTGTGTGCCGAACATGCCAATTATGTGTGTTGTTTGCTAAAAAAAAATGGACGTGTTGACCACAGAGCAAGTAAAATAGCTTATTATTTTTATATAAATAATACCTGTTGTATAAGTACAAAGTTACTAAAGGAACGAAAAGAAAGCGCTGGTGGATCATCACAAGTCATAGGAAACGAACTAGGTAAGTAGTATTCGAGACAAAGAGAATATACCTATACGTCGAGACACGACCCTACACGACCGCTGCAAGCGAGCGAATGAGTGAACGAAGTGTGGTCAGTCGACGCGCATGTTCGGCTTATTCGTGTCCTTTGATGTGTGCCAAAAACTGACAAGTCGACGGATAGCGTATGCGTTATGCGTTATGCGTGCGAATAAAGCACATATATGGCTTATATAGCCGAATAGACCCTCCACACTTCGTTTTATGCGGGCGAATAAGCCGCATAACGCGTAACGCATAACGAAGTGTCCACACTTCGTTTTATGCGGGCGAATAAGCCGCATAACGCGTAACGCATAACGAAGTGTGGTGCCGGCATTACGTGAATGTATGAATTACTTAATCACGCCAGAACGGATGAACGGATCTGGATAAAATTTGGCACAGAGATACATTATAGTCTGGAATAGGCTACTTTTTATCCCGGAACAGTGTATGGTTCCCGTGGGATAGATTTGTTTTTGTTTTTCACGGGATCGACATGATTTTTTCCATAGTAGTAGTTTAGGGGTCAGAGAATGACATATACTACTTTTTATACCGCGAAAGCAGACGGGGGAGGGGCAAATTACGGCCACGGTATTATTTATTTTTGGATCTATTTCCACGGACAGAAGCTTGTAATATTATATTTTATTAAATTGTCTATTGAGACGCTTGCAAATTTAGAAAATTGCAAGTCTGTTACTTTACTTACCTAATGAGACTACAACTATCACTTTTTTATTAAAGTAACATATTTTCAGAAGAAATACGGATGCAGGTTTTGCGAGAAGTCGACTAATGCTTTTAATTATTGCTATTGGTGCTTATTTTTATTCGAGTAGAAATTGAATTGAACACAATGATTATAGGGAGTTCAAAATATTATAAGTAGGCAAATTTTTATAAAGGAAATTATAGGTCTCGCCATAGGCATTCCACCTATATTTTTTACACAAGTCGTTAATCAATTCCTTGTCCAGCCATTTCCAAATGAAAACGTACAATTTATTCTAATTCTAAATTATGTGGGTAGAGGTCTGGGCAACAGCAAGTTGAACATAAATAACCCTTGTTTGGATATTTGTCTGTGTCAATTTGAATATTGTCAACACCGAGTTTACCAGTGAATGCTAGTATAAGTGCTTTTGTCGTCCATATTCATGAATTTTAGATAGCAAAACCAATAATTTACTAGTTTATCTAATGGAAGTCGATAACATATACACTTTATAAATAAATTGTAAATTAAATATAATTCTAAGCTCTTTTTGGTTAATTAAATAACACATATTAAACCTAACTAATATTATAAACGCGAAAGAGTGTTTGTTTGTTTGTGTCTTTCTCCTTTTTTCACGCCAAAACGGAGCAACGGATATACGTGATTTTTGAAGGGGGTTGTTGAAGGGCCGGAGAGTGGCATAGGCTACTTTTTATACCAGAAATCCTTCGGTCCATTCTTATGTCATATTTTAAAAAATCCACGTGTAAAAGGGAAGAGTGTTTATGCTGTCGGGACTCTAACTCTAAACTAATCTAACTAAAAAATCTACTACTATAAGGACCAAGCCCAAAAAAAAGTATCTTAGATTAAAGACGGTTGGAAGCATGAAGGTAAAAATATATCTTTCAAATTATATTAAATTACTCATAAAATTTCAAAATCCACACATGCTAAGGTTCTAATTACTTATCGTGCACTACAAGTCTCATGTGAAAGTTTTAGATAATACGAACATCTGCAGAGGACGTTGCTTCAGGCACCTGTTGCGAGTTCATACGCTTTGTTGATACGTCTCCTATCACACTCTATTTAAATGTTCCTTTGTAATTGCTTTTTACACTCTATGATAATTAATTCTATCAGGGTAGGCATCCCTTTGATATCACATTTTGAGTAATTCATACAAAGTTTAATATAACCTGAATGGGATTAAAAATGGCGGACTTCATAACGTTTATTATATTAGAATGAATATGAAAGATTAGATGTTTTGTCGACTTGATCAACTGTCATTCATCGCTGCAAAGCTTGTGAATTTCTGGTAGCAAATTTAACCCTGATATTATAATAATGAAATTCAAACTAGACTAGTAGAAAATTAAAGAACTTTCGGAATTGAAGTCGAATTTCTAAGGTTCTTACTTAATTTCTCGTCATATTCTTATATTTTGAATAAGTAACAGTCGGGGTGACTTTGCACGAGTTCATGAAAAGCACTAACTATATATTGTATACCTTGCGGTATGGTCAGGCAGTGTACACTTTTTGCCAGTTATCCATATTATACAGAACAGAACTGGCCACTCGTAGAGAACGACTTATTCCGCTGGGTATCCGAACCGATAATACAGTTCCGGGAGCCGTTAGGCAACCCGTGAAGATGTAAAAAACCTGTTGCTGCACTTAATGGACCTTGATGTGTCACTACTTTAACAGACGAAAATTATCTGTTATATTTTCTATTTATGTACCTCCGAAGCACATATTTTTGAAGAAAATTGGTGCTTACCAATTTCAACAAACGTTATGATTTAAATACATTTATATAATTGTATATATTAGTATAAAATGACAAACGTACACTTCAATTTATATTTCGACTTTTATTCTGTAATTTATAAGTACATAACTAAAAATTAGGATAGACATATTTAATCTAATCCAAAATTTTAGAAGTAAAAACCGTTTAGATGACGTCCCTGCCTAACCCTTAGTCTATTATTATGTCGCTCGGTTGCCTCCAGTATCAAAATTCACAATACGGTTGGAGTACCAATGAATTTGGTACAAAGAGTAGGCGAACTGTAAATGCCATGATTTCAAGTTACAAAAGAGGGATTCTTTTGTATGGAGTTCCGTTAACATGTCCGGCCTGTGACTGCCATTTTAACTACATACATGTATATACCTCGGTCATATTTATCTACTCTATCTACTAAGTATAAGTATACTAAATATTCCAATGTCTTCGATCGTGTGGAATGGTTTCAATTAAACAAGAGTTTATTTATTTAAGAAGATAAAAAAAGATACAGCCCTGTGACAGACAGACGGACGGACGAACAACGTAGCCTTAGTTATAGGATTTCCGTATGCACTCCTTTGGGTACGGAACCTTAAAAATGGAGAAAGTTATATTTCATCATGTATTTTTTTTACTTTGTTATATTATTTGTCTATCAGGGCAATAGTATAAAACGGAAAAAGTATACCGGCTTCAAAAATTGTGCACTGAAAAGTAAGAAATAATTAATATTTTGTCGTAGAATTTGAAGACGGTTGGTGTCAAATAAAAACTACTTAGCTCCCAATTTTTACGATTAATTAATTAGGTCTATCAACTGATCATCAGTATACAAACATAGATAACATTGAACAGATCTTTATATTCTTAGATGTTTACTAAAACAAAAACAATTTATAAAACAAATATATAAATAAACATCAATCAATCAATATAAATTATCAAGGCTCCATTAGTGCTCATTTAGATATTTACTTAATTATGTATACTAATTTGGCACCAGCCGTCTTTTCTTTCTTCTTTTCTACGAAGAAATATAAATGATTTCTTACTTTTCAGTGCACAATTTTGAAGACGGTATACCTTTTTAAAAGTAAACATTTTTTTATCTATTTTGTTCCGTGATATTAGAAGAATTTTAATGTGCTTTTCGCAATTAACTAATTTAGTTAAAACACGAAATAAAACACTGGAGACCCAAGAACAATTTTGCAAGAAAATTTGTGCGGGGATGATTATGAAAATTTGGTCGGGGTAGGAGAGTAACATAAATATGGTGATACTATGTGCGAATGGAGCCGTGGATAAACATTATTTCTGTCTGGTTATTTAAAATTATTTTTTAAGTAACAGGTACAAGGAATTCATAATATAGGTACAATATTCAAATGTTTTCTCCAATTTCTATTGTACATATTTTATATGACGACGGTACATTTCTATTGCAGATTCATTACGTACGAATGTTCCACAGAACCTGTTCATTCCCATGCTCAAAGTGGCAATCTGCTAATGTAAATTTGTGCAAAATGTATGTTTTATATTTTAGATTAAATTAATAACGTCTCAAAACTAACTACCATGTCTTCCTCAAGTTTTCCATCGAAAACCACTCAAGGGATCGATCATTATAATTTTGGACATATACACGTTGAGATTGTTTTGAATATTTCAACAAAAACCATGCTTACAAAGGTAACCACACAAAAATACTTGAAATAAAAAAGAAATTAAAACAATTATCAAATGAAAGCCCAGGAGAACTTTTTAACTTGAGCCAAACCGTCGCCGTGCTACTCTGTCAAGTCGGTAGAATTAATTAAAATTCATAGAGCTGAAAATTTATTGTTCTCACTCCGTTATTAATAAATAAAAGCTAAGTAGCAAAATTAATGAGAAATGTGGTTTGGAGGAACCATTTGATATAATAGGCGGAAAATAGATTTACTACGATATTTAGAATTAAGTCGCTGGGTATAATAAAAAATATGTTTGGATATGTCTTATCTGTAATATTAGCAAGCGAATTATAACTAATATTATAAATACGTAACTGCTTGTTTGTTATTATTTCACGTCAAAACAGTGCAACGGATCGACGTGATTTTTCACAGAAAGTTGCTGGAGGGTCGGAGGGTATGCTTTTTATCCCGAAAATCGTTCGGTGTAAATTCTTGTCACATTTAAAAAAAAAGTTAGAAAAAATAGCGACAATCAGTTTCAAAAATTGTTTGTGAGGTTAGATAGTCTCTCATGTAGAAAACAAGTATGATCTTTTTCTCATTTTGCCTACAAAAAATTTTCATTCGATATGAATTGCCTTTTCGACATTTCCGTAGCAGCTCGAAAACTCGTATTCCAGTAAAGCTTTAGATTGCGCACTACTTCTGAAGTTTGCATTCCGAGGCTTGCTAGAGTACACTCTCAATAATAATTTCAAAGTTCGTCGACTTCTTCTTAGGTTTATTCTTTTGAAAAGACAGTGCTTAACTTTGATCATTTTTTAATTTACTTCATAATAATTCAACTTAGGATATTAGTGGCTACATTTTATAATGTAGGTGTCCTAAAATATTTTATATCTAACTAATAAAGTTAATTAAATGTCTGTTTGTTCGTTTTAAATTAAAAAAAAATACAGCTTAACGAAAAATAAAGCAATGACTTCAGCCCAAGGAATACACTTTTCTAGTCTGTGTATGTACGTATTTTCCTGGAAAAGTTTGAAAATAGAATTTTGTGCGTTTATAAAAGCTACAACTGTTTCCATTCGTAGTAATTTGCATCAAATCCTTTGATCTCGAACTAGATTCACTGACAACCGAAATTTCAGTCACGCTACGCACATTTCCGCTCTACCTAAAACTACTTTATTGGCTCGGAAGGAACACCCGCGATTCGCTTTGGTTTTGTTGGAAGAATTTCTTGGTTTATATAATCTACTTTATGTTTCCTAGTATCACTTCTTACTCTCTGTTTAAATCCTGTCTTGAATTGACCTTCAAGGAGAAGGTCTGCTTTCGACAGTTTAATATGATGAAAAATTGACTGATGGTGCGTCGGTGGCCGAGTGGTTAAGACGTCTGGTATTAAGCACGGATTCGATCCCGGATGCCGGCCATATACCACCTAGTCACAGGTGATTATATTATATTAACTACGAAGTAGAAAAAAATCCGTGTATTCTCATGGTCTTACTATTTAGTCCTAGATTATTATGATTTCTATACTGATACGAGTGATTGCTATATTACTACTTATATTGTATACCCACTATAGGTTAGCAATGTCCTCATATTTCAGACAGAACTAAAATTTTGGGGTTCTAGTTTAGGTTTTTTTAACTTCTTCAATAATATTTATTTGATCGTTAGATTAGTGAATTGAGGACTTGATCTACAAACATAAAAATTGAAAAAACCACAAATGAAACGTATACGTTACGAAAACAGAAAAGAATTCTCCATTTCTCATCTTAATATAACCATTCGAGAACAGTTGTGCAAAACATTTTTCTTTGTTCCCTATATGTGAATAAAACGCAATGAAACCGGCAACCAGGAGTTGAGATTACTCTGTATGTAAAATGGTAAAGAGAAAAGTGGGCCAAGTTTTTGTATACACATTACACATGCGGGAATATGAAGTACGATCGTTAATTGCTGCCTCAGTGAAATATACAGTGGATCTCTCATAAAAGTTTAAAATATTATTATAAATAATATCCCACTAATATTATAAACGCGAAAGTTTGTATGGATGTATGTGTAGATGTTTGTTACTCAATCACGCCAGAACGGCTGAACGGATTTGGATGAAATTTGGCACAGAGATAGTATAGTCTGGAATAGCACTATAGTTTTTATACCGCGAAAGCGGGCGGGGGAGGGGAAAATTACAGCCACGGGATTATTTATTTTTGGATCTATTTCCACGCGGGTGAAACCGCGGACAGAAGCTAGTATTATAAATAGCCATAATATTTTCTGAGGTGGATTGATTTTAGTATTGCTGTTTATAGTATTGAGGATCTAGTTACGGTTAAAAGTAGACAGAAAAATAAACATAACAGAAAACTGTCTTTATCAAATACTAGCTTTCCGCCCCCGGCTCCGCCCGTGGATATTTTCGGACAAAATAAAATAATATAGCCTATGTCACTCAGTGGTTATGTAGCTTCTTATTAGTGAAATAATTTTCACTAAGGATTTACATATACACACAAACTCACAAAATTCGCAATCTCCCTTTATAATACATTTATAGAAAGAAAATAAGTGAAAGATGATGTTGTGACTAAAATGAGGAAAAGTAGTTTACGCTGGTTTGGACACGTTGAAAGAATGAAGGATAAAAGATTTACTAAAAGGGTTTATATGGCTGAAGTGAAAGGAAATGCTGGTAGAGGACGAATTAGATATATTAAAAGTACACACAATCACCGAGCATGTATGAAAGGTATGAAGAATATAAATAACCACTTCTAATGAAGAAACAAAACCACCTTCAAAACCAAAATGTGCTTTTCGAAAGCAAATTCACAAGTCACTATAAAAAATACCCAAATCGCTTCAAGTGCAGTGCCTATAACATTTGGAGCGTTCTCGATTTCCCCAGGATCCCATCATAAGATCCTGACCTGATTTTATTAGAAGAAGGATAATTTTAATATTATAACATTAATATTTCAATAGATACACATTAAATAGGTACTGTTTCTAATTAATCAGGGAGCAATCAAAGAAATCTCTTCGCAGTCGGTGATTGTGTTTACGTTCAAAGACAGGATAATTTCGCTAGATCTCCATAAGCCCCTCGGCGAAACCGTTACCATGGCAAGCGACCGACCTGTTGATATCCCCCTACCGCGAACAACCCCCTATTTCCCAGGCGCCCAGGCACCATCGATCGAATCTTTATTTACTTTCGAAACACTTATCGGACTCTCTATAAAATAAATATTAAGGGTGAAACACCTGCGGTAAGTCCTTACGATTTATCACGCTTTAACGCTGCGTAACACAGAATTTCTAAAAAAAAATCAACAAGAAATTATATATATACCCCCTATAGCAACCTATAAAGAAACTTTCTCCCCGACCGACCTAACATATTGTATTTACGCTAAGTTAATCACAGGTGTTTTGTATATTTTTGTACTACTTACTATACATTTTATTGCCAAAATGGTAATGGAAAAAAATTAATGATAATAATAATTTTATAGCACCTCTAGGCTACAGTCTTGATTGGAGCAGAATAATCTTTTTATGTTCTAATAAAAGTTGTGAAGAATCTCTGAGGCGCTTAAAGGGAATGGATTGGTTTAGTGCCTCAGTACTTGTGAGGTTTACGATGTCGACAATACGAGCTAAGTGATGTCTTCGACATTTATTCTGGATATTGTTAGGATTTATACGACTATTGTTAGGTACTATAATAATAGCGCTTACAATTACTGCTATCTCAACCAATAGACTTGATAAAATAATGTAATGAGCACCCCAAAATTAGCCCAATTTTAATTTAATTTAATCTCTGCAATAGTTCAGGCACCTGACGAGGTCTGTCTGTGAATGCATTGTCTCTGATGCATTCAGAGATATGTCCTGACGGGTGCTAGGACGTATTGGACCATGCAAGCCTTAAAACCGGCGTGATGAATATTTATTTCACGAAGACTACTTCACAATATTTGAATGGATTTTCATGCAATTTTTTCTATTTGTAAAAAGAAGTTTGCGGGCACGCGTTTATCATGGTATAAAAAAGTGCATCGGTGGCTGAGTGGTTAAGGTACGTCTGATATTAACTAAGCAGACTACGGGTTCGATCCCGCATCTCAGCCATGTACCAAATGGGTTTTTTTATAATTAAAAAGTTTTGTACATAATCTGACAAACCACACATAGAGGGTTTCCATCTTAATATACCTCAACAGAACTGACCACTCGTTAGGTATAGCCTCACAAACACCATCCTCTGGGTACCCTGGGACCGTACACCCGTGAAAAAAAATGTATATGAAGATATCTTTTAACAAAACATTTCTATACTCTTTTGTAGATCATTGAATCAATCTTGAACTTACATGCCATGGAAACCTAGATTCGTGTCCGACACACACTTGGCCATATTTTATGAGTATTTGTGATCTCACGCTCTATTACAGTTTCCTACGGAAACATGATATTGAGTATTCAATTACTGTTGAACGAAAGCTTAGAACTGTATGAAGCTTAGTTGCTAATCAACTCTGAGTGCCTTCATTACAATAGGGTAAGAAACCTATGTAGTCATTTTAATATAAAAATGTTTTCTTTCAGAGAATCATTTTATTATTCTGAAATTACTTTTTAGACCGTTCCATTAGTCTAAAGAACCAGAATTTTGTACAGAGAACTTTTCATGCAAGAAAATTAAGGCGGCGCCTTTATACACGCTTTATAATCTACCTTGCGTCATGGCCAGAGATAAAGTAAAATTTAAGCGTATACAAATAAATGAAATGCAGGTGGCGACCATATGCACTGCAATTAAATGGTCTACTTCATAAATAAAAATATCTATTATTTTCGGAATAAGTGCGGAGTCCGGCTTTATTAAAAAGTAAATTTATTTTTGTGAGGATTGGACCTGGGCTCCCTGGATTCCACTTTATGAAATAAGCTTATTTTCGTCAAAAGCTGACAAAACAGTCTAATAATATTAAGTAGATAATATATGAATGACTGACTTCAAAGTTAATACGCAATCTTGTCCTAATATTTACAAGGAAAATCACGATGACAACGTTGAAAAAATCTTCAGAAAATCTCCTTATATTTTTCGACATAATAAAGCGTCTCTCCAGTAGAAGGAGAATTAATATACCGAGAGGGTATTGTCACCTGCTTATGTAAATTGCTTCTGTGTGAATTTAATTCTAAATTAAAAAAGAAATTTTAGTACAGTGCCTCAGGCCAGATTATTTTGGAGCTTCTATTTTTGCAAAGGTGCTCTTTTGATTGATGTAAATACGAAAAATAATTAATGAAAGAGAAGTGATAATATTCATAAGATGTGGGTGTGGAAAAGGTAAGTGGTACTACCTGCTATTATATCCCTTATGAGATATTTATTTTCTCTGGAACTTGATTTTATACTAAAATAATATTAAATTTTTTTTTTAAGTTTTATATTTTTTGTATAAAACACAATAGTACATTGTATCACAAGGGAGCAAAATAGTATTTTTATAGTAATTTAGTAGAATCCCGAGCGCAGCGAGGGTTTCTAAAGTAGAATCCTAAGCATAGCGAGGTATTCAAAGTACACCGTCCGAAGAAAAAAATATTTTGCGGCCGAGTCATATACTCTACTATTTCTATACAAATAAATAAGATGCGATTTTAGGTACAACTTATGAATATATTAATTTGAAGTCGTATTAGTATATTAATTTATTAGAAAGTAACAACTTTTCAATTATTTCGAATTGTTAACAATCCGTAAACAAAGAGGATGGGACATAGATTTTTTTAAATTAGCCTTTAGTCTTTATTCAATTTGCGTTCAATCTAGTTGGTCTCGGAACACTATAATGGGGCCCACACACTACACATCATTCTGTGCGTCCTAGCATACACTAACGGTAGACGCACAGGAAGATGTGTAATCTGTGGGGGGTTTTATTATTAGAAACAACATTCATGTTCCAAATTCAAAACTCATTTATTGCCCGCTATAAAAGTCTTTTGGAGAAAAGACTCACTTTGCTCGGACTTATTGAGGAACAAACTGTCGCTTTTCGAATAGATGAGATGAAATAGTAGATTGTATCACAAGGGAGCAAAATAATATTTTTACGCCCCTATCCAGAGGAGGTTTTTATTACCTTGCCAGAAACTTCAAATTGATTATATCTGTCTACCGATTTAATTTATACAATGGAACGCTTACCCTTTGGAATTTATGCTTTGTCCAAGTTAAAGTTTATAGTATACCTTTTGACACCTAAAGCAACATTTAGATGACTATAAAGCCTTCCGGGCTATTGGTTGCCATGACAACTGCAGGCTTGCCAACAAACCACCGTCAAACCACTCCACCTGACAAACTTTGCCACTTTATTTATTTACTGTAGGATAACCATGTTTTTTTTTTGTTTTTTCTTCACGGGTTGCCTTAAGTGTTATCGGTCCCAGGGTAGGGACGAAGACGAGTTGCCAGTTCTGTTGAGGTATATTTAGTTGGAAAAGCCTCTAAGTGTGGTTTATCGGATTATGTATGTACATACGTTTTTAATTAAAAACTCATTGGTACATGGCTGGAATCGAACCGTGGTCTGTGTAGGTTATACCTAACGTCTTAACTACTCGGCCACTATGCTTTTATTCCTATTGCGAATGTAGATTTCAATGTTTTACTGTTCTACATATCTAATCAAATATTGCTTTCTGGGCTGTCTTCAGAACATTATTTTTTCTTTAATGGGTAACATCACAACACAACAACATATGTGGCTGACATCACCTCACATTATTTCAGTAAAGAGACGATGATGGATTGAATAAAATTAACGTCTTTACTAATTACTGTCTTTAATTTCCACTTTGGACACAATTAAACAATTAAACAGAATTAAAATATTACACAGTTAAAACAAAGCGACCATTTCATTTGCTGGCCAACGCACCTCTCGTTTGCTCTACGTATTACAATTATTTTTGTAATTAATTTACATTAAAATGTACAATTTTTTTTTATAACGCGATTCCTTGACATTTTCTTGATAATGGAAATAAAAATCTAAAGTTATCTATAAAATTACAAAATAAACTGCTGGTCTTTCGCAAGGTCACAATTTTTTTGCTCAGAAATAAAGTCAATTTAACCTTTTTTTTCAAGACTTCAAAGTCTTCAAACAGGCCAATATTGTCATTAGTCGTTACGACGTGATGCCAAACACTATGGAAGTGCTCAGTGCTGATAGATAGACGAGACATAGGTCAGGTTTGTAGCAAGTAGTATTCGATTACATATGACTGCCATTCCCATCTAGGATAAAGGATATAGATAATAGGAAGTAAGTTTTGTGGTCACCCCACTCAGTAAGCGCGCTGTTAAAAGGTTTATCGAGTGGTGGGAGGATATTCTGAAACTTGTGATAAGATGACGAGAGTTCATTTATTTAGTTGATCTAGTGGACACAACTTGACCGCAACTTCCAACTGCTAAGTGAACAGTGGATTAATTACGTAATTTGACCAAAATACTCATATTCCTCCGAAAGGACATCAATATATTTAGATATGCTTATCTCAAATTTACTCGTGCTTTGGAGAGCATGTGAAGTCGGGGTGGGGTTCGCATTTCTTCTGAAAATTAATTAATCTTATTAAAAGTGGATTTTTTGTCTTTAATTACAATTCTTTTAATATTGAAATTCGAGGTCGCCCATTGTTTTCGTGTCAATTAAAAAGGAAATTTTTAATCCATCTGGATGCGTACCTATTGGAAACATGCCGCTGTGAAGTCTTTTGGAGGACCTATTATATTTTTGATAGTTTTTATATATTTTTTTAATTTATTATAAGCAGGATCAATTTGTTGATTTAAAAAAAAAATACCCATACTCGCTCCTTCCTACTTTTATTTATATTCAACAACTTATACTTCCTGCTTTTCTTCAATTAATTCCTCAATTATTCTTGTCTACTTCACTGATCTTTCATCTCCGTTTTCGTTTAATAATGCATATGATACAAGTACGAGCTGAACTATACAGTCACAACACACAACCTACGATACTCAGTTTTCCTGAACTACTTCTAAAAGTTTACCTGCTGTTGCGTTATTTCATATTGGATTTCCACCGTCACTTTGCTGCCAACACGGCGAACTTTCGATTGAATGACAGATAAGAGAAATTATTGTGAAAGCTTTTTCAGTTATATAGAAAATTACTCAAAATGTTGTGGTAAAGGTATTTCATTATATGTATAAGTAAATGAATTAGGAAACAACTTAAGGTAGTAGGAATTTAAATATAATTTGTTGAAAAAATATTGATATGTAAACAGAATAATATGTTGTAGAAATATATAACGCGCCGGGATTAATCCCCACATCGCTCATCCATCCATAATAATTCGACAAACTGTAGGTACTAGGAAGAAGTACAAAATACTTTAACAAGACTGGCCACAAACGTATTATAGTAGTTTATGAAACTGGTGTATAATAGGGGGTAATAAAACACAAGTTTGAGTTTAGTATCAAACGAGTGTTTTATTACCTAGTTATGTGCAGTTTCATACAATACTTTATCTAAACTCATGCAATAGGAGGCAAATAAAAGAACCAAAGTTAAAACAACTACAAAAATATTTATTATATTAATTATTTAAAGTTTGAATATTGCAATTGTGGAACTGAACTCGAATAATTGTAAGCTAGTAACCTATACTTTAATAAAATATAAACATTTAAAAAGCTCATGTACCCACTAGAAGTAATTTTAGGCCACTTTTTTATATTTTTGTATTTTTGTTTTAATTTTATATACGTACACAATTTCTTTGTAAAATATAAATCTGTACAAAATAAATGGATTTAAGTTTATTCCGTAAATAATCTCAAATGAAAATTATTCAGCAGGTTTATCACCGTCGCAGTGTTATTAAAATGCAAATAAGGAAAAATAAAAGTTGATTTTTTAATGAAGTTTCAGTATTTTTAATTGAATCTGAATAAATTTAAATTAAGCGATGAAAGGCTTCAGGACCATAATACAAAAATGCAAAAGAAATATTTGCACGTTTTTTACACTTTCCTATTAGATAAAAAAAGGAAAAATAAAAGCACCAGAAATAGTATAGCACGTATGCAAAGATAGAAGATGGTGAGTGGATATCTTTGTTCTCTGCCAACCCTGGAATTAAGACGTGAGCATATGTAGATATATATGTCCATGAATAATGAACACACTAAGAAAGCAGTAAAGTTCAAATGTGTTCATAATACTTACTGTAAGTAATATATTTAGAAAAGCTTGAAAGTTAAAAATTTCAGCGATTTTCAACATTTCTTTCCGGCACTCTACCTACTCTATGAATTACAATTTTAATATTTCAAGCATTTAAGTCAGTTAAAAAAGGTCTTATTTAAGGATTAAGGCAAATGTTAAAATTAGATTTTAGCTCGAGAATTATTACTTAAGCTCCTTTGTAAATAGGACATGTTGAGGTGTGATTAATATAAAGAAGGCGAATGAGGATCATAGCAAATGGCATTCGGTTGTATGTGCGTATCCCTCCTGGGATAAAGAGCATGATAATAGATAGATAGACATATGAGAATGGTAATGAATTAATGAGAATTTTATAAACAATGAATTCTGTACCTAACTGTGTTTTTTAAATATTTCCTGACTAAATCAACTATTGCGTTACCATGAAATTATTCTAAAATCTTCTGATGCGGATATTATTGAGAAAACCTTTATGTACTTCACACTTTGGACGCTCGTCCTATTAATAGCTTTTGACGTATCATGAAATTGAGTTTACGCTCAGTGTTTCGTTCGCGCTACGTGTTATTTTTTATATTCGGAAAAATGTTCATCACAGTTTTCGACTTTATTGTATGCTATTAAAGCTTATTTTTATTTAAAAATGTGAACAATATTATTGCGCAGTCGACAAGAGAGCAACAAGTGGAAAAGTAAATTGAAGATGTGCTATATAATAAATAAAACTTTTAGAATACACAAAGGAAATTATAATTTTTAGACAACTATGGTGCGTGGAGTAATTTGTTTTGTAACAACAGTATAATAACAGATAATAAACTTTTGACTCCAGTTTGTGAAAGACTTCTCAAAGTTAATTAGAGATTAGTTAATATAACAACAGCTGTTCATGTTTACAAAGCTTTTACAAACTTAGGGCAAGTGTTATAATTGATTGAAATTTAATATAATGGAACATTTTTTCTATTTACAAATACACTAAAGATATCACAGACAAGATGTTATTTATGAAATACCCAGCTTCGCCTGTAGTAATTTTTGAAATGTGACTTAAGAGCCCTATATCCATAATTTGTATGGGGATAAACTATTCCCAATTTCTATGTAAATAATCCACCTGTGTCATTGTAATTTAGCATATAGTTACTTATTCAATATATCTAAGTGAAATAGTCGTTATTTTTTCAATTGGTTTTATTTAATAGGTAATATGGGTAGGCTACAGGGCATTTTGTAGTAGCAATTTCGTGAAATGCGAGGAAAATGCGTAACTGGAAGCACCGAAAGTAAAGAATGTCAATTTCAAATTCAAATTTGGATTCTTAGGTTATTTAGATGTATAAGCTCGTTATAAGGTATACACATTTTTTTAAATTTAAAAATGCATAGTTTAAATTTTATTAAAGAAAATATAAAAAAAAATATTTGAGAATATAGGGTCTTTCTTGTAGTTTACAGGAAAATCTAAACGAAAACGTTGTTCTGACCTAAAAATGGTAGGTACAGCGCGCGAGTCGTGCTCGCAACTTGGCCAATTATTTGATACAAATTTAGCTTGAGTTAAGATTTGGGATAAATTAAGTTACCTACGTATGTTATAGTTATGTACGGTTTTCTTTCTTCATATGAATTATATTTACAATATTATTTACCTTAAAATTCATAATAGTAGTTTAACGACCCAGTTAACAATTAGGTCATATTATTATGTGGCAATATCTATGAATATATAATAGCCGCAACGGAGATGACACCACAAAGTATCTATAGTCTCTATATAAATAAACTTCATTTCTAATTTTATATTATAGTGTATTAAGTAAAAAGTAAAAAGTTAGAACCACAATAAAATCAGTACAAAATTAGATATTCGTCTAATAATTCACACATAGGTACATAAATAGTGTATTTTTGTAGGACTTCTTCAATATTCCGAAATTTAGGTAATTGCTTGATTGAAGGCAAAATGTATGATGAATATAAAAGAAACGATAGAAGTTTTTTATAATTAAAAAGTTATGTACATACATAATCTGACTTAGAGGCTTTCAGTACTCGACTAAAAGAAGTTTAAGGAGCCGTAAGACAACCGGTGAAAAAAAACCAAGAGAGTTATGTAAGAATCGTAGCAAAGGCATTCGATTCTCTCTGCATAGGCAGCCCTAGGCTCTGGATAGCCCTATTGGGATAAAAAGCTTGATGATAGATTAGGTATTAGCGTAAATTCTTGTTAAACAATCAAAATATTAATTATGCCAAACAAATCCCTAAAGAAGAAATTTTGTACTTTCCAAATAAAAGATTCAAACAAGAAAGGCCGGCCAAATGTAAAAAAATTGTGACAGCTTTTATTTACTTAAATGGATTGATTTTTTTTTTGTCATTTAGGATATACCTACTTTTTAAATGAATTTTAAAGTAATGTAATTTATAAAGTTTACGTTTTTAGACTTGGTATTATTTTTTTATGAACTTTTATTATCATATCCATCCGTATTAAAATATCCAACTCATGTAAAGTCGAATTTGAAATTCAATTACTGTCACAACATTGTTATGAATTAATTCTCTTTCAGTCGGCCTTGCCTTATACGAGATGCCTTAATATACTGTGTTCACATATCCATTGCCGATACGGCAAATTCCTTTTATCTACTTTCGTTTTGTAAATTTAACGTTATAAAATTGAACGTATACATTACACCCCACAATGCGGTAATTATCTTATTACCACACTGAAAATAGTGGAAAGTGTTTTGGATTTTTTAAATAAATTTGACTAGAATCCAATATTATGTCCCTGTATTAAATGCAGCCATATCTGCACTGATATGTAGGATCAGCTCACCCATTACTCTACTAGATTGGTAATGTCGCGATAAGAACGAGACCAAAAAATTAATACATCAGTGTGCTTCACAATTCTGTGGATTTTTCCTCTTAAGATGACTTACATCCAGGCACTGCACCATGGACTGCATTGTACTTTTAAACAATAAGCGAAATTACTACTGACACTAGGCTGTTACAGTATTAAAAAAACGGTCTCATCATTATGTCTCGCTTTAACATACGCGTATCTATGCGCTTTCTCTTTTGTATTGCCAATAGTAAAGCGCCCGAGCGACTATATTAAATCTATGAACCCACCAACCTCTTTGAATTGACACATTTATAGTTCACTGATAGTTTTTTAAATAAGTTCTAAAAGTATAAAAGCACTATTTATAAGGTCGTAGATAAAATATTATATACAATAACACTTATGTGCTGATAACATACATAACTATGACGAGAAAATTAATTTTAGTGTGATTTCCTAATCAATAAATTAGATAAGAAAGAAGTTACTATGCCCATTAATTTGATATGGATATACATAGTAATTTGCCCCGAGTTTGACAGAAACTAATTGTTAATTATAATAATTTTATAAACAGTTACAGGTTTCAACATTTGCTCCTTTGGCCATATCAGTAAGAAGGCGAGCGAAGCCAGGAACAAAGGCTATATAGTTTATTATAATACCTGTAAGTTTAGTTCAATGGATAACGACTCAACGCACACACATCAGCCAGTTAGGGGCTACAATCCTGATTGTGTATTCGGAACTAATCTAAATATTACAAGGTGCGCTAAACTTGAACCAAAAGGAGATAGGGGACGTAATTCGTCACGTACGCGTCGCAGTACTTTGTATTGAGAAGATTTTTATAGTGGCTTCCTCTGGAAGGCAAATTACACTTTTAAAAATTTTTTCTCTTATTCTTTACCCTTCGTAGTTTTAGATTTTAGAAGAAACACACTTTCACAGTCTTACCTTTGGCCAGGCCTTTGAATACCTACGTAAATACGCTTATAACTACTTATCAATTAGAGATAAATATATGCTACTGCAGATTTTTGTGTAGATAATTTTATTCTACACAATTCTTTCCTACATAACTTTGTTATATCTCTGATGGATTAGACAGCATACGGCATGAAAACTCGCTGGGGCTAACTTTTCCCCCGTCTTAATTCACTTATACTATTAATGCTCAGCTGAGCTCCTAAACATGATAGGATCATATTTAATACTCGTAAACTTTCCCGGTGAATCAAACTATCTAATTGTGAAACCGCAACAAAATCCGCGCGTCGGTCACAGACAGACAGACAGGAAGACGCAGCGGTGGACTATCTTTTATAATAATATGGAGTGTTGTAGTGATTTTTGAATTTCGGAAAATTTGTATAAGTTATATTTTTAATTGCATTGAAAAAAATGCTTTTTGTAAATTGACCACGGCGCGTTTAATTTAAATTAAAGTTAATTAAGTGGTAAATTGCTTTAGGAATCATATTTTGTTCTGATTATCCGAAATATTTTTAAAATTCTACTATTATAATTATGAATAGTCAGCATGTCAATCTTCACGCGGAAGCAAATGAGTTTGAACTGAGTTGATAAAGATAAAAAGTTTCTTTTGGTTCACTTATTCCTCGCGTAGGAAATCGCTTTCAATACAAGGGTGTCAGTAAAGAGCAATAAACGTCCACTCACGGACATATCCAACGTATGTTTATGCAGCCTATTGACCGTTACTCTATTATCAAGGTGGCAAAATAGTACATTGTTCTTCAAGGAATGAGTTGGGAACCGCACTTTCTTGCTCCCGAATAATAAATACAATGTTATACTACTTTACGAGGAACATACAATAAATTAAATTTCAACAATAAAGCAACACGCTCGCTATTTTAGACGACTTGGCTGAATAGTAAATTACCTTAACTTTTCCAAATGGTTTTACATAGAGACCTTTGCCTTTTCCTCGGAAAGAAGATTACCAAAAAAAAAAGAATTATAGAGCAAAAAAAAACTAAATGTCAACAGCACGGTGTCAAAATCCATTACCACCTGGTCAGTGGCCGCTGAGCGGGGCGAAGTCGTTGCTGAGCAGGACGAAAGTATTTTCATATGAATTACTTCCCGCGTATTTGTATGACCGCAATTAATATGCCTACGTACTTTGGGCGCTGTTTTTGATGAAGTAAATAGGTACATTCCGAGCACTTTTAAACAAAAATATATTAGTCACAGTGTCCACAATTTGCCCATTACAATCATGACAGATAGCAAGCCTATAGCTGTACTTTATCGTATGCACTTCTTCTTAAATACCTATCTATATATTACTTTTAGTAGAAATGCATATTTCCAATGAACACCTTTGGGTAAAATAAATAAAAGGATACTGTCTATTACCACTCGCTAGTGGAATTTTAATATCACATGCTCACCCGATCCCGTTGACACAATAAGGAACATTGCCATTCTTAGTTACTGCTCCGCTCCCAAAAGACGTAGCGTGATGTTTTATACACATAATCCATCTATGTGAATTAGCCTATCTATTAGTGAAAATCATATCAAAATCGATCCAGTAGTTTTTGAGTCAATAAGGCACAAACAGACAGACAGACATATATATATACCAATATCCTGGGTTGTTGAAAAACATCATTGATTGTGATTAAGTTTTATCTTTGAAAAAAATGTTTTTTTAAAATCTTTAATAGCTGAAAGTGTAAGATCCTATTTGAACTTTTTACATAGCATATCCTACTGAGATAAACGATTTCTATTTTACTTAGTTTTAAAATAAATTATCATTAAGATAAATAAATATCTTGGAAGTATCTGTTACTACAGACTACATTTCACTCGTCTTATATGAATGCATGAAGATCTAACATTCCGATAATACCTGCCATGTCAACTGCCTTAGTGTGTAGGTATGTATTGTTCTTGAAACTTGAATAACCCTTTGTAAGGCGCAAACTACATCTAAATATAGAGTTTATCTGTCTATCTAATGACATGATTGTTTGAAACTTGTTAGTTTCGACCGATATTTGATAATCGATTTAAGAAATTCGCTATAATTATTCGAAAACGAATTTTTATAGTGAATGATAAGAGAGAGACGTGGCGTGAAATGTTGTTGTGTCTTAAATTTAAAGAGATATCTGAGATGGTTTAGATATGTTGAGCAGATGTGTCATTAAAAGCTGCCTAAACAATTAATAATTGTATATTGAACTATAGCGGATTGAGAGAAATTTCCCATTTTTCTCACTTTCCAATATCCAATTTTATTTTTCTAGTCTGTCAGCAATCAAGATGCCACTTCACTTTATGATGTTGTACCATAGAGGTTGTATACATAGGTATTTATTAGGGAATAGTTTACCATAAATAGGTCGTATACGTGTAAGTCAAGCATAGTTGTATACAGGCTGTCTCAAATGTCATTGACAATATAAATCCTTTTAAAAAAAAGTGCACCGACTTCAAAAATTTGCACTGAAAAGTAAGAAATAATAAAAATTTCGTCGTAGAATTTGAAGACGGTTGGTGCCAAATTAGAAACAACTTAGTTCCCAAATTCACTAGTCTAGACAATTCATTAGGAACCTACGATCATCAGTACATACAAACATAGATAATATTGAACAGATCTTTATCTTCTTAGATATTTACTTAGTTTTGTATCCTAATTTGGCACCAACCGTCTTCAAATTCTACGACGAAATTTTTATTATTTCTTACTTTTCAGTGCAAATTTTTGAAGTCGGTGCACTTTTTTTTAAAAGGTTTATTTTACCCTTTTAAGTGATTTTGCTGCCTTGAGAGACAAATAATAACGCAACTAAAAAAATATTGATGAAAAATTAAAAAAAAACGCTGTGGATGTGATTTGAACCATGTGCTTGTGCATCCTATGACTCCCCATTACATTTAACCGCTAGACTATCGTCACGAAAATTGACAACTTCGTGTCAATAGCAACCGTTGCTAAGGCTTTTTCTGATACATAATTTCAGCCGTAAACAGAAATTAATTACTGAATTTCTGAAAAACTACTGAACCGATTTTCGTCATATGTCTGTGAGATAATGTCGAGAAATTATTATGTCTTGAAAAAAATAAGTTGTCAAAAACGGTACATATTTAATCGAGATATCAAGAAAAATGTACATATAAAGTCAGTTTTTTCAAAATTTCTGAAAAACTAATGAACCTATTTTTATGAGATAAAAATGGGACCAATCCGGAAGAATTATCTGTCGATTAAAAAAGAAACCATCAAAATCGGTTCACAATTGGCGGAGTTATCGATGTACATACATACATAAAAATACGATCCGAATTGAGAACCTTCTCCTTCTTTTTTTGGAAGTCGGTTAAAAAGAGGTGGATGGGGGATGCATTTCTGAGATAAATACTCCTTTGTCATTTTTCGATTTGACGCACCCTTAATTATTTATTAATTAAATAAAATAGCCAATTAGAATCTAAGAAAAATCATAAAACAAATGAAAACGATAAATAAAGAGAGACGATATTTTGTCGAATTTAAAAAAGTAACTTATTCAAAATTTACAGCAGTTTTCTTACCACTACTCATTCTGCTAAAGCGCGTTTCAGATTGGTTAATTTATTTAATTATTGCTCTTAATATAAGATGGTATGCGTGACAGACAAGTGTTTAGATATTAAACAGCATAAATCGAAACTTTTTTAATTCAATATTAAAAAATATTTTCCATCTACATACCTCAACAGTGCTGGCCTGAGATATAGCTTAAAAAATCTTCGGCTAAATGAGGAAAACTTTGACTTCCGCTAGGTACCCTGGGGCCGGCAACGGTTCCCGGGAGCTGTAAGGCAACCCGTGAAGATTTTTATTTTTGTTTTGTAACCATATTAATTCTTTTACTTAAGTAGGCCATACATTGGACCGGCACACATAGGCGTCTGTGGTCGGTTTTGGTGGACCGTACGTCGACGCGCCGGGGATTGGACGAATATGTGTGGCCACCTTTATACTTTATCAATACTACCAACAGGTCGCGTCATATAAAAAAAATCTGTCTGTAATAGTTGAGCATTATTATTTAATCTATGATATAGGTTGTATAGGTAGACTGGAGTCCATGATAGCTATTTTATGTTACTTCTCCTTCAGTCCACTTTCATTAGAGATGAGCAAATTATTATCTCGGCATCTCGTAAGAAAAAGGACATGTGTTTCGCCATAACATAGTTTATTTGTGCGTGTACACGTGTTTGCCCTTAATTAACCGTCTCTACATTTTACATAATTAACGGGCTAATCATTCGCATGTAAAATGAAAACCATACAATTTCGATCTGTATTCAAATTATAAATAGTGTGACTTTTTAAGAAGTAAATTAGAAAAGTACTGGACCGATTAAAAAAAAAATTTTCAAGGAAGTTAAGATTCCGTAGCAATATGACAAACTGTAAAGGGATTATATTGATCTATCTATCTATCATCACGCTTTTATCCCAAGAGAGGTAGGCAGAGACTATCGAATGCCATTTATTACGATCCTGACATACATCTTTCGCTCCTTTCTATTCATCATACCTTTCATACATGCTCGGCGATTGTGTGTACTTTTAATATTGCCGTGAATCAATATTTTTTTTATATGTTTAATAAAAATACACCTAGGTCGTCCTCTGTCACCATTTCATTTCACTTCAGCCATATAAACCTTTTTAGTCAATCTTTCATCCTTCATTCTTTCAACGTGTCCAAACCAAAATAATCATCTTTCACTCCGCATTTTTCTATATGCTTTTAATACGTTTTATATCACACATTCTACGTAAAGACCGAATTTCCACTGCATTTATCTTACTTCATACTTCTTATTCCATAAATCTTTCACATATGAAATCCATTTCTTATAAGCATTTCGATCTGTATTTAAATTATATAGAAAAAGTGTGACTTTGTTCTTAAGAAGTAAATTAGAAAAGTACTGGACCGATTAAAAAAAATGTATTTACAAGAATATTTGTAACTGAAAAAGATGTTTGTTAATTTTCGCTCTTCAAAAATTTCCACGAGCGAAAAGCTATTTAAATCTATTGAATATTTCTATATAATGTTATTATTTTCTTTTAAACAATATAATTTTCATAGAAGATATAGGTTTATCAATATACAAACATGTCTTCTTCTTATTCTTTTATTGTTAATCGATGATTTGCCAATGTCAAGTATATATGCCGATTAATCGGTATCTAAGATGATCCCGCCGACTGTGATATGTCTTATTAAGTAGGCCACACATTGGTCCGGCATCGCATCGAAAATTTCCCATTCCGGCCGCCGGATGATCTAGCTAGGCGGACCGTTCGTTACAAGAATTGGACGAGGCTGTGGTCGATTTCGGTGGACCGTACGGTTACGCGCCGGGGATTGGACGAATGTGTGGCCACCTTTAATGACAGACTTTCACAACTATCACAGCGCGGATTAAACATGTCATGACGGAACGCGTGCGTTGGTCGCCATGGCATGACGTAGAATCTACAAACATGTCAGTTTTGTAAAAATATATCTGATGATCCCTATGACAGCTGTCAACAAAGTCAATGATATGACTTTATACGAGCGTCGAATACTCGTCGAATATCAAAATCTATAGTTTTCTAGCATACGTACAAGTCAAAGTAAACACTTTGACGGCTTTCCAAGCATATATTTTTCAGAGTATAGTTAGCTATTTCATGTTCTACCTTTGTTCCGGTTGCATCAAAGAAATTAAAGACGTGCCGCTAAAACAGCTACAAACTACAGTAGTAAAACTGACAATGTTATAATTTTACGACAAGTGCAACTCTGAGTAATGTGAGAAACAAAGAATTAAAACTGCACACAATGTAAACTTTAATTTGAAAATTCTTGTTTTTATGGGCATGACATTCATCATACCTGTAATACTTGTTATATCGTTGACTCAAACATACTATCTATCTATATTTTTCTATATTATCTATGTATTTGTTTGAAAGCGCTAATCTCTGGAATTACCAGTGGCATTTGCATTTGATAGCCCAATTTTCGAGGAGAGCTATAGTCTATATAACATCACGCTACGACCCAAAGGGGCTGAGTAGTAACCATGAACGCAGGTGCGGTTGCAAGGCACATCAATTATATAAAGTACATAAACATAAGTGTGTACTGTAGATTACATTATTAAAATTTTCAAATTTATTAAAAACTAGCTATCGCCCCGGCATTGCTCGTGGAATTTTTTTAATTGTGACATAATATATCCCGTGGGACGACAGCCAGCGAGGTGGTCAGATGATATGGCCAAAGTGGTGGGAAGAAACTGGACGCAGAATGCTCAGAACATACGGGAATGGCGTGTATATGAGGAGACCTACACTCAACAGTGGGTTGAAGAAGAAGAAGAAGAATATATCCCGAAGGATTTCCGGTTGAGTCACTCTCCGGCCTTCAAAATATCTCTGTGCAAAAATCACATCGATCCGTTGCTCTATACTGATTTTAAGGAAGACAAACAAACATACTTTCTCATTTTTTAATTCTTTTTTAATATCAAAATTTTCACATAACAAAATAAAAACCTTAAATGTAATCTAAACATAAATAACTAAATAAACCAGGTCCGCGTGGAATAGTGGCAAGAATACTGGCTACAATTCCCCGCTGAATCGCGATGCTGATTCGTTGAGCGAGGAAGGAGCCAGCCTTCTTGTCACTAGAAGAGATGAGATGATTGCCCGTGGATTTTTTTGTTTGGTTGACCTCACCGCAACTTTGCCGGGTTATTTAACTCAATTTTTTTTTCAAATTAGTGCGTTCAAACATACAAACATTTTATCTTCAGTTTAATTTACATTAGTACTCTCTATACTAATATTATAAAGAGGAAAGATTTGTATTTTTGTATGTTTGTATGTTTGTTACGAATAAACTCAAAAAACTACTCGACGGATTTTGATCATTCTTTCACCATTAGAATGCTACATTATCCTTGAGTAACATAGGCTATATTATACCATCACGGCATGACGACGGGAACGGGGTGGGCAGAGCTAGGTGAACATGACAAAAGCTATGTATGAAGTGTATGTTTGCCAACATTCTGAAATAAACACGTACGAAGTCGTGGGAAACAGGGTAGGGGTAGGGGTAGGGGTAGTGCAGGCAAGCCATTATCTATGAGTGCTGTAGGGTATATTTTATTTTGTTCGAAAAAATCCACGGGCGAAGCCGGGGGCGGACAGCTAGTAGTTTATATGTTCCGAGGTATTTGTCGAAAATAACAGACCAAAGTTTTATATTTTAATTTAATTCTGACATGAATCTGATTACCCCTTCCATTCATTTTTTATGCGTGCGTTTTTCGCGCAATTTGCCAATTGATTTGCGTGGTTTACCATCTGAAAATATAATAATGGCAAATTAGTACAAACCAACGACCTACACCAATAATGCAAAGCAAATAGATCTTATCTATATAACTTCACTCAGTTTTGACCACATCTGATAACTGTGAACTTATATGCTCAGCGAAAAAATTACACGTTCGTCCGCGCAATACAAAATGAGTATGCAATGTAATCGACGGATAATTTTTAAGAAACCTCCGACGCAAATATGAAATTTTAAAAAGCGTCAAATAATTTATATTCATTGGGTCGAAAATAAAGAGCATCGGGGACATTGAACAAATCATACAGTGAACTATCAAATAATATTATATTGTTTAAGTAATTAATGTAGGTAAAGATTTAAGCGGTTCCCAACGCATATGTATTTTATGTGCCCCAGTGAATATACATTATTTGATGCTTTTGTATGTTTGTTAAATTATTTTTTATTTGCCTCTTTTTAAATTATGTAGGTAAACGATAAAGAGAACACTTAGGTATAGCACATAATAAATATTTGAGTATAAACTAGAAGAGGCTAGCTTTATTGAAGGTCGAGATCCCTACACAGGCTCTGATGAAACCTGAATATCTTGGAAACTGCTTGCTTGATTTTGATCAAACATATCTAAGAACCTGCTCTAAAGTAATGCAAAAAACCACATCAAAATAAATGCAAAATATAAACTACTCATGAAGTTTTATAAAAGTATTATTTTATCTTTTGATGACTAGTATAAATTAATTGTGCATACCTACTTTAAAATAGATTACAAGATTTAAAAAGTATTCCGTTTTTTTCGGAGGCCTATTAGTTTTCTCATTGATGGGGGACTATGGAAAATTCAATTAATCGTAGTCCCCTATATGGGTAGTTTTAGACTATTCCAGTGGTACTATGAATTTATTTACATAACTTCCCTATGGTTTAAAATTAAATAAATAAAAAGTGAAAAATAATTATTTTACTAATTTATTTCTATCGAGATCTTTTCACTAAATAAGTCGCTCAAGAATACGACATATTGTTTTTGTGTTCGAAAGGAAAGAAATTGTACTCTATAAAGATGGAAAGAAAAAAATGTCATAGAAACTTACAGCAAGGCTTACGGGGGTTTTTCCGACACGCTAGAACATACATTTCTAGTTCTCGCAGAGTAGATGGTTTCAGTGCTTCAAAATCTATTTCAATTTCGTCAGGATTGGAATCTGGCGAGGGTTCCCTGCTTTGTATAATGTTCACAAGTTTATCGATCTTATCGCCTAAAAATAAATGAATTATATTATTACCGAGATACTATTGCGACTTGAATGTGTTTGTAAAAAAAATAAGTCGTCAAAATCGGTACATATATTTTATCGAGATATTAAGAAACATTGACTTATAAAGTTAGTTTTTTCAAAACTTCTGAAAAACTAATCAATCAATTTTTACGAGATTATCATGATACTACCCTTGGGATATCTCCTTTCCAACGAAAAAAGAATCATCAAAATCGGTTCATAAACGACAAAGTTATCCGCGAATACACATTAAAAAAAATTTTTTTTTGAAGTCGTTTAAAAAAGAGTGCATAGCAGGTTGTAAAGAGAAGCAAATACTATGGAAGCAGTAGTATGTTGTAATAGAAAACTTGTTTATTTTGTCAAATTGTTTTTTTTTCTATCCTATCCTAAACAAACAAACACACTTTCGCATTTATAATCTAAATAGTTATGTAAAACTGTCTTGTCACTGACTGACTGACAATAAAGGCACAGCTTAAACCACTGAAAATAAAAATATGGAAAAGTGGAAGGTATATTCCTTAGAGAGTGTAGAGAAAGGGCTTTTCGAAAATCAACCCCTATAAGGGTGTAAACCTTGTATTCCTAATTCAACGCGTAAGAAGTCGCGGGCTACTGCTTGTATAAATATAAGAATAGTTTGTAAAGAGTAAATAACCTGGCAGATTATGGATACCGAGCGATAGTTGCCTCTTCTCATCATAGGACATTGGTATGGCGAATTCGTCAACGTACGAGGCGAGCTCAGCGGGAAGTTCGATAGGCGTTGGGATCTTCTTTGCAGGAGACATGTTTGATGTTCCGAGCTGAAATTACCACAAAACTTGCAAACCTATTTTTGGAACTTTTTCACATTAAGGAATAAAATAAAGTGACTCACTATAGCAACGCTTAAGCAGCGTAAGGGCAGACTGGGGATTGAATGACTGTTTGTACTGAGAGCCCTTATCCAGAACAAAATACGCGTGTGCACTGAATTAATACAAATCGCTAATTGTGTATAAAAAATATGCGATTTAAATTACGCTTTGTCACAACCTGAGTCATCACCCGTCGATTCAGATTGCGAAATAAATTTAATACTGGATAAACAAAGTATTCTGCTTACGCTTATATAGCTATTTATATATCAATCAGTGCCGACAACTGCCTTCTAAGTGAATATACCAATAAGGTAGTGATGACGTTATAAGTCGAAGAAATCGATTGTCCACGTACATCGATTACACGCGACTGTCCAAAGTCGACTAGTGAGTCTGATCAACCAATCAAGAAGTGGTAGAGTCACCAAAACTCTCTAACATTTAATTTCATAGAATCACTAACAAGTATACAAACACATATTACACTAACTTTTAGACATAGTCGACAATTTTATCTATCTATCATCCCAAGAGGGGTAGGCAGAGACAATCGAATGCCATTTGTTACGATCCTGACATACCTCTTTCGCTTCTTTTGTGGAGACCTGGCTGGTACACTTTCCTACGTTTACTTTATAATATTATATTTGATATTTTGCACGTCATCTTGGTTTTTGACGTTACTGAATGTAAAGATAATTCAACGAATATATACGAGTATTTCAAGATTATTTCAGCGTTTAACTATTACATTCCTGCAACTCTACATTGGTGACCACCGAATTGAACTACTATTATGTAACTATAATATACATGGCGCACAAGGATAGCAGTTTGGGCAGCGGCAACCCGGCGGCTGTGTCCGGTTCCACTGCCGCAAACGGTACGTCTGCAAAACTGTGCAAAGTCGGAGTAAGGATTCCACCGTTTTGGCCTGAGGATCCTGAAATCTGGTTCGCTCAGGTCGAGGGCCAATTCTCCAACTCCGGGATCACAAGTGATACAACCAAATTTAATTATGTTATCGGGCATCTGGACCGTCAATTTTCGAAAGAGGTTCGAGACATTATAATTAATCCACCACAAAATGACAGGTATGAAAAATTAAAGTCAGAATTAATTAAACGACTCAGCGCTACTCACGATCAAAAAATTCAACAAATATTAACACAGGAAGAATTAGGAGATCGGAAGCCTTCCCAATTTTTAAGGCATCTACAATGTTTAGCTGGAGCGACAGTACCGGAGGATTTTTTTAAAACTATTTGGATGAGCCGTCTTCCCGCAAATATCCAGTGTGTTCTCGCCAGTCAGCCATCAGTATCATTATCTATATTAGCAGATTTAGCGGATCGAATCCAGGATATAGCTCCTTACACTAAGCAAGTGGCGACGACCAGTCAGGATAATCCTGGAAACTGCTGTGAAGAAGTTAAGCATGAAATTGCAGCACTTAAGAAAAGTTTTCAGAAGCTCTCAACTTGGGACAATAGACGCCGCTCCCGTTCTAGTTCCCGATCTCGCTCTCCATCGACGCCTGTTCGAAACAATTTTCCAAGCGACCTTTGCTGGTATCACTACCAGTTTGGTTCCAGAGCAAGAAGATGTGTCTCGCCCTGCAAATTTGACGCGGAAAACTCAAACGACGGTCGTTAGTAGCGGCCAACGACTGTCGTCAACCCTCGTCTGGCCGCCTATTTGTAACCGACAGAAAGACAAAAATGATGTTTTTAATTGACACTGGGTCTGATATTTGCGTGTTTCCTCGGACAGCTATCAAGAACAAACAAACAAAATCAAGCTACCAACTTTTCGCAGCCAACGGCACTACAATATCAACTTATGGTTTTATACATCTTACATTAAACTTCGGTCTTCGACGTGAGTATGGGTGGAGGTTCGTTATCGCTGACGTCACTAAACCTATTATTGGCGTCGACTTTCTGGCGTATTACAACATCTTAGTAGACTGCAGGAATCATAGGATTTGTGATCAACTTACATATTTAGTTGCACCTGCATCTGGTGTTAACCCTACCGAAACAGTCACTTCCATTAAAACCAATTATCCGGAACTTAACCCCGATTTTGAAATTCTCCTAGAAGAGTTCCCAAACATAACGCGTCCAGCTGGCAGGCCACGTGACTGTCCCCACAATACTGTGCACTACATCAAAACTACATCTGGCCCGCCAGTTACTGCCCAACCACGTCGTCTACATCCAGACAAACTTATTATTGCTAAACGTGAGTTTGACGAGATGGTTAGGATGGGTACCGCTCGACCTTCTAACAGCCCCTGGTCCTCAGCCTTGCACCTTGTTCCTAAAAAGGACAATAACTGGAGACCTTACGGGGACTACCGAATGCTTAATTCTCGCACTGTACCAGATAGGTACCCCATTAAACACATACACGATTTCAATTTTAGCCTTTCAGGTTGCACTATATTTTCTAAAATCGACCTTGTCAAGGCATACAATCAAATCCCCGTTTTTCCACCCGACATTCCCAAAACGGCAATTACGACTCCTTTTGGGCTTTTTGAGTTCCCAATGATGACTTTCGGCCTGAGAAATGCTGGACAGACTTTTCAGCGATTCATTGACGAAGTTACCAAAGGTCTTGACTTTACATATAGTTACTTAGATGACATTTTGGTATTTTCGCATGATTTCGTAGAGCATCAACTTCACTTACGTGAGCTTTTCTCTAGACTTGATAAATACGGTCTTCTCATCAACACCTCCAAATGCACTTTTGGTGTTTCAACTCTTACTTTTCTCGGCTATACAGTTTCCGCTGAAGGTGTTAAACCGCTACCAGATCAAACTGTCGCGATTCAAACATTTCCAGAGCCCAAAACTGTGAAAGAGCTAAGACGTTTCCTTGGTATGTATAATTTTTATCATCGCTTCATACCTCGTTCAGCTGAGTTACAAGCACCCCTAAACGATCTACTTAAGGGCTCTGTGAAAAACAATCAGACTATTAAATTTGATGACATATGCAAACGGGCTTTCGAAGACTGCAAAAGAGGTCTCTGCAATGCTGCAACTCTGGCCCATCCTGACAGCAGCGCTAAGCTTGCTCTTGTCACTGACGCGTCTAGTACTGCCATAGGTGGAGTTTTACAGCAGTTTAAAAATGGATTTTGGCAGCCTTTAGCATTCTTTTCATGTAAGCTTTCTCCATCGCAGATTAAGTATAGCCCTTACGATCGTGAATTGCTTGCTATATACAAATCAATTCAATACTTCCGGAATATGTTAGAGGCTCAGGTTTTTACAGTTTTTACAGACCATAAACCTATCTCATTTGTGTTTCAAGCAAATAGAGACAAATTTTCACCCAGACAATTCCGTTACCTCGACTATATTTCCCAGTTTACATCAGACATTCAACATATTTCGGGAAAGGATAATGTAGTCGCAGATACCCTTTCCAGGATTGAAGAGTTGACCTCCAAGGCTATTGACTATGATGTGCTTGCTCATGCTCAATCTAACGATCCTGAATTAAACCTTTTATTATCAGGGGGTTCATCACTCAAACTTGTTAAACTTCCTATTTCAGGATCTTCCTCATTCATTTATTGTGATGTGAGTTCTTCTACTCCTCGACCTTTTATCGTCAAAGTATTACGCCGTCAAGTATTTGATGCCATTCATTCTCTCTCTCATCCAGGAATAAATGTCACAGTTAATCTTTTGGTACAAAGATTTGTCTGGCCTGGCATACGGAAAGATTGCCGAGAGTGGTGCCGTAGCTGTTTAGCTTGTCAACGTGCTAAAGTAACACGGCACGTGTCTTCTCCTTTGGGTGTTTTTCAATTACCTCCTGCCCGTTTTCTCCATGTTCACACCGATCTTATAGGTCCTCTTCCCATTTCAAACGGTTTTCGTTATGCTCTCACGGTTATCGATAGATTTACTCGTTGGCCTGAGGTTATACCACTCACCGATATCACGGCGGCTTCCACTGCCAATGCATTTTTGACAGGTTGGATTTCCCGTTTTGGTTGCCCGGTCAGCATCACTACTGACCGTGGTAAACAATTTGACAGCTCTACGTTAAAAAATTTAACTCAGCTAATTGGCTCGCAACATAAGATGACAACAGCATATCATCCAGCTTCCAATGGTTTAGTTGAGCGCTTGCACAGACAATTGAAAGCTGCCATAATGTGCAACGCAGACTCCAGTTGGACAGAATCTCTCCCTTTGGTTCTCCTCGGTATAAGAAGCGCCTGGAAATCAGACTTACAGTCATCTGTAGCCGAACTTGTTTATGGCGAACCATTGCGCCTTCCTGGCGAATTTTTTCATTCGAATTCTAACACTATATTAGACATGCAAGACTACGTATCAAGGTTACGCTCCTTCGCTAATAAACTAAAGCCTATCCCTACAATACATCATACTTCTAAAACAGTTTTTGTTTTCAAGGAACTGGCAACTTCAGACTTCGTGTTTCTTCGTCAAGACGGAGTCCGTCCAGCCCTGCATCCACCATATTCTGGACCTCATAAAGTCCTAAAGCGAGGTCAAAAATATTTTCGTATTCTCCTTAATAACAAGGATACCACCGTTTCGGTAGATAGGTTGAAACCAGCTTTCATGATGTTGGAAAAAGATCTTGAAACCAATGTTCCTCAGTCTCCTACTCTACCCGCAGCCGCTATGCAACCCGAACCTCCACGCATTACTCGCTCTGGACGCCACGTCCGGTTTCCACCTCACTTACGCCCGTAGTCACGGTCTCGGTGGGGGAGTGATGTGGAGACCTGGCTGGTACACTTTCCTACGTTTACTTTATAATATTATATTTGATATTTTGCACGTCATCTTGGTTTTTGACGTTACTGAATGTAAAGATAATTCAACGAATATATACGAGTATTTCAAGATTATTTCAGCGTTTAACTATTACATTCCTGCAACTCTACAATACCTTTCATACATGTTCGGCGATTGTGTGTACTTTTAATATTTCCATCGATCAATACAGTTTTTGTATGTTCCATAAAAGCACACCTAGGCCGTCCTCTGCCAGCGTTTCCTTTCACTTTAGAAATATAAACATTTTTAGTCAATCTTTCAGCCTTCATTCTTTCAACGTGTCCAAACCACAATTTTAATTAGCACATAAAGTCACATATTATATGATCATCATAATAATGGCATTGCAAAATTAATTTCTGCATGTAAGCGAAATAATGCAACATAATACACCATTGTATCAGAATATAAAACTGCAATATTTGAGTCACGTTCTAAATTAGTTATATGTATATTTTCGTTTTTTTTTCTTCTTGGTGGGCTTATAACTCCCGAAACCCAGGATACCCAGCGGAAGACTAAGTTCTCCTCTTACAACCGATGGTATTTGTGAGGCTACAGCTAACGAATTCTGTTGAGGTATATTTAGATGGAAAAGCCTCTTGTATTTTGTCAGATTATGTTTTTATTATATAACATATACGAGTATAATCAGAATTTATTGTTTACAAATAATGAACTAAACTCCATTTTTAACCACCCGTTTTCATTGTTTTAATGGAAATCATATGAAAAATTAATTTATATTTTAAGCCATGTTTCACTAAAAAATGGAAAATAATATGCTATGGGGTTAGCATTCTTCGGACCGCGACATTTTGTTCCGACTCGTAGGCCAAAAATGGCCAGCCAAGGAATGCCCGACCCAGCAATTTGCTCTGACAATTTAGTGTTGGACATTCTATTTGCATTCTATAAGGCCAGCCAGCCTTCGAGTCAAATCGCGATCCTAAGGTATGCGAACCACACTGATCAATAATTCAATTTAAAATTTTCACTGTCTTACGCGTGCCAGCTTCTTTACTCATACTTCCTACGTAACTCTATAGAAACTTATAGACTAACAAGCTTTGTCGATGCAAATACCAAGAGAGTTGTGAAAAAGTATACGGGGAAGTACGAGGTTGTACCGAGAAGTGATTTTACGCGTTCTCAAACTTCAGGAACCCAAATTCGTTTCATAAGATTTATCGTCGGTCCCTTTGCAAACAACTTTCTTTGAATTTAAATAGAGGCCATGCCATTCACGTCTCGATATTTGGCTGTATCACGAATTTATTATTTACTGGCTCTTCGTCCCTGGCTTCGCCCGTAGATATTTTTGCAAATATCGTAGCTTTCTATTCGTGAAAGAATTTTTAGAATCGGTTCAGTAGTTTGAGAGATTACCTCCTACATCCAAACTTAACTTACCTCTTTATAATATTAGTATTGATTTCGGAACATCAAACTTTTTGGCATTTGAACCCCACGGACCTAGAGTTTCTACACCAAACGACACAAATTGGTAGTTTTCAATAACTATATTTGCGCCGTTTGTTAAGTAGGCCACACATTGGTCCGGCATCGTACCGAAAATTTCCCATTCCCCCTGCCGTACAATCTAGGCGGACCGTTTGTTACAAGAATTGGACGAGTCTGTGGTCAGTTTCGGTGGACCGTACGGCGGCGAGCCGGTGATTGGATTAATTTAGACTTTAGACTCTGCAATTTCTGCCGCATCTCCCGCTTTGATTACTGTTTCGTTGAGATGAGGCATGGGCTAATGTGTCCACAATATCTTAAGAGAATCGTGTAGCTCAGCGTACGCAGCGAAATAGGTATTTAGAAAATCATATTCTGTCTCAAGCGCGCTCTTCCCCTGGCATCAGTGCGATAGAGAGCACTGCAGCTCGTGAGTGTTCGTAGGTATGTTCTTCGTTGAAAATTTCGTTTTGGGCGAAAACGATTTACACCTACTAAACTATAACGAAACCTTATAATTTTGGTGTCAAACGTTTTAGCAGATTATAATCTACGTACGTACGTTTTGCTTATTTTGAAATTTTGCTTTCTTTCTCAAATACAGACGGTTTATTACCAGCAAGTTATGACAAAAAAAACCGAGATTTGAGGGGCTTATAACTTTTGACCTATTACGAATTTTGAAAAAAGGAAAAAATACGTACGTACTTTTTCATTATGTCAGTAACATATGTAATAACAAAATCGTTAAAATTAAGTAATATTTAGGGGTAGTAAAACGTTTCTCCGTTTGTATGGACATGGACGCGGTACACTACACTCTTAAGTTTATTACTAAACATATTTAAATCGATGATAGACTACGTCGTCGTGGCGAAAATGACAGCTGTCCCAACAAACTACTGACTCCAAAAATGGCATGTACGTAATGGTACGTTTTTATACACATATCAATATTATTTACGCCTTGTTGTGTTCACAATTTTTCACACTCATGCCCTGTTTACTTCCGTCTATCCATTCATGTTTCTTCGATTCTCAGTAAAATTATTTAAATCGAGTCAGTAACTTCATTCGGGGTTTTAATAACATACTTTTATATCACAGATATCAAATGAAATAAGTTTTAAATGCTCTTCTCGAAACAAGCTTTTAAAAAGTAAAATATTTTTACGAGTATCTCTGCGCGGGCGGACTGTTAACAATTAGGTAGCACTCAAAATTTCATTTTCCAATTTTACACTTCGTGCACATTTCGCAAGTTACATTTCATCATACTTCTACAGACGGCGGAAAATTATATTCACTTGAAAATTATCTGGACAATATTTCATTCTGTTAATATATGTATTACAAAAACATATTTAATAAATGTGACAAAATTATTTAATGAAAAAAATCTTCACGGGTTGCCTTACAACTCCCGGGAACCGTTGCCAGCCCTAGCCGAAAAATTTTTGAGGCTTTACCTAACGAGTGACGTTGAGGTATGTAGATAGAAAAGCCTCTTTGTACGGTTTGTGGGATAATGTACCTACATAGATTTTTTATTATAAAAATCCATTGGTACGTGGTCGGATGTGGGGATCGAACCCGCGACTTCTAAGTTGCGAGCCGACGTTTTACCAATAGCCACATTTAATAACCAATCGACCACCGACGCACTATTTATTATATACATATATAGGTATTATTACATAATCCGAGAAACCACACTTAGAGGCTTTTCCATCTAAATATATCTCAACAAAACTGGCCACTCGTCTGGTATATAGCCTCACAAAAACCATCGGCTAAACGAGGGAGACTTGGTCTTCCGCTGGACCCTGGAACCGTAACACAATTTCGGAAGCTGTATGGCAGCCCGTAGGTATATAATAGTAAGATTCGAGTAGCATACTCCGGCTCTTAAAACTATTTCTGTCGATCTGTTGCACTATTTTGACGTGAAAAAAGACAAACTAACACATATTTTCAAATTTATAAAATTAGTTAGGACTTTAAAAGTTTATAGGTAGTCTTGCTTGTTGCGCCCGCACTTCTTCTAAAATAACAGAAATTTACACCTGTAAAAGAAATGTTCTGTTCAATATGGACAACTGACACTGGTCACACGTGTTTGTTTGTTTTTGTGTTTGGTTTCGACTGAACGGAATTTCAATACAATTTGATACATGTATAGAATAGCTATTAGTCAGTAGAGCATATAGTTACAATAATATAAATCAAGGTATTTATACCTTGCTTGAGACATTTAGTAACACTGTCTACATTAATTAATGTCCATATTCATCAGAAGAGAGCTTCAATAAAACTGAAATATCATATGAACAGTTTTACGTGTATTCCCAAAAACTACTTTTTCACTTATTGGTGCTTTTGTCTATAATGAATTGAACCTAGAACCTTAAATGGATGTAGCTACTCATTTAACAACTCTTTACAGATATAAACCGAAAATTTGAAACACCCTTAATTAAGAATTTGCGTTATTTCGTACCAGTGATTCCTGTTAACCCTTTTTAAATAGCCTTCATAACGGTTTACTAGTTTAAAGGTAATTCGGAGTAATATTCTGGGATCCTGGTAATTAAGTACCCGCCCTATATTGGATTCCGAGGCGTTCGGGGAAGGTAGAGGTACTTTGCTAATTGCATTACTTTCTAATGCTTAGGATAGGTTTTATATACCTTACATATAACACTACTCAGGTATACAACCATGTACCTATACAACATGACCCAAAGGGCCTTACCATAAAACAGTGTTTAACAAGTGTTTAGCTAAACTATGTTTTATCACTCTCCTACAAATATATCAATAAATATGAAAGACTAAGACAAAACTATGTTTAAACTAAGCACTGGTTAAATATGGCTTTATGGTAAGGAGGAAAGAGTTAATAATAATATTGGAAATTAAGTTTGAGAAAAACAGCTATCGCGTGAAACCATACACACGGATATAAAAAGTTATATTACCCCTACATTTTAAGTATTTTTAACGAAATTTTAGTATGTTATTGACATAGTGAAAAAACTAGGTCCGCACGTTTTCCTTTTTTTTAAATTCGTAATTTAAGGTGTTTAACTTTTGAGCTATTACGAAACTGGAAAGTACAAGAGCTTAAAAAAATGTTGACACGCTCGACTCCAATTTCTTTGGGAAAGAGAGAAGAGAGATAACAATAGAATAGATATAACCAAAATTGTCTTTGGTCCTTCATAATCGGGTGGCGAAATATAGGCAATTTGGGTTTGTAATTTGGTATAGGTACTTACCGTTTAATAATCGCAATAGGAATAATATTAGACCCTCAAATTTAAATTTAATTAATATAATTAGTCCCATACCCTAGTGCTATGAACAGCAAATACAACATTAATAACAGCCACATAACTAAATAAACCTAAATTTTTTATACAAATGTTTCCTTCACCTGGAATCCAAACCCGGAACTGGAAAGGATCATGATTCGAAGCACATACAATTTCCGCGCAGAGGTGTAATTAATTGGCATTAGATTATCTCTGCCTACATCTCATGGGGTAAAAGGCGTAATGATAGATAGATAGCTTTTTCGAAATTGAAATCTTAGAATTAGTGTGGATAAAACGTCCCAGGCATGTCCGTGCCCTTACCGCAGACTAAATAACTGGGGCATCCTATTCAAAAGCCTACAGTAGCTGTATGCACATTTGTGTCTGTTGAAAATTTAATGTGTGTGTCGCGGTCAGTCTCTATGCAAATTGGTGTTGGGGACGTGACATATTTTTACTTCATTACTTTTCTTTGTAAATATTTAATTTATGTACCTACCAATAAGTTTTTTAAACCTTCACGGCGAGTCTTTCTCATTTAGCTAATGCTATTTTTGAGTTCTATTGAAGCCTTTCGATTTCAAAATACCTCAATAGAGCTGTCTACGAGTCGTAAGGGAACCGCGATGAAAAAAAGACTGTAATTTTTGACTTTCACAATCAGGTTTTAACAGTAAAAAATTAACCAGCCTCGTATTTTTATGTCGTTGCTGTTTGAATACTTTTGAGTGCGGAATCTGAAAAAGGTGGATTGTGAACGTACTCCAATCAGTTTGTATGCAAATTGGTTTTGCAGACCTGAAGTTTTTACTCGTTTTATGTGGCTTTATATATCCTTGTATATCCGCAAAGAGTTTAAATGATTAAATAATACAACATATTTGATTTCTCAATGTGTGGATGTGTGAATCTAGTACCTATAACTTCTTTTTAATGTATACCGCCTACAAAAATTGTGCAATTGAAAAATAAGAAATAATTAATATTTCGTTGTAGAGTTTGAAGACGGTTGGCGCCAAATTAGGATACAAAACAAAATTAAGTAAACATCTAAGAAGATAAATATCTGTTCAATATTATCTATGTTTGTATTGATAATCGTAGATTCTTAATTAATTGTCTAGATTAGTGAATTTGGGAGCTAAGTAGTTTTTAATTTGCCACCAACCGTATTCAAATTCTACAACGATGTCCTAGTATCTATTAATTTTTTTTCTTTCTTCACGGGTTCAGCTCCCGAAACCGTGTTACGGTTCCAGGGTACCCAGCGGAAGACCAAGTCTCCCTCGTTTATCCGATGGTATTTGTGAGGCTATTATATCTATTAATATCCATGTGCTATACGTTAACAAGCCCTGGTGAACTGCATCATTTAACATTATACTAATATTGACGTAGGACAAAGCTCAAAAAACTGATAAGATAACACACAAGTCAAGTAAAAAATATTCTGTAACTAAAGTTACAACAGAGTGGTGGATATTGAGTGATTTGTGAATAAGACTTTTGTAGGCGATTTTTGGCTTAAATTTTTACATTTATCTTTTTGATGAAATGTACTATCAGGAGCAGAGTTGCAAGGACCACTAAAGCTTGACACTTTAAAACGAAAATAAAAACTGTTCGTTGTGATTTGATCTGATTGGTTCATATCTATTTGAATGTCATTGAGCTTTAATGTGATAGGTTAGCATTAGAAATGAAACAATATCAAAACTTCAATATGCAGACGAATATTATAGCCTTTACGGGGTAATATTTATAACCAACGCTGCTCCTGATTGTACCTATCTCACACCTAATTAATATTATACCATGCCGATAAATGCGTAGTACCCATAACATAATTAATACCGTTACACGACGAATAATATAATAAAATGAATAAAAATACGTAAACAAAAGTTACTTGCGTGCTAAGCATGATTACGGGGTGTTATCTTTTAACCTGATAAGTTTTTCTCCAATTTACATAACGATTGTAGTGATTGTTTTATCAAAAGCCGTTTAAATAAAATTTAGGAAAAATATGTGCGCCGGTGACCGAGTGGTTAAGACATCTGGAATTAACTAGGCAGACCAAAATTGTCTCGGCCTTTATATATTGTGGCATGGACATAGACTCTGGTAACAATGTCAATATTTAGAGAGATGCCTATATTAAACAGAACAGGTGGCACACATATCGCTGAACTTAATGGGCCTGAGATGTTGTCTATTATTTTCAAAATTGGCGAAGAGTGGTTTATTATATATATATAATTTATATAAATATTATAATTATATTGATATACTATTTTATATTGTTTTGTTATATATTGTATATATATATATATATATATACAAAACAATATAAAATAGTATATCAATATAATTAAAACTATACATTTTAAAATTAAAAAAAATAAATTTCTTTCTTATTTTCCACCCAAAATTTAAATTATTTACGGTATAGGTCTGTGATTAGGTCATCAGGTTCTACATATGTATACAATTTCAACCATTTTGTTCAGTATATTCAAAGGACATAAGTTGTGACAGACGGACAGACAGACAGACACAAGAGTTATCCTATAAAGGTGCCCACACATTCGCCCAATCGCCGGCCCGCCGCCGTACTGTCCACCAAAATCGAGCACAGACTCGTCCAATTATTGTAACTAATGGTCCGCCTAGATCGTCTGGCGGCCGGAATGGGACATTTTCGGTGCGATGCTGGACCAATGTGTGGCCTACTTTAGGGTTCCGTATTTTCATCGGTTGTACGAAATCCTAAAATAAGGTAACTAAAATGAAAGAAAGATTTTTGTTCTAGAATTAAGCTTTTTAATGCAGTCTTAAATGATTTTAAATTGACGTTCTCTTGAAAATTTCCATTATTCTCTCCATTGTAAGTGTTTTGAAGAACGTTTGACCTGATTTCTCCATTCGCTCGCACTATGGACTAATTCGCTCACTGTGCATAAAATTATAATGACCGACAACTAAGGTACCTACTTTACAAATCTCACTTTCAATTAAAATCGGTTCAGTGGTTTGCGTCTCCTCCCTAATAATAAGAATGGAACATGTTTATATAACTCTTCTTATCTATCTGTCTATCTATCGTCACGCCTTTTATCCCAAGAGGGGTGGCAGAGACAATAGAATGCCATTTGCTACGATCCTGACATACCTCTTTCGCTTCTTTTATATTCATCATACCTTTCATACATGCTCGGCGATTGTGTGTACTTTCAATATTCCCATCGATCAATAATTTTTTTAAATGTTCAATAAAAGTGTACCTAGGTCGTCCTCTGCCCGCATTTCCTTTCACTTCAGCCATATAAACCTTTTTAGTCAATCTTTCATCCTTTATTATTGCAACGTGTCCATACCAGCGTAAACTTTCTTCTTTTTAGACACAAAATCATCTTTCACTCCGCATTCTTCTCTAATGACATCGTTCCGGATGCGGTCAATACGCTTTACATCACACATTCTTCGATTCTATATGCATAACTACAATCATTGCAAATATGTATAGAGTCAAATATATTGAAATCTTTGAATCATTGTAACATTATTATATCTACCCACTACGGTAACTAGAAATGGATACGGAAATACGATATGTTAGAGAGAAATGTCGTTCATGCCCCAAAAGTTTGCTACATAACAAGCTTGCGGTCTGCTCTAACCGAAACTCTGACTCCCTTGGGATATTTCGACCAGTTTTCTTCGTATTGGGGAAGATACCTTTAGTTTGAAATTCACAAAGGATTGATAATGGAGGAAATCATTCCGAACTAAATTTCACGGATGAATTCACGTCTTATATGATGATTTAATTTGGAACGGTTTTGGGAATACTGATTAGAAATTAATTTTAAAAGGTCTCATGGTTAAATAATTAAATGACGCTTTTGTTAGTAACTTATACTTCCTGTGGCCACCTTCATCTAGGACTAGAGTACTTGTGAAGACAAATCAAACGAGCCCAAACTTGATAGGGTTACGTCGTTTCTTTACAGAGTTCCACTGTCCACCTCTTAGCTATATCATCAGAAGTTGGTTAAATTCGACTTCCAAGATGGTGAAAATAATATAAAACGTGTAAAATGATTTTTGAAATGATTCATAACGTTTTCGCGGAAACAATGAGTTATTCAAACAAAATTTAATCGAATATCGAATATATCAACGAATTGCCACGCGGGTTTACTTAGTTATAGTTAATTTTTAAATGTAATTTTAACTGATCTCCAACAGATGGCGTCTTTTACAAATGAAATAGTCTAATTTTAAAAGAAACATTTAATTTTTATTTGTTTGTTTATTTTTCGTCATTAGAGGGTAAAATATTTTTTTATCAAACATTAACTTTGATTCAGTATAATACCGACAAAAAAACTTTGAGAAATAATATATAGGGAAAATTCATTATAACTAAAAACCACATTATTTTAAGAACGTGTAAAATATTAGGGTACATGGCCACATAATCGTTTTCAGTCTTTGAAAATAAAACCCTCATATCAGGTAAATTTGAATTCTGAAGGAAAAATATATGTGTAAGGTATTTTTATATGAGCCTCTTTTAAATTTGGCAATGAAGAAGCTGTAATGGCCTTATCACTTTAGCAATATAAGTAAATTTAATTTAAATATATTACTGCTTGCTTAAGTTTGAATAGGAAATTGAACATGAAATTTTCTATAATCTTTTCCTATTGCCTTTACATATTGCTTAGAAAAGTAAGAGTACCAAGGAATCAAACTCACGACCTCCAGTTAATATTCAGGAGCTATTTTACTGAAAAAATTTAACTATCATAAATTGATTGACAAAAATCAGAGCTGTTGACAAACACGCCTAAAAATAAAACAACCTTGCGAGCCAGGGGTTGAATTTATTTTCGTTTTAAATTGTTCAAAGCATTAACATTTAATAAATAAGGGCTACAAAACCTACGAGTACTTTATCGCTGAGCAGTGGCGCGGCAAAATATAATTGTGAGCAATCTTGAGCTAATGGCCATTTAATTGGACATTTTGTGTGAGATTATTGGAATTTTAATTCATTCTTTATTCTCGTTGAGATGCATTCAACATAAGTTAAACTAGGCAACTTAAAAATCCAATAACATAATACCGGCCGGGGTGTTCTACGGGTCCCGGGAAATGTATTAACCCCAACGGAAGACATAAAACTTCCTAATTTAGTCGATGATATATTTTCTTGAGTCTACTTACTTACTTACTACTGAGTAGTCAGTTCCGAGAATATTTTGGGAATACCTCTTAGTACAACGTTGCTTAACCGCTGTTAACGATCTCACAGACCACATAGCCAATGGTAACACTGCCATTTAGCGAGAGTAGCCTACATTAAACAGCACAGGACGGGGTAAGAATGTTGCGCTTTCACTTCTTAGATATTAAAAATAAGTGCGAAAACGGCTTTACATGCCATCTGAAAGACGATTCGCTTTGTCTATATCCATACAGCATTTTAGGGAAATTTCATAGATGAAAAAGAAGCTGTATTTGTTTTTGCACCTATTCATATTTCCTAAAATTCCACAAAATCCTTTTAACAAATTAATCTAAAAATCCTTTCCTTTCAAAGCGTGTTCGCGGAAGGACCGATAAAGAAGCATTCCTATACGAAAGGGCCAAACCGCAGATTTAGGGACATCTTTATTTTGTATATCCCCAATATATCCAAGTCCACGTGAAAGGAATTATTTAAAAGATACGTCGAAATGGATGGGTACTATAATAATAAATTGCTGCAATATCTACATTTGGAAAGTTTGTGTATTTATTTGGCTCTAATTGGCTATAGAATATGAATTAATTTTGATATGAAGGTTTGAAACACATAATAAATTAATTAAAATTTAAGTTACTGACTGGTCATATTATATTTAATATACAATGATAAACGATTTAAACATGAATAACGGTTTTAGTAAATTTTGCTTAATTTATGACAGAATATTTGTCCAGAATAATCTTCAAATAGGCTAAATTATTTTTGATAAAACATTCAGCGTTCTTTCTAATATTAGTAGGTAGTTTTTTTTATGCCGATGAATTATAAAAACACTAGCTTTTCGCTCATACTAATTTTCATCCCCACATTGAAAGAAAAGTAGCATATTATGTCCTCCCCTAAAGTTCAAGGAGAAACCGTATCAAATTTCATGAAAATCGGATCAGTGGTTTAGCATTAGTTTGGATGTATTTCATACAAAGTTAGTAATCAGCTAATACTTTCCTTTAATGAACACTTTCTTTTCGTTGTCGGTTAAATATATTGCGTACCACGAAATTGGCGCCCGAAAGTTCCAAAGCCTCATAAACTTTTAGCAAATGGGTAACTAATAAAGCTGTAAAAGAATTCAGGTGAGCCAAAAGAAAGTTAAAATAATGCTGCTCTCGTTGTAATGTATTGTAAATGTTGTAGCCGCAGGAGACTTGCTATTTTCTGCTCCGTTATTGCCCTTAGGGAGCGTCGATATATTTTCTTAACAAAGCAATTCCATCTTCGTAGCAAACCAATTTTATTGTAGGTATCATGGACGTAAAAAAGTAGAGGACGGATCGCCGCTACGACAAAAGTGAAGCACCAAGCGTGCATGTGCATGTGTGCGTGCATTATCTCTAATATATTTTTAAATTGTTGAATAAGTGGTAAATTACTAACTTACCTATGAAATGTGATTCCTTGAGAATTTTTATGAGTAATGGAGGTGTTTTTGCATAATTTTACTACACAAGAAGGCATTGTTTTTATTTTCTTAATGGCGGCTGATCAGCATAACCGAATGAGAATGTGTGCGTGAGGCTCGTATTTACAATGAAACTGGCATAACTTGGTTGCATTACTTTTGTCTTAGCGGCGATCCGTCCTCTCCTTTTTTACGTCCATGGTAGGTATATCTATTTTTGTTTATCGAAAATTGAGATTTTGTTACGCCTCATTTTAAGCAATATTACAAAATGATTTACCTAGCCATTAATACAAGCTTTTATTTACCTTTATCTAGGGGTAATCAAATCTTACAAATTAAATTTGACCCACTTTCCGGTGTTCGATTAAGCTGAAAATTTGCATACCTGTGTAAATCGCATGACAATGCAATATAATGATCTCATAGACTGGAGAAGGTGGTCACAGGAACTCTGTAACGAAACGACGCGACGCAATCCTATCGAGTTTGGGCTAGTTTGAGCCATCATTCAATACTAAAAAATAAAAATCTAATATATAAAATTCTCCTGTCACAATGTTCGTTCCCATACTCCTCCGAAACGGCTTGACCGATCCTTATGAAATTTTGTATGAATATTCAGTAAGTCTGAGAATCGGTTACTATCTATTTTTCAAACCCCTAAGTGATAAGGGTAGGGGCAGGGGTAGGTGTAGGGGTAAGTGTAGGGGTAGGTGTAGGGGTAGGTGTAGGGGTAGGTGTAGGGGTAGGTGTAGGGGTAGGTGTAGGGGTAGGTGTAGGGGTAGGTGTAGGGGTAGGGGTAGGGGTAGGGGTAGGGGTAGGGGTAGGGGTAGTGCGGGCAAGTCAACGTTTGGGCAGGACAACGTCCACCGGGTCCGCTAGTAACAATATAAAAACTTGTTTTGAAATTTTTTTTTACGTTTATTGATTGTATGAGACACACAATCATATAGGAAATAATTGTGTGTAAAAAGGTCCGTGATTCAATAACTTATTTATATCGCCATAAAATACTAAATTGCAGCATAGTATGTGAAAACCCATACCTCCCCATCAATTTGTCCACAAACATGCTACATTTCCCCGGAGAAGTCCATCAGTAGGGACACAAGTCTATTTAATTACTAGGTAGTTGTAGAACAATCTGATTACTGGACAGTGGACGTGAAACCACTTTGCGATATGAGAGCACGCGTGAGTTGCTAAGATAATGTAAGGGTAAGCAATATATTTTTCATCCAACTACGCAGTATTTTCCTCATTACTTGACAAATAGTAGGCGCTACTTTACTGCACATAATGCATATGTTGTATGAAAATCCATAACATCCCGCTCTGGGTTTTGTTTTTAAATTAGGTTCTTTTTTTGTAGGCACTTATAAAAAGGTAATTAATGTAGACGTAATTATAAGATTTATGTGGCGGGCATGTTGCTTTATTGAATTATTTCTTTTTTATTAATTTTTCATGACGTTGGCCATGTAAATTTGGAAGAGCAGGTTGCTAACCTCGCTAAAAGTGTGACTTTTTATTTCACTATTATTTTCAGAGCGAATTTTAACACTCGAAAAAACATAGGCTGTTTGGCTGTCTTTGCCTTTGCCTTCCATTAAAAAAATATTGTCGACGCGAATGACCTTTTACTTGCTCTGTGCGAATGACGTTTTAGCGGGCTTTGTTTGTCCGGAAAAATATTTTTTAAATAATTATAATTAAAGAAAATTTTGAATAATTTTTTTTTGTTGTAGTTGAAAGCAAAGCAGATTACGAACCTCGCTGAGAGTGACTTATTGTCGCTCCGCTCGGGCTCCAAACTAACCCTCGGTGCAACAATAAGTCACTTTCTGCTCGGGTCAGTAATCTACTATTATACGTTACTAGCTTTCCGCCCCCAGCTTCACCCGTGGACATTTTCGAATAAAAAAAATACTAGAACCCGATAGCAGCACCAACCGGGTTCAATTGTGAATCTAAACCATCCCAAATACACACAAAACATTTCATCACAATCGGTCCAGCCGTTTAGGAGGAGTTTAGCAATGCTCGTTTTGGAAACTGAACCCTAAATAATAAATATATGGCTCAATCCAATATAAAATAATAACTATCAACTGTGTGGTAAGGAAATGTTGTATAAATAAACTCACCTTTCCAGGATTAACAGCTGAGATTTGCTATATTTTTGACAATACAAGATGACTGAGAGCAACGGTCCTTAACTATACCTAACTATTTTTAGAATTTTTGTATGTCTGTTTATCAAGAATTGAAAAGAGCAAAGAACTCAGAAACAGTCGAATGAATATTGACGAAAATTTCAGCTTTTAATTTCTTTAAAATTAATTCAGATATTTTGTTTTAATTAATTATTATCAATTATCATCATCTTACTAGCATGATTCTATTACCACGATTTTATATAATTAAATCAATTATAGATTAATCACTAGGGCAAAATTAATTATTAATTTAAATTGAAATCTGAAACCACGCAGCAGGGAATAATCTGAAAACCATGGTTCTAATTATAAGTTAGACAGCTGCATCGGTCTTTCTCATTGTTAAGCAAATACGATATTCGAGAACCTAGGTAAATTGAGTGACGAGGTATTATTATAGCCTCGACCCCCACCCCGGCCAGTTCAGACTTTTTTCACCTGTCGCTGCACATAATATTAATGAGAATTACAATTAATATTTCTGAAATAGAATAGGGGTGATGACAATGAAAGAAAATAAATACACAATAATACTTTTATATAGTTTATAACGTATAAGCACTGAAAATAATGTTTATTTATTTGTTTAATAAATATATCCTTTTTAATTACTAACTGAAAAAAAGCTTCAATTCATACTTCCGGTCACGTGACCACAATCGGTATGTGACGTTACTTCTAAGTAAATATCAAAAAAATAACCACAGACTACTAACTATATTATAATAACTGTCTGTCAATCAGTCACTGACACAGTTGTTTTCTTGTTATTTTATCTAATCTGTGACCATAATTTTGTTCGCTACCAAGGTGTGACGTCATCATCGCGCCCAGAACGTTTTCGCGGGAATTTGAAAATGCAAATATAAAATTTTCTAATAATTTTATTAGGTATAATAAACCTTACAGCTATAATTATTCTATAATACTATAAAAGTATTCCCAATTTACCCGGGTGTAATGATATGTTCCTGGGTTATAAAATCAAGATAAGATGTCACTCTCCTACCCTTTAACTGTCTTTGTGCAAAAACAAGTCGAACCGTTGCTCTGTCTTGAAGTAAAAAATAAATTAACTTTAAAAAAAAGTGTACCGACTTCAAAAATTTGCACTGAAAAGTAAGAAATAATAAATATTTCGTCGTAGAAGTTGAAGACGGTTGGTGCAAAATTAGGATACAAAATTAAGTAAACATCTAACAAGAGAAAGATCTGTTCAATATTATCTATATTTATACTGATGATCGTAGGTTTCTAATGAATTGTTTAGATTAGTGAATTTGGGAACTAAGTTGTTTTTAATTTGGCACCAACCGTCTTCAAATTCTACGACGAAATATTTATTATATCTTACTTTTCAGTGCAAATTTTTGAAGTCGGTACACTTTTTTTTAAAGTAAAATTATTTTTCCCTTTTAAGTGATTACAAGTATCATTACAAATATAATCATCATCAAAATCGGTTCACCCACCCAGTCGAAAGTTCTGAGGTAACAAACATTTTTTGTGGTCATTGTAAATATTTATTGTAAATTAATTGTAATTTTCAACGGGACTGACATGGCCTTTAAAGTGCCAAAGTCCAAATAAAATGTAGAAAAAAAAACATAAAAAAAATACAGTCGAATTAGGAACCTCCTCCTTTATTTTGAAGTTAAAAAAGGACAAATAGACAATTTCGCATTTAAAATATAATCAGTGCTCGCAAAATATTAAAATATTCCAATTTAATTACTAGTAAATTAAGGCCAAATAGTAAGATTTTCAAGCTTTATATGCTCTTGTGCAGCAGAAGTCGGTTAAAAACTTTTTTAAGCCCTCTTTATGGCTTCAAATTGCAAAAATCTATTCATTACCTACATTGTTATCGTGCTCTAGTTACAACCGCAGGTATCTTTTGTCCATATTACTAGCATAAATGATACATTGAGGTTTGCCTCCGTCTCTTATATGATTATGTCTATGCCGAAGACACAAATGCTTTTGTACGTGCACTCTCTTCCAAGTGATACATGCACTCTTTTCTAAAGTAATATTGCAGTTTCTATCTAGAATTGTATTTTCCAAAGCATGAATTCAATAAGATAGGATTCCTACTAATAAATGTCAAAATATGAAAGTTCCCTTCCTATATTACTAGACTTCCCGCCCAGGCTATATGTCACTCGGGGATATCGTAGCTTTCTATTAGTGCAAGAATTTTTAGAATCGGTTCAGTAGTTTTACAGTTTATTCATTATTTCCGCCCCCGGCTCCGCCCGTGGATATATTTGAACAATATAAAATATAGCCTATGTCACTCAGGGATGTCGTAGCTTTCTATTAGTGCAAGAATTTTTAGAATCGTTTTCGTTTATTCATTACAAACAAAAATAAAATTTTAGGATTCGTCATTTTAAGCCTGTCTGTCTGCAGGTTTGTTTAGAATATACCCCGAAGTGAGTTTTGATAAAGTTTTTAGCAATCATAAGTTATTATTTTCAAGGTACCTTTTTTTTTTTTTTTTTACGTGGGGAAATGCATCATGCATACCCGCTCCCTCGGGGGTGAGGGGGCGGGTTATGTGGGACTTTAACCCACTAAAACCCCACGGTACTCCATCGCGCCGGTAGTCGGCGGGCCACGGGGACGCGTTAGCATTCTTCCGCGACCCGACAATTAAATAGTTTCATCTTGATAATCTAAAAATATAAGATAAACATTTATTTAAAAATTCATAGTCAAATTACCTAGAAAATACAAGCGTTGGTCGTGATTCCAAGACTGAATTTAACGCAATCTTGTAGTACAATTGAAACTTCAAACCAAAGTTGAATTTGCAGCTGTTATCTAGCGAGAACAGAATCCTAAACTATATTAGTACTATGAAGTACCTAATAACTTCAAACAATTCGTATTTTTTTTAATGTTTAATAGAAAAGATGAGCATAGATTAAGAAAATAAAAGCTTTTCATAATATAATAACAAGATTATTTCTCCAAAGTAAAGTAACACACTTCACCATCTACTCAAGAGCAATTAATAATTCTTCCCCTCTTAAATAACTCGCCAAGAAACCTTTTAATATCCTTTGAATGAAATTTTGAACCTTTGAAATCGGAGTTTTGATAAATATTGTTTCAAAAAGGTTTATAAAATGTTGAAGGTTTATAAAAAAATCCTTTACTGTGACTTTGATCTTTATTAACTGCTAATATACTTTATATTAGCTTCTAAGTTATTAAAGTAAAAATAAAAGGGCTCATTATTTTTTAGAATAAATTTATGAATTTTAATTGAAGAAAAATATGTTCAATACTGAAAAGATGAGTGGCGAATGAGCAGTGGCAGGTATACAAATAAGTAAAATTGTGACTGTCTGTGATTTGAAAATTAGTATGAATATATAAATGAAATATCTTATTTACACGATACTGAAGCATACATAACCGTGTTTAAAATTTTCAAGTGAAAGGTTAATCAAAATGAAATCAAATTATCAAAATTCCTAACTCCAAATTTTCCTAATCTATAGACCTTTACATTCAGAACCTACAAATAGTGATAATGATTCTTCTTCTTCTTTTTTCGGTATATGGCATCAGTGCTGACTTATCGTCGTAATTCTGCCAATGTCCACTGCTTTATGCCGATTAATCGGTATCTAAGATGATCCCGCCGTCTGTGATATCGCCTATTAATCACTAGTCAGTCACAACTATTACAGCGCGGACGGGATTAAACTGGATTCCCCATCAGGTCACGACGGGACGCGTGCGTTGGTCGCCATGACATGACGTAGAATCCAGTCATAATGATATTTGTTTAATTTTCTTTGTATCCTAATTTGGTACCAACCGTCTTCAAATCTTGATTTTCAGTACACAATTTTTGAAGCTGCAATACTATTTCAAACGTTTTTTTTTAGAACTTACTCTTTGAAACACAATACCTACCTATGACGATGCGTGCTTAGTAAGAATCGTTCACAATGTATTTCTCCAAATATGGCAAATAACACTAAAAGTAGTGATGAGGTTAAATGGATTTCTTTTATCAAACTCAGGATGGGTGCGTCCGCCACGCGTCAATAAGTGTGGTTCACCTTAGAAAACTGTCACAAGCGAGCTTACTCGACAAGTGACGTGGGTTTCCTTCGCAGAAAGCACGTATTTATACGAAATTGTTATAAAGTGTTGTATTTACTGAGTTACTATGGGTTGTTACTTGTTAGCTAAAGCTAGCAACTTCGTTTGTATGAGCAACATTGTTAATACATCTACTGAGTATGATGCGTTGATAAAGCAAATTTTATCCAGATCCGTTCGGCCGTTCTGGCGTGATTGAGTAACAAACATACATACATCCATACAAACTGTGGGATGGAATTTATGTCTGCATTGATGTTTGTGTTCAGAATAGACTCCGAAACGGCTGAATGAATTTTAGCACTAATATCAAAGGTTTCGAAGATAATTCATACTACTTTTAATGAACTACTGACGTATTTGATTGGTGTGGCTTCGTATGCTCGAGCTCCGGTTTACACAGCAATTGTGAACTTTATTGAAATGCCTTTTAAGTCGATTACTAATTGTCAAGGTAAAATGCCTCTACGCCAGGTATGCGCTGTCCCTAGGAACCTATTTAAACACATCACCTTAACAATTCCAGGATGTTGGGCGGCATAGGAGGGCGGCATGCGTCCGTACGGCGACGAGGAAGCTCGCCGGGTGTGCGGCGGGACTCATCACCACCGTCGTCACCGAGACCCCCAAGACGACGTCGCGCGGCGCTGGCAGCTTCGGACCACAAAACATGTGCCCTCATACAGACACGGCTCAAACTTGGGGATATCATGTAAGATACTATAAAATAATTTAATTGGGATATGAAGTTTAGGTAGGTTTAAATAAGTAGGTATCTTCAATATACTTAGCGGCAATGCTAGTGGATTGTAGCTTCAATACGCTGATCTTGATTTTCGTCATCCCGCACTTCTGAAAATAGTACCTTGTTAAAGAAGCTGGCCATATTATTATGTCCTGTTTAGTATGACCAACTGGCTAAATGCCAAATGACACATTTTTTAAATGCCTTCTTTGACTGTGTTAGAATTGGAATCTGGAGCTTTGTGTATAGGTGTTGGCATAGATCTATACGATACCATAGAAGTATAAATTAAAATCACTTATAATTAATATTTATTACGGAATTCTTCCTTAGTCATTCTATTGAAATCACTAGGATTCCTTAATTTCTTAATATAAATTGAAATCAATTCAGACTTTACGGTTAAAACATACAAACAAACAGTAGTAAGTTACCGAAAATGTGCTACGATAAGTGGTCTTAGTACTTTGTAGTATTGAATGTAGTACAATTTAATTTTCTTAGTAAAAATTAAAGAATTTGTTAGGGAAACAATTTATAGTTGCTTAACAAAAATGTGCTACGACAAGTGGTCGTAGCACTTCGTAGCATTTACTGTAGTACAACAAAAATGTGCTACGACAAGTGGTCGTAGTACTTCGTAGCATTGAATGTAGTACAATCTTATTTTTTTAGTAAAATTTAAAAAATTAAAGAATTTGTTAGGGAAACAATTTATAGTTGCTTAACAAAAATGTGCTACGGCAAGTGGTCGTAGTACTTCGTAGCATTGAAATATTGATTGCAGTCTAATATTTTTTTATAATTTTGTGTAATGAAATGTCGATACAAACTTATTGTTTTCTAAAAACTACAAAGAATAGCATTGTAAATATTTCTTTGTGAAAGCCGTTTTTGTTTTAAAGTCCCAACTAAATCAGTGCTGCCATCTACAGGAACATTCTAGAACAAACACAATTTTCATGATTCGAGTGACATACACGCCATCTTCTGGTTACGTGCAGAACTTCTCTTCAAGTTCCTTTAAAGCCTTGAAAGAACTTTTCCGTACTAAATTTTCACAACATCCTGCAAAAGATGTCGCCACCAATATCATTCTACAAATTCATAATAATTTTATTATGATTCTATCTACTTCTAAAGTTTTATCACTGATATTATTATAGGTAATCAAGCTTTGAATATAAGATTATGTAATAGCTTTATTGAATTAGTTAAAAGGCCTCATATAACTTAAGTACTTGTAAAATTATTACACTTATTGTAATACAAAGATTACGTTAGATGTATAAATTGTTTGAAACTTCCAAATTGGCCATAAATTATTAAATATGTATTAATGAATAGCAAAAAGTTTTCCAAAATACAAAATTATATTCCCATACTAAAAATACAAGAAAAAATCAATTTGATTTCCCTTGGCGACGCCATGTCGTCCGTCCCAGTAGGCTCAGTCGGTGTAAATGAAACGATCCCCGCTTCCTGGCTCCACGTGGTGAGATGCCATTATTGATTTCCGGCGCGTGAGCGAGACAGACCTATACCAGAATTTTGTTGCACTATTTTTCGTCTCTCTCTTTTGCCAATATATGACCTATTTTTATGCTACTGTCCCTATATTAATATAGCTTAAGTAATTAGGTGAACAGTCGGTTTGCTTTGTAATCGAAACTGTAGACAATACAATTTGTTCGGCGCATTGCGTCCGTAAATATGGCTGTGATGCTCATCAGCGGTAGAGTTTCATAACAAATAATATTGCTCCTATAATTTGTTAAGTAAATATGTGGAAAGTTTTTTTAATTATGGAAGTCTAGACTATGTTTTTTGTGTCCATGTTAAACGTACAACAGATTATTTATGACTAATTTGGCTACTGTCTAGTAGGAGAAATGCCAAATGGAAATAATTTTACAGATGTTTAGAAAAGTAGATAATTTAATTTATGCTAGTCGTACTTTGCCTCGCTAAACCCAAACTAATTAAACGTTTTAAAGCGCATGATCTCATCTATACAGTACGAATAATATATTTAGACACTCAAAAAATGAAGTTAAATTAAAATAATTGATTTTAATATGCAATCATTTAAGATATTAAAAAATGGCTTTCCCTTATAGTTACATACTAGATATAGTTAGATTTTTTCATTGAGGCCATGACAGCAATTTTTCCTTTTTGATTATAGTAGAATATCATTCATAATATTCATACTCTACGTTATGAAACTGTAAAGTTTCAAGAAAGGCAGAACTTTAAAAAAAACCCGGACATTGATATATTTCCATTATGTGTTCGCCTACGATAGACTCGTTCTAACACTCTTGAGAAAGCCTTTGTGTCAAAGGGAAGTTATACAGCGCACCGTCCGTCTACCGAACGCTCACCCGAGTTTCCTACAAAGTAAGAGTACATTCACAGACCGTGGAGTTTAATCTTTTACACTTTTAGTCTACCTTTTGTCGATATGAATAGTGGATTTATAAAAAAATATATGGAAATTGTACCCAGAAATACTACCATAATAATAATGCAAACTGCCTTATTTCAGAAAAAAGAGCAAGTCTTACATTAGTTGTGATGTGTAACATGTATAGAATTTCCGTCCCATTTCACGTAAAAGTTACTCCCTACAAATTTATGCCATATGGCGAGAGCTAACTCGTTCTGTATATTGTTTTCGTACTAGAACATCATACACATTGGCCAATGGGCGTGGACGAATTGTTTTGAACACAATTAAAATACATAACTATAAGAAATTATTTTTTGCTTTTATTTAAAAAACAAAGTATTAAGTGTACTTATAGATAAATTGCAATGTCTCCATAGAAACCAGGAGAGGAAAGATTCCATACAAAACCATTATTAAAGGAAAATTGAAGGGATGAGAAGTAGTGGAAGACCAAGACGCAATTACTTAGAACAAGTTCAGGAAAAAGTGAATGTCTTGTCTTACCAGGAAGTCAAATTGATAACGGAGACCAGAGAAGAGTAGCGATTGCTTCACTGACAAGAGCATATCTCTTAAAAAAGAAAATAAACAGCTACAGTTGAGATCAAAAAACATTGCTTTCCTAGTTGGCGACAACCCTAGGTATCATATGTAGCACATGCCCGGTATCCTAAAACTGAGAATTTTCCATTTCAGAATGTTACCATGCAATTGTTAAGAAAATGGGCTCATTTTAGCTAATTACATAGTTGCATACAATACCTTTTCTACTACAGGGAATTAAATTAAATAAAACACAAACAAAAGTACCTATTAAAGGGAAAATAAAAGTCTCCGCAGTTATCTACAAATTTTGCATTCCCCAGTTCTTTGTAAGTATAGATATTTATTTTTCATAAATGGACTACAAAACTCTATGCGAGACATAATTTTTGTGAATCAAAATCGATGAAAATATGGCCGAGGTATAAATCTGTGACATACGGACATACTTATAATGGCTTCGTTTTTGCCATTTGGCTTTGAAGATATTTATTGTTAATTTGTCTAGAAACTTATAGAGCTGTGTCGTTTTTAAAAATATCTCGATAAAGTAAAATGACCTAACTTATAAATATCACGATATTATACATCTTCTAGTTCATAACATTATGTTAGCTTACTTTTGGACTTAAATTTCCAATTTAAATCCTATATCATGGATTTAATTTCGTTGCGATGACGACAACAGTGATAATTTTATTTAAATTGAGACACAATGATTTAAAAAAAATTGTCGCTACAGTCGCCATTGTAACGAAATAAAACTCAGGATTATCAAAATGGTGTGGTTTTTTCTTTTTTATTAATACTTCACATAATCCTAGAAAGCCGAAATTTGTTACACATACTGCGATTGTTACATGGGAATATCACTGAACATTTTTTTCTGCCACTTTTACTACTAACTTTTTCTTGTCGCGACGGTTTTTACTTTGATAAAATACAAACAAACATTATAAATAACGATAGCAGACACTATGCTTCCTGTAAATTAGACGTCCTAGATCGCCTTTCACATTTGAAACAATATAATTAACAGTTTTTCTAGAGACAGATCTCTTAACACAAAACGATACAAATGAAACCTAAAGTAGAGGAACGACCCAAGTAATGGACAGTTTAACGTTTTTATATTGTTATGTCTATTAATTAGAGAGTAAAAAATTTTACACATTATTGCAAATTACATAAATATGAATTACAATTACCATGTAAAAAGTTAATGTCATTATGATCTATTTACATTATTCCTCAGTTGAATTCACGGCGTTTATATATAAAATTACGAAGATATACTCAAATAAAAAGTTACGTGTTTTGACTCCAGTAATGTACTTGGAAGAGTAAGTAATGACATCTCCAGTATAGAATTTTCATTATTTTTAGTAATAGCGAGAATAAAGAAGGTTATAACTTATTTTTAATATATTAGTCACTAAATTCCTTAATATGCCGGCCGATTTTCATAGTATATACATTGGAATTTATTCATTTAAACGAAATATTAGTAATTAATCGATTTATACTTTGTTAATATCACAGAAACTTATTAATTAAAATATTTCGATATTTGTCCATTACTGGATATATCTAATTTAGGAGACCCATGTGTAATGACCATCTCTTTAAAAATTTAACCGTAACATACAAATATAATAAGATTCTGCATATAAATTTCAGCATAGTAGCTTCAGATACAACACATTTTGTATGAATATGGCAACAAAGAATGTATGTGCATAATTGTTGATTTGCATCCTTAACTATTTCATTAAGAAACACAGATAAAGTAACATTTAATAGCAAAGCCGTATTTAACCTACTGATATTGTAAAATCAAAATGACCTAGCCTAATTAAACTTCAAGTTTCGACGGCTAGGTGAACTAAGTTATTTATAAGATAGATCCACGTCCAACACTGGCACCATGACGCTACATTAACGTATTTTATGGCCAAATGTCCAGAAAACCTGCATCTCCTTAGTTGTAGTAGAATAACTAAGGAATTGTTTCGTTGCTCTCTTGTCACATGATAGAAGAAACAAACAAACACACGTTCACATTTGTAATATTAATTAGGATTAGGATTGTTGGCAACCCTAAATGACGTAAATAGAACACGACCGCATTAGCCGGCGGCATCTGTGCTGCCGGTTGTCTCATGTTGTTAGCTTATTTGGCTTCAGCTAACTTTTTAGCCGCAGTGTGATCATGTCACTTTTGTTTGGTAGCGATTGACTTCTACTTTTGTTCTTCCGTACATATAAAACTAAAGTATATATCATATATTTTTACTTCAAAAATTAAGCTATTTTAATTTAAGAAACGAATTTAAGTATTATGGTTTCCTATGCGCAGTAAATATAAATAGGATTTAATTTTTGTTCATTGTAAATAAACTATTAATTCTCGTTTACTTCTTTTTTTACTTTCGGTTCCCGGGAACCGTGGTACCGGCCCCATGGTACCGAGCGGAAGACGAGATAATTATTTTGAGGACACATAACGTAAGTTACTTTTAGATCGGGAATATTCTACTGTGCTAGTTAAATTTTAAAATAATTACCTCTATTCATGCGTGAACCGCAGCGAGCTTTCAAATGTTTCCATTACGAAATAATATAGTGTGGTTTGTATCCATAAAGGCTCAAATGTAATCGTTAACACATAATTTAAGTCGATATTGTGATAATGTTTTAAAGTCACGTGGCAGATTCATAAGTTATCCTAACTAATATTATAAATGCGAAACTGTGTTTGTTTGTTTGTCCTTCTGTCACGCCACAACAGAGCAACAGATCGACATGATTTATTGCACAAGGATAGCTGACTGAAAGATTATCTAAAAAGGTTTATATTGCTGAAGTGAAAGAACATGCTGGCAGAGGACGACCTAGGTGTACTTTTATTGAACATATAAAGATATATTGATCAATAGAAATATTAAAATTTTGTTTCATTTCTTTTGTAAAATATGTGTCCCAATGGCGGCGTGCATCTAAACCAGCGGCATTAAACTCTGTGATCATTCTTGAGTTCTGTTGCTCCAAACGTTCAGCCCATGGCAAAACTCGTCTCTATTCTCGCACTTCTTTTCATTCATGTGAATCTCTTTTCTTTTTACAGCATTACTTAGTAAAAATATATGGTGATAAATGTAAAATATTGCACTTTACTTTAACATTTATATTTGAAACGAAACGAATATATTTTATTTTTCCGGCGATCATGAATGAACAATATTGAATGAATTAAAATTACACACAATCGCCGAGCATGTATGTTTGGAGCCAAACATTGAGACTGCCAGAGAAGAATTCTAAGAGCAACCTTTCGTTTTGTATTTTATTTATTTTTCTATACATTTTGAAATGATTTAATTTTGTTTCCTTTGAGAATATTATATTCTGAGCTACGCTTTTATGATTTGCGTTGTGTCCTGAGGTACTGGTAATAATATTCATATTGATCAAGGCAAATTATATGGGAGCTTAGTTAATGATCGACACTCAATTTTGAATAATTATGAATTCCAAAACCATTTTAAAATAATATTATATTTTTTAAAGAATGGATCACCGTGTTGCATGTTTGCACGTCATTAAGTCGTTGTGTTTAACGTGACAAAAAGTCAATTTACTTCGGTATGAAATTTGAAATATTATACTTGTTAATAGTTTATATTAAATACTAGCTCTCCGCCTCGGCTTCCTCTGTGAAGCCTACATTAACTGTCATCCCTTATTATCGTCTTCAGTTCATACAAAAATTCCATAGAACAACTTTTCCAAAATTTCTTTCCCCAAAAACCTTATTTAGACTATTACGAACATTTAAAAATAAATTACCATGCCAATAAATGCTCCATATTAGCCTGTTTTCGAATAATATTTGTAAAAAAATAGAGTTTTGTTTCGAGTCATGCTGCTGATGCATGTATAGATGGGAAAAACTATTCCTCGTACATTTTGATCTCTTTTAATCCATTACCTAGAAGAAAATTGTAGCCTTACAAAAATATTGAATATAATTAAATGACAATATTTTAAATGTTCAACTAATAATAAATGTACTTACCTAAGTACGTAGATCTTCATTGTAGAATAGTGGTAAGAAAACAGGTTGCATAGGTTATTTTAAAATAAAATCACAATAAATGTTCACAAAAATAAAAGATACAATTTCCTAATTAATTACAAGTAGTTTGAAAAATCTATCTTCATTAACACCGCAAGTCAAAAATCTGAAGTAGTTCGTACTAATCTATCTTATTTTCCTTTCCTATTTCGTCAATAACTACTATGCAAAGTTTTAATAGCAGTAGATAATATTGTAAAAGTTGCAATTCACTTTAACGACCGCTCCCACTTTGAACACCTGTACTTACACCACAATTCTCAGCATTCGTTAATCATTATTTATGTCTTTACTTTATATTTCTAGGGAACTATGCATTACTACAGCGAAGGACATTTTTTTTTTAATTTCCGATGGAATAAAAAGTGGCTTACATCACTGGCTCCAACTATATCTATGCAAATTGACATGTTGATATCCAAAGCTCAGTTTTGACATGAAAAAAGGACAAACAAACAAATAAACATTACGCATTTAATATTAGTGCAGATTATTGTAAAATAATTACTATTTTATGTACTTTAATTAGGGATAGGTAGAACGTTTAGATGATATATACTTTCTTTGTTTCATTTCATTTTTAGGGTTCCGTACCCAAAGGGTAAAAACGGAAATCCTATTACTAAGACCCCGCTGTCCGTCCGTCTGTCCGTTTGTCACCAGGCTGTATCTCAAGAACCGTGATAGTAAGACAGTTGAAATTTTCACTGATGATGTATTTCTGTTGCCGCTATAACAACAAATCCTAAAAAAATAAATAAAATAAATATTTAAGGATGCTTTCATACAACAAACGTGATTTTTTGTCGTTTTTATAGATAATCTAGCATTTGCCAGGTTTTTTATTATTTCGTTCAATTTCTTTTGTCATTAAAAGTATATGCAGGAACCATCCACCTCTATTAATGAAGATAAAATACACCAATTAAATATAAATATTTGTAATTGCAATATTTTTTACGTAATTTCATAATGTAAGCGATTGAATAAAAAACTATTCCCTATTATACTGACAGCTAGATTAGTCTGAACCGTGTTGTACTCTACTTAATCTGTGTTAACTGTCTCACAGCCATATAGCCACAAGACGATGACAACAAAATAACATCGTAAAGAGATTAGAATGTTTGCTACAGAGATAAATTACATCCTAGATTAGCTATTCCAACCCGGAAAAGGTCATTTAATATCCATTAATATGTACATATTAAAATCTTCTAGCTCAATCATAAGTTATGCTAAGTTACTAGATATAATAAAAGGATATCACAGCAAGTGTCTATCTATATGTCTGTATGTATGACTGCACTGAGAACCACTGAATGGATTTGCTATGATTTGTTATATATTAACATAATAATATTACTATTTTTTCTTCACGGGTTGTCTTATGGCTTCTGAAACCGAAAAAAATAATTATAAGGTGTACCTATAATCCAGAATTCATACGATATATTGCTGAAAAATAAAATTCAAGTTAAACAGAAGTGCTACGAAAGTACCGTAGCACGAGCTACGTATGTGCTACGAAATATTAACTTTGATTTTTAAAAGTGAAATCTTCTTTAGGCGCGTTGAACGGTTTTTGGTAGGGGGAAATCCTATGGATTCGCGACCTGTGTTCACGACATGTTTTCGGCCAAGTTCAAGACCATGGATTGTAGAATGTCCGGGTAGGAATTCGTGTACTCCATGTATGCCTGGGTCGGGTATTTTTGGTTGCGCATTTCTGGTCGGTAATTCTTCGGTCCGGATACAGATACATTTATATGTGAAATGATCGCTAGATGGCGTTATTATACGTTATACACTTATAAATTAAAAACCACTGTTATTCATAGTTTTTAGTTTTCACTTCTTCTGTCGGCAGTCCCCATATGACTGCCTATGCCTTTTTTAAATTAAATTACAATAGAATTCCAAAGGCAGTTCAAATTATAGGTAGATGCAATGACTTTGTTTTTTCCCAGTTAAATATTATTTATTTAAAGGATAAATTGATAATATAAATAAATAAAAATAAATGCTCTATCACATTAACGTTATTATATAATCAAGTCGGCGTTAAAGTTTACCGCCAGGGCGCTATCATGCTATCATGCTGTATATATTATTTCTGGGATAAACTATTCCCAATTTCCCCGTAAATAATCCACCTGTGTCACTGTAATTTAGCATTTAGTTACTATTCCGTATATCTTAGTGAAATAGTTGTTATTTTTTCAATGGGTTTTATTGAATAGGAAATATATATGGGTGGTTAAACTTTGCCCCCGTTTTCTCTTTCGTAATCTATCACAAAGCTCTTAATTTTTCAAGCGCTGTAATACCATTACCCTTCAATTACATACATCGCGTTTTTTGTAACTTATTGAACACTCAAAATAATAATAATTTTATTATTTTTGACCAATTAAAATATATATATTAAGCGATAAGTCGTGGATAATCTGTAAATCCTAATGTGAAGTTGTGTTTATTTGTTTGATCTTATTTCACGTCAAAACAGAGCAACGGAACTTAGTAATTTTTTGTACAGGGATAAAAATATTATTAATATGTCTATTTTAAAAAATTCCACGGGCGTTACCTGGGCAAAATAATAATAAATTGTCGACATTATGGAGGGCCACGCAGAAAAAGTCGCGGGCATCAACTTTATAAGATAAAAATGTAAGAATAGCTTACCGTTAGGCGTGAGGTGATCGCTATGTTAGCACTTTGCAGCCAGTATGCACAGTTAGGTCGCAGGCTCAGTGCATCGGGGCGACGACCTCGCGGTTAGTGGGTCATAGCAGGCCTGCATCGTAGTAGGGTTGGGGCGGGTAAACTTGGGAATTTACAAACATGCTTCCCGATACAATATAACGGAATAAATGAGATATTAACCTAAGGTCTTACATTCAATGCTAATACAACCTAAAAATATTTGCCTTCTCGAGGCAACGGCGGATACAGGAATTAATTTGTTTTGAGAAAGGGTGGGAGGTTTCGGGGCACTTCTCATAGTTTTCAGAGGAGTTTAGAGTTATAGATAGGATTCTAAAATGATGGAACTAATTAAAAATGGACATTATTACATATGTACCTCAGTGGCGAAGGGTGAATATTTTCAGAAGGGAAGCCGTAAAATAGCTCACTCAACTAATGCTACAAGATCTAAAATTTTATTTTATAATCCAAAATGCACCAATTACCAATGACAATAGTAATTTATCGTAAAGGGATTAAATTACCTAATCTCTTTTTATTAACCGACTTCCAAAAAAGAAGGAGAAGGTTCTCAATTCAGACCTTATACGTACGTATGGACATCGATTACTCCGCCAGTTGTAAACCGATTTTGATGGTTTCTTATTTAATCGACAGATAATTCTTCCGGATTGGTCCCATTTTTATCTCATAAAAATTGGTTCATTAGTTTTTCAGAAATTTTATACCTGACCTTATAAGTAAATTTTTCGTAATATCTCGATGAAATATGTACCGATTTTGACGACTTATTTTTTTAAGGATATAAGAATTTCTCGACAATATCTCACAGTCATATGACGAAAATCGGTTCAGTAATTTTTCAGAAATTCAGTAATTTGTCTCTGTTTACTGCTGAAAATTATATCAGAGAAAAGCCTTAGCAACGGTTGCTATTGACACGAAGTTGTCAATTTTCGTATCGACGGTGGTCTGGCGGCTAAAGGTCCATACTTTTTTTCTTATTTCTTAGTGCAAATTTTTGAAGTCGGTACACTTTTTTTTAAAAGGTTTATTTCAGTAGCTTCTTGTAATCAAAACTATTCCAAATGCTATTTAGCAGACATAATTCTTACCGGTTACATTCGACTCTCATAACCCGGAATTCATCGGCTTACTTGTGGGTTTGTTTGCGCGTGCTAAAACGATAGTGAACGTTCGCGGACTTCAATATAAATGAAAGAGATAGTTGCTTAGTATGAAGTAAGGTAGTATGGGCGAGCAAGCCAGTATTGTATCGGCTTATGTCCTTATGTTCCTAATGGATATCGGTAGGCGTTTGGAAAAAAATAATTATAGAGTACGTTTGGATTGATAAAATACGTTTGTATTGATATTATTTTATAAAAAGTCGTAGGTCTATATAGATTGACCAATTCCTAAAAGGAAGCCGAAAGGAATCAGGTTGTATGGGCTTCTGGACGCTGGATCTATCTATGGATAAAAAAGACGTTATGAAGCGATTTGTTTTGGTATACTTAAATAATTAATTGAAATGTACAATGATGTTGTTTATAATAATTAGAATTAAGAACGAGCATCTTAAAAAATCGGTTATAAATAAAATACTTTATTCTTATATGATCTACAATAAAATATCTTTAGGGTTTTATTCTACTATTCCTTTAATTTTTTGTTGCAATTCTAACTTACTACACGGTTGGTGTGTTTTTAATTGGATGTTCTTTTACAATCAAATTTTGTAATTTTAGCGGATGAATTAAGGTACTTAACGAGTATTTTACGTATGAAGGTTTCAAGGAACAATTTAAAATAAATATTTTTTTCCAAATAATAAGAAAAATAAAGTAAAGGAACCAACACAATGTAGACAACACGTTGAATGCAAAATCTTTCTCTAAGTAGAGCGAATGTAGGCTACATTGAAATGAAAGGCAGAAAAAATATTAAAAAACGCAGCCCATCAGTGTTGGGACTTGGGGCAAACAAAGGGTTTGTTGTACTGCAAAATACAGTTCTGTTGCGCTCTTTCAGATATATAATACTGAATAAGACAGTTTTGGTATCGATTTTTTCAAATAATAATATAAAAAATATTTACATAACATATGCTTGTATACCAGAGGAGTAGGCAGAGAACATGGGGCGCCACTTATTTTAATCTCTGCGCACTTCTCTTGCTTCGTCCACGTCCATGCATACATTTCATACATGCACGTATATTACTGCGTTAATTACCTGACCTTTAATATAGCATAACTTTAGTTATTTTGTGTCCGTATATAAAAGTTTAGAAAATTTCCATATTTTATGAAAACTCAAATTTTGTAACTTCTTATTAGACTTTGTCTATCTGTATGTACGACTGTACTAATTTAGTAAACCACTAAACGAATTTGGATGCCGTTTTAATTGTTATGATCTGCGTTTTTTCAAAAAAGTTTTTCATGTTTTGCCATATCACGTATAGGAGCTGAGTATTACCGGTATTAGTAATTGAAATCAGAGAGAAAGTTTGTTGTTAGCCCGCTCTCAAGGAATATGCTGGCTAATCTGTTACAGATAACAAAATCATAATTAAATAATTATGTAGAAATTAAATAATCCACAAAAAAGTCTGCTTCTTTTATGCTTTTATTATTTTATTGGTCGCTAGTTTTCATAATAAAATTTTTGTATACGAAATATTGCTTCACTTTCAATGTAATCTAATAAAGATTTCGACATGAGCCCATCACAATGTGTGACAGTTGGAACCTGGCCAACAGGCTCTCTAAACTACATAAACTTCTATATCATAAGATATATAGCCCCAAGGCTGATCCACTCGTCTACTTGGAAAAGAGAAAATTTATAGACTACCCTGATACATTATAAGTTGTATATGTATTGCAGTGAAAGTTGAGGCAAACAACACATGCAGAGGGTTTATGTGTGATGTATCTGTACACGGTCGCAGCGTACACATTCATCAATTGTTAACTAATTGTAAAATGCGTCTGGGTGAGTGCTGTGATCGCCTCAACTCTCACTGCGATAATAATAACTCACCTTAAATCCAGAATTGATACAATATATTGCTGAAACAATCCCAACTAACTTGGCAGTTTACGTTAATTAATAAAAAAGTTAAATAGAAGTTCTACGACAGTACCATAAGCGCGTGTTACGTATGTGCTACGAACTTTCTACGATTTTTTAAATTAACCTAACATTTCATTAATCATGGACTGGTTAATAACTTGATCAATCGTTCTCAGTTTAAACTTTTAGATGTTATATTTGCAAAATAAATTAATAATATTGCCTAAGTAAATACAATACACTAAAGTTAAATGTCTTATTTTAATTAACTTTGTTAGTACGCAGACTTTGGTTCTAGAAGTTGTGCTACGATTATAGCTACGAAGATGGTTGTGGCTATTGCATTAATATTTCAATGTATCGTTTCGGAAAGGAATGACCTGCGAAGGAAATTTCAAATAGCCAGTTGGTCTGATTGTATTGCCAAAGAGGTTTAGACCTTGAATCGTGGTACCTGAACAGGTTAAACCAAGTATGAACCTTCTAATGAGTCAGAGTCATCAGCTGATCCAGAAGTGAGGTGTGTAGTGTCAGGAGTGTGCGCGGTGTGTGAGTGGCGGTGATGCGCGCGCACCGGGGTGGGGAAGGGGCGGGAAGCGGCAACACAGTGTCGTGCAGCGCGCGCCGCAGTGCTGACCAGGAGCGCGCCATGCCCGGCCCGCGCCTCGCTCGCGCCGTCTGACAGCATGGCCCACCCGCGCGCCACCGCAACACGCACCGGCCACGCTCTGACGACGGTACGCATCTTGTGATCTGTGACAGTGCCCATCCAACCCTTCGATCTGGTGGGACCATCTCGACCGCTAGATGGAGCCACGACTCGCTCCTGCGGCGGTCTACCCTCCCGCGCCTCCCCCCTCGTATTGTTTCGCGCGGTCGCCGCCGCCGTCGTCGTGTACATAAATAATTGGCGCGCGACGCCGGCAGCGGGCCGTGCGGCGCCGAGCGGCCTCTGACGTCACCGGAGCCCGGGCCCGGCTTCCCCGAACTTTCGCTTCCCGCGCGAGTCACGTCGGCGACTTTACCGACTTTCCGTCACTTATACTTTGCTCGCTACTAAGCTTAACTCGCTTAAATAAATAATAGACATAATTCGAACTGAAATTACGAAATAACTACACACGAGTACCGACTGACATAGTTTGTACGGTCGCCGCGCGGCGCTAGGCTACATTCATTCAAGACCGTCTTGTCTGGCAAGTGGTAGGTGGAGCGGTCTGTGCTCACCTAGCAACAAGGGTAGTTAACCGGGACTGCTAGAAGTTCTCAATTTGACTTAGAATTGACCTCATAAAATATCCAAGAACGAGTTTTGACCTCAGATTGGATTACTATTTGATTATACACATAGTTGTGCCGTCTGTAGTGTCGGGCTCTTTGCGCCGCGCCCATGTATCCTCTGGTAAGTTTTAGAATCTAAGGTTGCCAGACAAAATGTCTACGCGTTGCCTGACGTAACTTACTTCGTTAACTTACTACAATGTAACAATTATGTTTAGTATTAAAGTTTAGTAATAAAATATGTTCTAATAGGTAATATTTATCATAATAAAATATCAGAACCTGTATGTAAAATGTGAAATATGTAAATATTTGTACATTGATCAATAACAAGAAACTGCTGTGCATTTTAATATTTGCAAATATGGGATATAAAATACAATTAATATTTTAATTCAGTAGATATTAAATAATATCTTTATAATCGACTTGTCAAGAAGTTATTTTTATACGAATATTTATTTCATCGTGAATGCTAAAAATAATTATGTATGAGAAAAATATATTATTGAGCTACACTCAATTTCATTATAAAAATCATATTATTTTCCCTAAAAAAATACTCTTAAAAGTTGTCTAGATGTTATGAATGAATTAACGGAAGTTCCACAATTTTGTCAAGTTGGTTTTTTATAACAATTTACATGGAAACCCTGAGTGGGTAAAATGGGGATGTACTGAAGAGTATGTAGACAGGTACAGCAGAGGTTGTTTGGAATAAAATATTATTTTAATGTTAGCATAAATAAGTATTCGATCTCCACATACATCACATCAATAATTCGACCCCTAAGCGTGTTAAATATTGAGTATTTTACATTCGCGCCACAAATAATGAACAGTTATTTTCTTTTAAAAATTTTGCCATTGAAATATACGATTAAAATATGTCCACAAGCGAAGCCGAAACGAAAAGCTAGTTGAATGATAACTATACATATATACATTCAACTTTTTGTATAATTATGATATAAATGAACTTATATAGGTATATTGGTACGTATGTAGGTATACGTTTATTGGCGCGGACAAACTTTAAATCTAGATAGAAAAAAAATCGAATATCGAACGTGTCAGCTCTTATAGATCGATTTATACTGCCAGTATTAATTTAAATCTGTCCCATAAGGTCATGAGGTCACAGGAAGAGTACAATTTCATTCAATAAAGATATTTAAGATGAAGTTTTGGGACTGTCAACAAATCTATTAATCGGATCACCACATATTATTAAAAAGTCTGTCTATACCTGATTTTCCTCATAACTACAAAACGTATCTCAGCATTAGCGGAATTAATGAATCAAGTCGGTGAAAATGTTGGCGCCTGCGCGCTTTAATGGAATATGCTGCCTAATCCATTAGATATATAACAAAATCATATAGGACAGAGTTATGTAAAATGAAGTTATCTATAAAAAAGTCTATAGTATATTTAGAGAAGAAACTTGTTTACAATTTAAATTATGCCTTGCGAAGCCCGGGCACACCAGATAAATGTTAAAACAACATAATATAAAGCCCGAATCCATATTAATAGTTATTTATGGAATTAATTAGAATTTGTTATTGATAGACATTATTTAGACTATAGAAGCCCACACCGCCGCCCGCTCAACTTATTGTGATATTATCCTATTAATATTAATCTAAACATTTCTACGTTTGTTTGTTACTCAATGACGCCGAAACTGCTGAAATAATTTGGATGAAACTTGGAACCATTTCGCCTATAGAATGGGTCATGGGAGAGGTTTGAAATATATTGCAGCTAATGGTAGGCACTTTTAAACAAGAACCCACAAGCTTTTAATATAAATTAGTAAGAAGAGTTTGCATAATCAGCATAAATTAAACAGGTCATTGTTTATGTATTAACTTCAAACCATAAAATGAAAAGTAAACATGAATTTCTTGAAAATATATTGCGTCGTAATTAAAGTAAAATCTGATAACAAAAGTTAACCAGAATACTTAGAAGTGACAAATCACAAAATGCCTATTATAGAAGGCATCGGTCGAAATCTAGGAATCAGCGCACGTCATGCTAATGTTAAGGAAAAACTGACCTTCTCTGATTACGATTAAGGTTAATTTCAAATACCTCAAGAAACACGGTCAAGTGCTGCAATTTAGTTATTTTTGTAACGGTCTACTTTTATTTTTAGTTGAACGCCATTTATAGTTTTAATTGAATAAACCTGTAGCTGAACGAAACTATAAAGTGCGTCGGTGTCCGAGTGAACGTGTATTTGTTCTATTCCCAAATCGGTCATGGTTGAATGGGTTTTTAAACATAAACTTATATGGATATCTACATAATCCGACAAACTGTACTAAGCTGGAAACTCGTTAGATTAAATGAGCGATTAAACGTGGCAAACTTGCCTTCCGCTGGGTTCTCTGAGGTCGATAACACGGTTCCCAAAGCCAAAGAACCTGTGAAAGTTGATTCTTTTCTTCATGAAGTACCCCATATTCATAGGATATCTTAATTTAAGCTTAATTTTTCTTCTGTCATAGCACAGAAACTCAAGAGCAAAAGCTAGGCAGATTACTTTCTTCCCACTTTCGTAGAGCATCCCACCTTCCGCCCATGTGTTTGACAAACGTGTCTCAAGACAGCGTTACTTATAGGATCCAATTTATTTTTTTGCAGAAATGTTTGTGAGATATTCTTAAATATTCTTGACATTACTAAATGATTGTATTTATTTGCATATACGCCAAAACTTAATACTATAAAAAAGAACATAACGGTAACACGAAGAAAAATATTTATTAAAGTTGGTAGAAATTTTTTTTCGCCACCAATTTACTTGTCGTTACTACTATTTATAACTTACCCAAATTACAGTAGTTCTAATGGTTTCCGGGAAAATCGGCTTTGACATACAAAGGGACGGACATGAAATTATAAGGGATTCTTGTTTCACTACGTTACCCTAAAACATTTTCCCTTTGATTTTCCGTTCATTCTGCCATCGTTCAGTGCCATAGAAATTAAGAAAATCAGTACTAAAACATTAATGTACAGTAGGTTTACGTAATCAAAATGTCTAAATTCATCACATTTTATTTCAAAACTAACCGCATGTGATTTTCCATTACATTTTCAAAAGAATGAATGAATGTGTCGTCATCGTAACTTATAAACAATTTTCTACATATAGACTTTACTACCCTTTTCACCCCATTTATTTTTAAATTTCAAAAAACCCCTAATGGTGTACCTCTAGGTCCACCGGTTTAGGCTGTGCGTTGTCCCTCCTCACTTAATATTGATTTTATTAGCACGTTTCTTCTGCCACACTTCCAATTTTTTTTTTCCAATAAAATAACACTTTATGCGTAACTATCTATTTTGATGGCCAGTGAAGCCATAAAGTTAATTCATTTTATGTCGATTACGTCTATAGTTACAAGGTTATCACAAAAATCCAATTCATTTAGTACTATTATTTCTGTAGCCAATATTGAATAAGCTTTAACAAAATATTTATTTTGACTATTTAAAAAATATTAAAAACTATCTTAGTCAAATTCTTATGATTCATTATTTAAATCGTTGGCATAAATTTAACTTTTCTTTTAGAATGTGTAGTTTGCAAAAGGGCTCTGTGGGGTTTCTTGAATAGTAATCTATATATATAAAAATGAAACCCGTTTTCCGTTGTCACGACATAACATGAAAACGGCTTGACCGATTTGGCTGATTTTAGTCTTAAAATATTCCTAGATATTCAGGGAAGGTTTTAAAGGTGAGACAATTCGAATAATTGCCGAAAAACCCCTAAAACAGCCCTTTTCTTTTTCCCATTATAACAGAGTCAATTTGAACCTTATTGCTATTCAATAAAGTTCATCTTTATATATATAAAAATGAAACCCGTTTTCCGTTGTCACGACATAACATGAAAACGGCTGAACCGATTTAGCTGAAAATTGGCAGGGAGGTAGTTTAGAGCCAGGAGAAGGACATAGGATAGTGGTAGGGGTTGGAGTAGGGGTAGTTAAAATTATAAATTTTAATTGTGAATATATGGCGTCATCTTGAGTTTTACATGTGTACTAAAATGTATTTGCAAACGTCAATAGATGGCGCTGTATTATACTTTCTACCACGGAAATGTGTTAATTCCAGAGTCGGTAGGCCAGGTAGGTTAGTTAGGTTATTTATAACTCAAGAACGGCTGAACCGATTTAGCTGAAAATTGGCAGGGAGGTAGTTTAGAGCCAGGAGAAGGACATATGATAGTAGTGGTTGGAGTAGGGGTAGGGGTAGGGGTAGGGGTAGGGGTAGGGATAGGGGTAGGGGTAGGGGTAGGGGTAGGGGTAGGGGTAAGGGTAGGGGTAGGGGTAGGGGTAGGGGAAGGGGTAGGAATAGGGGTAGGGGTAGGGGTAGGGGTAGGGGTAGGGGTAAGGGTAGGGGTAGGGGTAGGGGTAGGGGTAGGGGTAGGGGTAGGGGTAGGGGTAGGGGTAGAGGTAGGGGTAGGAGTAGTTGTTTTCCACGGACGAAGGAAAGTAAATAGCAGGCAAGCCAACGTTTGGGCAGGACAACGTCTGCCGAGTCCGCTAGTACAGTTTTTGACATTGAGCATATTCAATTACAACATGTTTTCCTTTTTAACCGACTTAAAAAAAAGGAGGAGGTTCTCAATTCGTCGAAATCTTTTTTTTATGTATATTCCCCGATTACTTGAAGATTTGGATTTTTTTTTGAAAGGATATACTTTCCAGGTGGTCCCATGTGGTCAGGATCTGATAATGGGATCCTGAAAAAATCGAGAACTCTGCAAATTTTATAGGCACATTTGAAGCGATTTGGGTATTTTTTTCTTAGTGACTTGTGCATTTGCTTTCGGAAATCACACTTTTCAGTGCATAATTTTTGAATTCGGTACACTTTTTTTAAAAGGCAATCATTAAGTATATAGATTCAACGACCACTAGTCAAACATAGGCTAAATTGGATATCGTCCGAAGATAGACACCAATTATGTTTCTATAACCGGGATCGGTAAGATCTAATCGCTAACTAATCTAGGCCAGTCTGGTATATTTTAATTAACTGACACATACATATTTTTACTAACGTACTTTTACGTATGTTCCTCGTTCTCTCTAGGCATACCAATTCCCTCGAAACATGTAGGTACCTAGATATTGCTTTCTAATTATATATTATAGAAGTCGATATAGGAGTCGATAGCCTAATTGGTACAGCGTTAACTTGAAACCGGAAGGCTCCGGGTTCAATTCGCACTTGTGCCAAAAATACTAAGCACCAATTTTCTTTAAGAATATGTGCTTTAATCGACTCCTCGTGCTTCGGAATGCACGTAAAGCTGGCGTACGCACTACTTCTAAAAATAACAGATATATACGTTTGTTAACGAAGTGACACATCTAGGTCCATTAAGTGCAGCAACAGGCTTGCCACCTGTTCTATTCAATATGGACAACTATTTGTTTCCTTTTCACGCAAAAACTACTAAACAGATTCTGTTGCGGTTTTAATTATTATATAGGTTGATTCACCGTGAAGGTTTATGATTAAGAAACGTGGACCTATCATGTTTAGGAGCTGAACAATAACAGTATTAGTGAATAAAATCGGCGAAAAAGTTAGCCCCAGTGAGTTTTCATTGCGTATGCTGTCTAATCCGTCAGAGAAATAACAAAATAATGTAGGAATGAATAAAATGCTAAACAAAAAAATCCGTACTAGCATATATCTATGTCTAATAGATAAGTAGTTATATACGTATTTATGTAGGTATTAAAACCACTATCCATACCATACAATGTAGGCACAGAATAAGTTGAAGCAGAACCCTCGATATTCAGTACCATTATTTTTCACTGTAGGTACAATTACGTAATAGAAAAACGACAATGATATAATCCTCGCAATATCTTAATTGCTTTTATCTAATTAAAACTAAACGATCCGTTTGACACAGTTAGTTTTATTATTTTTAACCCGACTGCATAAAAAGAGGATATATTTAAAATTATTGGTGTAGGTATATATTTGTTTGACAAAGACTAATATTGTAATACAAGAGAAAGAGGGCTGTTAGTTTCTGTCTTGTTAGGCGTGATTTTTTTTACGTTATATGATTTCTATAGGTCACGTCATGTGAAATGAGCGCTGGACGGTCTGCGTCATATTTTTTCGATTTGTCTGTTTATTTATTCTAAGTCCCTGGTCTATTTAGTGAACTTGTTTTTTAAACATACATAATATAATAAGGTTAATTAGTCTTGTCACCTGAAATGTCGATTAGATTATTTTCTTATATACTTAATTTATTTGCTCCGAGGCCCCACGGATCTATGGCTTCAACCCCAAACGGCCCAAATAAGTAATCTTGTGCAAGGGATGCGTAATTGAAAACGTTTATGGGAAATTTTAGTATAGACCTATTTTAGTTAATTTTAGGTTTTATATGGATGTTAATGGTATATTTTAATTTAGAGTAAAATTTTGTTTCTAATTTTGTTCATTAGATAATTTTAAATACTGTAAAGAAATGTCTCACGCAGACATTAAAATTTTAATATCTATATGTTATTTGTGTTTTAATATCTATATGTTATGTAAAGGTGTTTGTTTGTCAGTATCAAATATCTCCCTTAATACTGTTTCAAATTTAATGTTCGATACGTCATTTTAAAGATGGAAAAATCTAATCTAATGAGGAGAAATATACAAACAAATCAAAATTAAATGTTTCTTTCAAAATTAGGCTATATGTAATAATATATTTATTTTGTAAAAGACACCATCTGTTGGAGATCAGTTGAACTAACCGTGCTAAGTATTCGCAAGGGTCATCTAGTTATCTTTAAATGAACCTCCGCAAAATCGGGGAAAACAAAAGAGGATACCAATTTTTATAAACTTGACGTATTTTTTTAGAGTTCAGACATTTATGACTACACTATTTTCGTATTTTTACACTTAAAAATATATTTATCTAAAGTTTTTAGTTTTCCGGGTTTGTGGAGTTAGCCGCCTTCCGTCATGCGATAGCGTGCGACCACTCTCACGCAACATTACTTGACACGTGGACTCAAACATTTAAATTCATACACACACAATTTAAAATATGACTAAGGAAAACAGAAAGCCTTGCACCATCTAATTGCATTTGCATCATTAGAAGTCGACTGCAAAATTATTTTTGTTGGTAATGATAGCGAATATTTTCAAAACTTGCTCAATCTAATTTTCGTCTACAATATGATTATTTTTAACATTTTGGTCACGTGGTTTAAAAATTGGAGGGAGAACACATAGTTTACGAATTTAGAAACTCATATCTCGCAAAATATTGACCATAGAACAGCTCTTCTAATAGGATATGGGGTAGGTAATAGGTATACGAAAAATATTTTGTACTACACTTGCTCGGAAAGTACTTATTGTTTCTTCAAAAACGGCACCGACAGTACGTAATCGAGGTCATACACATTTTCTTGAAGAAAATGTATGTAAAATTTCTTGTATTTTTCTCAGGCTGGCGCAACTTAGAACAAAAAATCAGGGCTAGGAAAAATGAGCCAATACTAATGGCGTCGTATCGCCATCTCTTTCACGCCATATACAGATGACAGAGATAGCAAATATTTCTATACCAATCCACAGTACGATGTTGTTAGGTTGGCAGTACATTTCAGCCCTAATTTGATTTCATTTTAATGTATGGCAGTCCCGACTCTTAATAAAGAACATAGTGATTGCTACTTACTCTATGATTTTCCTAGTATAAAATGATATATGATCATTCGGGAGAAAATGCACTCCTGTTGGTAATCGGCCACTTTCATCCCTTGATGAACAACCTACTATTATAATACACCTGCTCGGAAAATACACATTTACTTGGTTTACTTCTTTAAAAATGGGGCAGAAAGTAGGTACGTTACCTACTTTACTACTGTCATACAAATATGCAAGCGGTAAAGTTGTATGAAAAACCTTTACTCAACGTGCTTGTATTTTCCTCATAGGGAGAAAGTCCGATTCCCAACTCATGTGTTTTAAAGCCATTGCCTGCGGCTCAGGCCTCTTTGTTGGCCACTTTCTTCCGTTGGTGAATAGTCTACTATATACAGCTAGTCCTTTAAGTAATGCCAGTAATGTAATGTATTGTATGGAGAGATACCCCTAAAAATTTGGGCTCACGTAATTTTAGTTGTAACACGTTTGAAATACATTTAAAAAAGGTTTTTTTTTCTAATGTAGAATACAAATAATACACTAATTTACAATCTAGGAATGTAGAAAAATGAAAATAAGTAAAACAAGCGATTAATCAATTCAAAGTAGATCGATTCATGTGAATGATTGAATCGCTTCAAGTTTGCTTCAAGTGAAGAAACTGTTTGAAAGCGGATGCAAAACAATGTTTTACATACGTATTCCATATTTCTCTGATTACTTTTAGTTGATGAAGTGGCACGAGGGGAAGCTATTTCTCGGGGTCTGCTTTAGGTCCTTTCTCCTAAAGGGACGAGGAAGGGCCAGATGTGCGTCGCTACGCCACACTAAACAAAAAATGCCATGGAAAATGTTATTATCTATTACAACAAATTACAAGTCACTAATCATATGATAGGAAGTATGATAATACATACCCTCACTTTTACTATATCTCTTATCTCAGTTTCCAGATTGCAAAAATTCTCAGTAATTATTTTATATTATGCCCTCTTTACAAAACACACTACTTTCACCTGGGCCCAAGAATGTATGAAAGGGTATCCGTCTCCTTTGAGTAAGTATAAATAATTGGCCACGTTGCGAATACGACTCGCGCGCTAAGGGTTCCGTATTACTTTTTCGGTCAGAACTTTAAGACAGGGTTTACGTTTAGTTTTTCCTGTAAACTTTAAGAAAGACCCTATTCCCCATTTTTGTTTTCAAAATTTTAGACTAAGTAGTTTCGGAGAACGGTCAATTTTAGTATATTATATTCTTGAATATAAATTAAACTATACATTTTATATTTATACAAAATATATATTTGTATTCCTTATAACGAGCCCTTCCATTAGCTATGTCACAATAAGACATGATACACTTGAAAAAAAAATTTTTTCGTTTTAATTTTTCGCTCAAAATCGAAATTCGATTATTTACGCTATACGTCCGTGATTAGATCATGAAACTCTATATGTACCTACGAAGTTTCAACATTTTTTGTCTAGAGATTAGGAGAAAATAACCTGTGACAGACAGATAGACAAACACATGAGTGATCCTATAAGGGTTTCAGTTTTTTCATCAACCGCCAAGGTTCGCATAAAACATTTTTCTTTGAATTATTATCGAAGCTTGTGGCATAGCATAAGAGGGATATGACGAAATATAAGCTGTAAGCTCCGTTTTAGCCATTTGGCTACGGAACCCTAATGACATAATAATGTGTAATTTGCATGTGATATACGTAATATAAACCCACTGCCCGCCCACTGGTCAAGTGTTGTGAACAAAGCATAATTTAAAGTCAAACAGAACTATATGTTTGTTTGTAGTAACAATCATATGACGCACTAAGTTACCCCTACATGGCAAACAAAACATTACGTCGTGAATTATTGCAGATATTTTCTTTTTTATGCGTTTGTGGGTTAACATTGTTTCTATGTGTTTTGTAGAGAACAAATATATTGCGTCGATAACGGAATTATTAGAGCGTTGAACTTGCCACTGGAGGTCCCGGGTTCCCTTAAATCGTCATACGTGCCTAAAGCTAACTTTCTCTTAAAATAAGACTAAACAAATTGTAGGTCGTTAAAAGTCTAGACTTTCGTAATTTTATTTTAATATGTAAGGTCTATATGCATATTAGTTTTTTTTACAATCTAAGTGTGTATTACCAATCCTAGTCATTGCAAAATTTCATTCATTTAAAAAAATATTTTATAAAAAATATGTAACATGTATGACCCGAAATTAAATTATAAAAAAATATTAAAACTACTCAAAGATAAAGTTCATAAAATAATATGCAAGACCCGAATCAAATACTTGTATTTCTTTACACATATTTTGATCTATATGGAAATCAAATTGGTCTACGTATGCAATTTATATTAGCAGCACAGAGCTCTTACGGGGATTTGCCGTATTGCTATAATCGCCATCGCTAATCCTGAATTACGCAGACACGCAGTCCCCTTAATTTATCACTTATACATGCTGAGTGCTCCGAAGAACTCATGACCCAGTTCTTCCGTTTCTTTTTCGCAAGGGGAACGCAATGCTACTTGTACTACCCACATAATTTACGCGATGTCGTTGACCAACTTACATACAGTGTTTTTTTTAAATTTTATACTTTAGCCCCTGACACAATGTAGGATAAATACATATAGGTATATTTTATTATTAATGATTTAAACTTTTTAATTTTTACTTCAGTCCGACTAAAACAAAAAAAAGCAATATTTCTTCCAACAAGTAAATTTTTTTTATTATTATTATTTATTCTCTTTAGAAAATTAACCTAATGTACAATTCAAAATTCCGCCAAACTGCTACACAGTTTGTTGGCGGAACATACTTTTGACATACTTTTATACTCACTTAGAGGTTAATTAAATATGTACGTGTTTCATTATTAACTTTACTTTAGTATTTTTACTAAGTTACAAACCGTGTCCACGAAGATTTTTAGCTCCTGCCTCTTCCCACGCCCGCAATCGCTTCCAATTCCTTTGCTCAAACACAGCAACTAAATGCAATGACAACACAAATAATTGTAATACAATTTATTTATTGCAATATTTGTTTTAAAAAATTGTCCGGATGAAAGATTGACTAAAATGGTTTATATAGCTGATGAGGAAATGCTGGTAGAGGGCGACCTGTGTAATTTTACTAACTATAGCTTTCCGCCCTGGTTTCACCCGGGGAGCCCATATTATGGTTTTGAGTGCATATAAAAATCCCATAGAAATAAATCACTTTCAGTTTTTCTCGAATTTTCTTTCCGAGCAACGTTTCCAATTTTTCTTTCCCTAAAAAGCTAATTCAGACTATAACTATAATTTAAAAAAAACCCAAATCGGTCCAGCCGTTTTCAAGTGTTGCATTTATATTTTATTTATAGATACAAAAAGAAATAATCCCGTGGCTGTAATTTTCCCCCGCCCGCTTTCGCGGTATAAAAAGTAGTATAATGTCATTCTCTGACCCCTAAACTACCACTATGCAAAAAATCATGTCGATCCCGTGAAAAACAAAAACAAATCTATCCCAGGGGAACCAATATATTTTTCTGGCATAAAAAGTATGTGCTATTCCAGACTATAATCTATCTCTGTGCCAAATTTCATCCAGATCCGTTCAGCCGTTCTGGCGGGATTTTGAGTTACAAACATACATACATCCATAAAAACTTTCGCGTTTAGGATAAAAATTATTGATTGAAAGGCAGGGTTAATTACTTTCCAAAGGAGTATTAAGTCATAAGAAGCCTTATGTGTACGAATATTAAAATATTTAGAGTTTTTGTCGGTAACCTTTTAATAAGTAGCACTTGCGCCTACGCGAAGCTAATTTGTTCATTGAACGAACAAGAAGGTTCAAGTATCTTCACCTGAAATTCACAAGGTAAACAACGACTCGATTGGCCGTATCTCTGTGATCACTCATTTGGATTAATGCTCAACCGATACACGTAATTACATCTACATAAATACCATCATTTTGTATATGGAAATATATGTTCGTCATTTTATTGTGTACTTTGTAAAATTTTACCTGTTTTTAAGTTAACTGAAAGTTTTTTTAATAAAACTTTAAATTTACTCGTTAAGTAGTGATTTTTGTTGATGCAAAGTAGGTACATTTTTTGCTTGACGCTCAAAGTTATTATGGGCCTAAGTTACTTTTTTACCAAGTATTGTTAATTTTATTCAAGCCAAGATATAATATATGTTTTGAAAACAGGCAGAGTGATATTTTATTATTTCCTTCAAAAGTGTCGCACTATTAAAAGTACACACAATCGCCGAGCATGTATGAAAGGTATGATGAATATAAAAGAAGCGAAAGAGGTATGTCAGGATCGTAACAAATGGCATTCGATTGTCTTTACCTACCCCTCTTGGGATAAAAGGCGTGATGATAGATAGATAGATCCTGCAAAAGTTGATATTATGTTAGGGCTCGTTCGTTAACAATTAAAAGAAACATCAATCGACGATATTGAAAATATGAATGAAACAAGACTTATTTTGCCAGAGTCGTGGCTTAGATTTCTTGGTGCGTAGGTATAGGGGTATAGCTAGAGCTAGATATATGCGGTGATATCATTTCTCTATTGAGACGTTAACGCGCTCAAATGTTGCACTTATTATTTTATGGTTCTACTACCTACTTACTTCCTACCTTTCATGAATGTAGTTCGAGGAAAAGTATGACTAAAGTTCCATCTAAATCAGCCTAATATTTTTCGAGATTGCTCTAAATTCAAAGAAACACACACATTTTTTTAATTTATACAAGAATTTAGTATGAATGAATGTATAGTACTAAAGTAAATAAACTTAGAAACAACTTTATTGCGATGTAATAAAGCCCAAGTAGACCAAAAGTAAACTTAACTAATTTTACATCGGCTGTCCAATCATAAATCCCTTTCTCTAAGAAAAAAGTAACCAAAGTTGTTTATAGAGTAGCAACGCACTTAGATATTTCCAATCGTTTATTATTGTTACAAATAAAGAACCTAAGTCGTTCTTACACAACTCCAGTGATAATTTCTTGGTCGAACTCAAAGATGACGAGACCGTTCCGTGACGTCACATTGAGCGCCACTCTGCGGCTGCGGCCTATCGATCGGAAAAACTCTCTTTGTCTCCCTCTATCCTTAAGCTAAATATATTGTTATCCTTGTCACACAGTCGCCCGGTCGCCCTTAAAACCAGCTTTCAGAAACACGCTACTAATATTTATTTTAACACAGACGATCTTGGAATTACGAGCACGTGACTTCGGCAGACGTGCGTAGTCACGGGCATTGGAAAATTCGTAGCGGATGAGGGTTCCGTAGCATGTACTTTTATTAGCAAGGACTATTTTCTTTCTCTAATTCATTTATAAATATCTAGTTAAATAGCTTACACTCGATTATCAGCCTTAATGCTTTAGAATAAGGTTTATTTCACGGACCGCAATATGAGTTTGTTGGTATCTGAAAATTACGGATATTTAACTTGTTCACAATTTTACATACTGGACAAAATAATATTAGTTCAAAGTGTTTTTAAGTAGGTACGTAGGTAGTACTTAGTCTCATGATTTTCTTTCTGGCTTTTTTAATTAGACGATAAGAAAGTTAGGGACAATACGATTAACGACTAGATCGAGTTTCAGGTATATCTTGATCAGAAAATATTTTTATTGAACACTTTTCATATATTCCCTATAGGAAATGAATTCTGATTTTGTAATTCATAAACAAAGGTTGATTTTAACATCACCAATATTTTTCATTATATAAATAAAGAATAAAACCCTAAACGAACGACTAAGTAAAATTTAGCTGTCCAGTACTAAAATATAACATTTATATTTGTGAAAACTTTAAATTTTGCATTCAACAGATTCATATCGTTTAGCTGTGACATTTTAAATTTTCAACCGGCAGTATGAAGTTAACATTATTTCCGTCGATTTGAAGGGAAATTGGGCAATATCCGATCACGAGTGATCCGTCATGCTACGAATATTTTGTAGTGTGATTTTTATTGAAGCACGACATGGCTTATATATTCTACTATGACCGGCGATCTGTCAGTTATCCTTTAATTTACATTAATTTTTATTTACAAATAGTTTAGGAAAAAATTAAAAGATTTTATTATGTAAACCATTACATAATTATATACATTACATATTTCTATTTTTTCGTTACATGATATGAGATAGCGGCCTCAAAACATTTTATTTGCTCATAAGGAAAACTTGTTTTACGCTAGGTACACTGGGAATACTAACCATATGGAACCGTTGCTAGAGTAATTAAATTAAAAAAACCTTTTTCAGTTGTTAAAATCCATTTATTTTAATAATACAAGACAAGTTACTTACTCGAGGCTGTAACTAAGCAGTTACACGTATATTGCGTGTAATGTTACCATAACTTGAGTTCGTTAGGGACTGAAGGAAACTCGCTCGTTTTACGGCAATTTTTTGGATTTATTACCTAAGTATCTCTTAAGATAATGATATGCTTAAAATGGCTGAATAAGTATACAATTTAGAATTTGATAGGTAAATAACCAAAAAGTACCTTTTTCCAGCCGGTTCAGTGCGTATTTTCTTAGTATGTTCACTTTCCCAGAGTGACAACTATCCCAAAGTTACAATTTTTTTAAAATTCCATACAAAAACTTAAAACATGGGTTTCCAGGAATTTTCAGAAACCATTAAAATGTATAACTAATTACTATTTCTCAGCATTAACATGAAAATAAAAGTTTTTCAGGATTTTTTAGGAACCATGACAATTACAACTAAATGTTTTATAGGATATTACCAGATGCCTATATAGTAATAAATCAAATTAGACACATTAACTTTCATGGTAAAATGCTAATTCCTATTTGAATAGGACGCAAGTCAACCGGTAGATAGCAGTTTGTTGTTGAAAGATGTTTACCGGATTCACTGCGAAATCGCATAGGCTCTAGAATGGATCCCAGACTGAACATATGATTAAAATTAATTTTATAAATTCACCATAAACTTAATTTAACCCATTTTATTCGTAGACAAATGCAGTAAAATATGAATATACTTAGCAAATGCTTACTTAGTCAACCACAATATTCCTTTTTAAGTTAAATTAAAAATCACCATCAGACATGCAACCAAAATGCGGCGACCTAGATGCATTTTAACTTGTAAATCTCGAAATGACATTTAATGTTTTACTTGCTCATTATATCTGAATAAACCAAAAGACCTACATAGCTATTTATTTACGTCAGTTATTTTGCGCAACAAAACTGCATAAAGTACCTACCTAACATAGTAATAAATACGACGTGCGAGTTGCTATAAAAATACATAAAAATTAAATGTCTGTGAAATTTTACCACACCAATTTCTAAGTCTTTCTTTATTTATTGATTAATTTTTTTTATTATACAATATTGTTTACAATTTCCAAACTTTTTTTTAACTTTTTAATTTTTCCCCCAAAATCAATTATCAAAATTGAAATTGTACTAGTTACCCTACACGTCACCAAACTAAATGTACTAAATTTCAACTTTTTTTCGTCTAGTAGATTCGGAGAAAATACGCTGTGACAGACGGACAGACAGACAAACAGACACAAGAGTGATCCTATAAGGGTTTCCGTTTTTCATCGGAGATGTACGGAATCCAAAAAAAAATTAATCTCGGCTCTGCAAAATCCTTCTTCGATTCCGGCCTATACTTTCTGTCTCGACTGTAATTTGCAACTTCGCACACCTGTAACACAATGTTCTATTAAGATACCTAATAAGTGGCTATTTGGAGCTCGAAAAGCTTTTACATTATGTCGGACCGATCAAAAACATTGGTCTATGGAATGATAGAGGAAAGTTGACTTCCAAGCCATAAGTTTAAAATAAAAGCAAGAAAATTGCCTTCCAAGAAAATAATACATTATGTATGTAATGTATGTATTTATGTATGTATGTAAATATATGAAGTACCTATCTAATTAATTTTATTTAACAAAAAGAAACAGAATGTTGTAAAGTCATTTATTTCTTGGATACAACAAAATTAAAATTATTCAGTGTTTCTCAGAATTCGTTAGTCACGAAGCCGCGTATTTGTGACTATAGATTTATATATCACATACTTGAACTTGTTCACTTTTATATCTACACTACCTTCCTGCCGCGACTTCGAGTGGGAATTTTTACTAATATTGCTATATCTTACGGAAGCCTATGACACTGAAAATATTTTTGAAATCAGTCTATTGACAGTTGCTACTGTACTTAGTACTTCTTACCAACAAACAAACTCACACTAGGACTTTATATTCTCTCCGTATTAGATAATACTAGTTGGCCCGTCCGAATAATTCGCATGATTGTCAATAGAAGGTGCTTTTTACAATACGGTTTTTTATAAGTAAGTAACATTTTATTAATTTTTCGTCATTCGGAAAAATATTCTTCAAAATGGCGTATCAAACATTTTGATACAGTTGATACCGACAAAAAATACCTTTGAGAAATAATATATAGAGAATTCCTGGCCTGAAACCCCAGCTTCACTCCTCAGTCGAACCACAAAACATGAATTTAATCTAATTTTCATACTTCGGAAGATACATGAAGTTGGCAACTGTATTTTATGGGCATACGGTTTACGCAAGGTGTAAAATTTGTCATAACTCCTGATTCCGCCCATATTCAAACAGTAGGTACTATCTACACAAAATAATAATTTCCATGGCTGTATTATATTTTGCCTACAATTATTTACATATTTTACCTAGTACCTAATTAATAAAAGGTATGCATTATGATTTCAGCATACAAAATTATCAAAATGTTCATCAAATATACTACGATTACTGACCGAGCATTTCTATTTGATCTATAAATAAACCTTTTAAAAAAAAGTGTACCGACTTTAAAAATTTGCACTTAAAAGTAAGAAATAATAAAAATTTCGTCGTAGAATTGGAAGACGGTTGGTGCCAAATTAGGATACAAAATTAAGTAAACATCTAGGGACATAAAGATCTGTTCAATATTATCTGTGTTTGTACTGATGATCGTAGGTTCCTAATGAATTATCTAGATTAGTGAATTTGGGTACTAAATTATTTCTAATTTGGCACCAACCGTCTTCCAATTCCACGACGAAATTTTTATTATTTCTTACTTTTCAGTGCAAATTTTTGAAGTCGGTACACTTTTTTTTAAAAGGTTTATTTTTCCCTTTTAAGTGATTTTGTTGCCCTGAGAAATAAATAATAACGCAACTAAAAAAAATGATGGAAAATTAAAAAAAATACTGCGGTGGATGGGATTTGAACCTCGATCAATGTGCACTCTGCGCTGCACCCCATACCTTTAGCCGCTAGACCACCGTCGATACGAAAATTGACAACTTCGTGTCAATAGCAACCGTTGCTAAGGTTTTTCTCTGATATAATTTTCAGCAGTAAACAGAGACAAATTACTGAATTTCTGAAAAATTACTGAACCGATTTTCGTCATATGACTGTGAGATAATGTCAAGAAATTATTATATCCTTAAAAAAATAAGTCGTCAAAATCGGTACATATTTCATCGAGATATTACGAAAAATTGACTTATAATGTCAGTTTTTTCAAAATTTCTGAAAAACTAAAGAACCAATTTTTATGAGATAAAAATGGGACCAATCCGGAAGAATTATCTGTCGATTAAAAAAGAAACCATCAAAATCGGTTCACAACTGGCGGAGTAATCGATGTACATACATACAAAAAAAAAAAAAATAATAAAAAAAAAATACGGTCCGAATTGAGAACCTTCTCCTTCTTTTTCTATATTTTTAGAGAATTTATATTTTTATATCTATATTTTACTTTGTTTTGTACAACTCAAAAACTTAAAAAAAAAGCATTTATAATTTATTTCGGCAAAAACATTTTGTTTTTTTTTTCAAATCGGTAGTTATTGCAAACTTTAGATAAATCATGACATCACCGCGTAAATCAGACAAATAATATACCTAATAACCCTGTATTAGTAGTAAACATTATTCAATATTTGTATTCCGCTACATTTAATTCGGAAATGTGTAGTCTTATTCAACACTTTTTAAGCTTATTTTGAGCTATATTAAAGTCACAAATAAACCTTTTTTTTTATTAAAATGAAAACTTTTTTACCTTCATGGTTAAGACCCACCGAAGGGTGAAGACCTATAGTAATGCGGGGGCATATTTCTTAATTTTTAAAACATAATACAGATCCTATTGCTTCTAAGGACATTCAGAGTTGTAAATGTAAATTAGAGTGTAAACAGTTCATAAATATTAATACATCTCTTCATGATCCTACCTGAAGCGTTTCGCGTTTCAAAGCAAATGCTAAATCTTGTTGTTCTTTGATGAATACTATACTGAAATTTATACATACATAACCTTCGTCGGCTTTAAGTGTGTTCCAATTGTTTCAGGAAATAATCTGTTTTATGTGTATTACATTTCTCATCTAGGTTATTTATAGGTATCTATATTAGGTTATTGGTTTTTTTTTTCAATATAGTATATCTACACATAACAACATACAATATACACAAAAACCTTAAATCTAATCTAAACATTAAAAATAACTAAATAAACCAGGTCCGCGTGGAATAGTGGCAAGAATACTGGCTGGATTTCCCCGCTGAATCGCGATGCTCATTCGTTGAGCGAGGAAGGAGCCAGCCCTCTTGCCACCAGAAGAGATGATCAGTCGAGGGGATATATCTTTATTAAACTTTTTGGCATTTGAACCCCACGGACCTCGAATTTCTACACCAAACGGCACAAATTTGTAGTTTTAAATAATTGAACTATATTTGCGCCGTTTTTTAGACTCTGCGATTTCCGCCGCAGCTCCCGTTTTGATTGCTGTTTCCCTGAGAGGTTATTGTTAATTTAATTTTCTTAGGGATAGTTATTTTATAATATTTTCCAAACTGTTTTTTTAAATATAAAAATTAAGTAAATCTTTAGCTAAATGGGAAAGACATTGTCTTCCGCATATACCGTATGTTGACACCTACTGCTCGTAGCACAGAGAGTTTGTTTTTATTTATAGCTTGATCATGCTTACGATCGTAATTACGAATTCCGAAATATTTCGAAATATCACGATCAAAGTTGAGGGTAACCTATAGTCCCCAACTAATACTATAAATACGAAAGTGTGTTTGTTTGTATATATGTTTGTCTTATTTCACGCCAAAATAGAGCAACAGAATGACCTGATTTTTTTGCACAGAGATAGTTTGAAGATCGGCTATGTGACATAGCTTGTTTTTGTCCCCGTAGTACTTTGCGGGCGAAGCCGGGCGGAAAGCTCGTATATCATAAATTCCTTAGTATTCGTATATAAGTAAATTGTACATATAAAAAGAGGCTGGCGAGATTCCAAAGAAAAGTAGTCTAGTATTTCTAGGTTCAGCAATGAAGCAATGAAAGATTCTATAAATTAGGTAATGTCTGTGGATATAAGTAACTTCTTGTAAGAAAATATTTGTTTCAGACTTATTATAACCAGTGGCTAGTGGACACTACGGATCTATCCTGACTTCATAGTTTCTAGTTTCATTCTATCTCAAAATAATAATTTATAGATGAAAAAAAATTTATGGCATATAGTACCATTTCTTGGATTGTCGGGACAGGAGAGGTACGTAGCTAAAACTTAGGAAATAGGTACATTGTACCTAATTTTCTTTTCAATTATGCATTGTATTGATAAAATCACAAACTCAAGTCTTTACAACTCAAAATCCCTAACCACTCGTTAGGTTATTAGCTTTAAAATATCAACAGTTATTAATATTCCCACAATCTTATCTTGGGGATCTGAGATTGTAAAATAAATAATGAACCCATGGTACATAAAAATACTATGTTCTTATTATAATATAAAGTATATTTATGTTATCAAAGCCAGTAATAAATAGTTTCATATTGAACTATATAGCTGTTGTTTATTTTGCGTCCAAGTAAATAGACACTTCGCTCTGATTGAAGTTTTAGTCACGTATTCAAACAACTAACAATATCCTCGGGATTTGCTTGTTTTCAAATATTATCTTTAATATCCACATTAATAATATATACTTACACTAAGCTATTTGTTTGTTATTTCTATTGTTTTATTTATATCCATATAACGTCTCTTACATTCATGTCTTCTATTTCAAAACACACGCCATCTCACAATCGTAACAGTGTGCATATTCAATCATTGCCCACATTATCCATACAAATAATATAAATGCGAAAATAATTTTGTCTGTCTGTCTGTTATGCTTTCACTGCTAAACCACTGCACCGAGTTTGATGAAATTTGATACGAAAAAGCTTGATCCATTGGAAAGAACACATGTTACTTTTAGAAAAATCCAAGGGGGTATAATAGGCGACGCCGCGGCGAACAGTATGATACATTTTAATAGAGTTTATATCTCATCTAAGTATATGATCATTGGTCATTCTTTACTGGCACTTAGTTCTAATGAAGATAAGTGTTTAAAAATCCAATCGCTATTAATTATATCCCTAAGACATTAGGAACTATAATGCTATGTAACGTTGTGCTCATTTAGTAAATAAATGAGACCACTTTTTCTTAAAGAGGTTTGAATAGTTGCTAACCTCCTTGCAAAAATAGTTGTTAACCTCCTTACAAAATAAGTTATTGACTACCTATAATTTAGAATTTTTTCAAAATAATCTGAATTTGTTTATTTTCTACCATTTTTAGTCAATTCCGTTTTAGCTTTGATAAAGAGCACACCTATTTTATAAAATCAATAATGTAATACTGTGAACAAAATTCAACCAGCTGTTAAAATATATTATAAAAGAGCATGATATTTGTAAGTCCCTATTATTTATGTTGTATTATGTTTAGATTCTATCATATCCTGTAATTCATTTACTTATTTATTTTATTTTTATTTTTCAGCGTGCTCTTTTTACTTCCTCTTTTTACTCCCTCTTTTTACTCCCTCTTTTTACTCCTCTGTAACCTCTTCATTAAAATTGAAAATAAAACATTATGGAATAAAAGTTTCCCACTAAGCGACAGCTAACTGAAAAGGAGGGAGTGATCAGTGCTTTCTAAACATAGCAGCAATGACTAATGGTGCGTTTACATTGATTCACACAAATGGAAAGAGTATTTTCTGTGTCACTGTCAACCAGATGGTGAAGCATCATTTGAGTGATTCATATGGATGAATAATCCAAAATAAATATAACTCTGCCATGTAGGTACTATTTAAAAAAGTGCATGAATATAATTTTATAACTAGGTACTTAGTAATTATAGTACCTACTGTATAAATTTAATATATGAACAATAAAACCTAAAGTTAACATTTTTAAAAGCTTCGGCTATGGTATGGCTTTTTGAGAGCTGTTAAAGGACCCAAGTTTAGGTTATATTTTACAAAGTATAGATGTGTACATCAAGCTGCATTCCTACTGAAAGCAGATTTTGGTTGTGGAGACGTAATTTTTACATTAGACACTGACAAAGATCTATGGCAATCGTTTCGAAATTTTGCATTTTCTCTTATATTTTTGTACAAACAAACAAAGAGGATGACTATTTTGTTATGAAAAAGTAATAGATTCGCGAGATATTTTGTGAGGGCGTCACGGGTTAAGACGGCGGCGTCGCGACGGGTCGTCGGCGCCATATAGTCTGCTCTCCTAGTTCGGCAGACGAAAAAATCTAATGTCACGTACACACTACCAACTAAATACATACTGCCATAATAAAGACATTGATATAAATATATTCTGTAATACGATGTTTTAGTGCGTACTGTAGGGACCGTACCAGAAACTTTTATTCGATTCAAAAACAGTTTCAAATATAAAAACAATCTTGGTATATAAGAATAATATTAATAAATAATACTAACGGTACGGATCCAATTCTGACTTGCACGAATTTTTGATGTGTCTAGCTGGCTGGTCTTATAGCTCTTGATATGTGGCATAAATGTAGGATAGGGATAACATCGGGAAATGGGACGGAAATGTGTAATGTCAAATGGAACGGAAGTGTGTAACTGGAAGTCAAGATTGAATCGAATTTTTGAGGTGTTTTTTAATTGTTTTATTATTTCGTCGTCGTATCGTCCGAGCCAATTTCAAGTATAATAATTTTGTAAGGTTCTCATAGAGAAATGCACGTTTCATGCAGAATAAAGACTCAAGAGCTGTTAGCTCCACCGCAATGTACATTGACTTAAAAAATAGAAGCCAAATTTCTCTAAATTTAGGCTTGTAAGTGATAGTGTGCTACATGCATTAGGCTAAGTAACCGTCTCTTGGATCTCATCCAGATTTTTTCCTGTATTGATGTAGGCTTCGAGGTCGCCCCGGTTGTTATGTTAATAGAGCATTGACGGGGAATACCCGATGGTGGATGCGTTTTGTAATTTGTCAATGTCGTTACGTGGTCGTTTATTTTCATAAAAATAATAACATAATATAATATAAAAAAATAAAACGCAATCGAAAATACCTATCACTAAAGAATTTTAACATGATCGCGTGAAATATTTCAGGGAATCGTTCGTACACGACTCATAAAACAATTGTTGTCGGTCTGTCTGTATACATTTTTAGAATTCTGCATCGCAAATTATAAATATTAAAAATACAGAAAATAAAAAACTTGCTAATTGTGTCTAACAATGGAGTGATTTCCATGCATACGTTCAATAAACACACTTAATAGGCAAACTGTCAAAACCATATAAAATTGAAAGGTATCCGACTTTTCAGCCATGTTTTCATGGATTCTGATGCATTCCTTAAAAAAAATTGAGGTCGATCTTCATATAATTTGGGGTTCCTATAATTGAATTGGTAATTAATTATCAGATTTTTATTTATATTATCCCTTCCAATTAACGGGATCCAGTATCTAGGAAATAAATCTATTTCCGTTCCAAATCTGTTCAGACGTTTCAGTGTGAGTGAGTGACTTTCATAATTCTAACATTAGGAAATTACACGAACGGCGTGCTTGGACTGGACTTGAAATGTATTTATCGCCGCAAAAAAACTTTCTGTAAAAAAAAAACAATATTATAAGTTATTTAGCGAAAAGATAAAAAACATTCTGAACTTATTAAAATTGTTGCCAAATTTTCAAGTAATTAACTGTAAGCATCTGTTGATTCAACCTCATATTCCCATGTTGAAGGCAAACAATTAAGTACATACAAAACACGCACAAAGTTCACTGCACGGAGTTTCGTCTAAGATTGATTGTATGGAAATTACCATGGTATTAAAGAGGCCATTATGATAATTATGTTTTTTGGAGTTTTAATATTGCTAACATTTTAATGTTTTGCATTGAAGTTTGAATACTGCATATCGTTATCTTTATGAATACAAATAAATATAATTGAAGTGTCTGTCTGAAATGTTTAAAAATTTCAATACCTAATAATACTTTCAGTGTTAATATTCTGCGTTTGTTTAAGGGTCCTTGGCAGTCTTACCTCTGTCAAAAATATGGCAAATCTCAATTAATTCTAGAAATATGAGTTTATTAATACAGCATTTTCAACTCAAATAGCTGATACTTATTATTTTAAATTGGATTAAGCTATATTAAGAGTTCTAAACAGCCATAGTTTTTAAAACGCAATAGCAAAAGTTTTAAAAACTACGGATTTTTAGAACCGTAAATAATAAAAAAATTAACGTGTCGCGGGACTCGCGTTTGGAACGAAGTCCTTTTCATATTCAAGGTTTGGCATAATTAATTATATTACAATAACACACTGGCTAAAATTCGTTCCAAAACTTCGTTCCAATAATTGGAAATATTTACTTACTAAGTCGTAAAATCAGTAGTAGAATCTCGTTATATCTATATAAAAATAGGTGTCACATGCACACACGCATTAGTTGACCAATAAATCCCTTGGCGGCGCTAGCGTTCATGTGGTTTCATTTTGACAGGGGTGTTGGCTCCAAAGACTACAGTATATTTGGCTCTTTTTCCCCCTATATTATTGTACTCTTTGTCTCTTTCTCTTACGGTTTTTCGTAACGCGTTTAATTTTTTCTCGGCTAGGTCCCCGCGCCATCACGCGATAAGGAATTTATTTCCAAAAAATTGAGATTTGCTATATTTTTGACAGAAGTACGTAAAATAAGAAGCCGACTGCCAAGGACCCTTATTCTACTGTCTCTACGGAACCTTAAAATTAATCACGTCACATTTTAATGTATTAACATTTTTGTCAATTAGAATAGAATCTAATCCGATCTTTGTTTCAACTCAATATTAAAATGGGTCAAAATTGAGAAAATTTATAATTAAATTAATCGAATCTGTTAATTTTGTTTCAAGTGGTTTATAATAATAATACCAATATTTTAAGTAAAATAAATGTATTAAAATATTCAATTTCGCATGACTTATTTACCAACAAATCTCAAGTGACATATTTTCTTCGTATATTATAAATGTCAGAACTACATTTTAAATCGCCCTTTTCCAAGCTCACCAAGAAGTCTTATCATACTGTCTGTAACAATACTCCATTTTAACAGATTCGATTAATTTCATTATAAATTTTCTCAATTTTGACCCATTTTAATATTGAGTTGAAACAAAGATTACTATATAAGGATTTATACTCGTATTTTTATGACACTTGTCAAATCGGATTTAGATTTTTTGCAATCTTGATTGAGGGTAGTTGTAATACGTAGGAGCACAAATTGTGGGCAATGACTTTGTAAACCATTATTTTAAATAATTATGTTGTTTACAGATAATATAATTTACACTTCATCTTGCATATTAGCTCATTTATCGTGTTATTGTGTTCGTGCTAAATTTACCTTTATATAATGTGTTATTTATTATTATGAAAAATGGTGAAGAATTGGAAATGTCTTCGTAAGTACGATTTATTATTATGATAATTTTGTTCGACACATATTAACAAGTCAAATTCCGTCGGAACAAAATAATTTATTCAGGTAAAGGTCCAGATTATCTAATCCTGAGCTTTTTGTGTTTTGACTACTTTATTAAATTGCTGCACTGTTTTATTACATACTTTAACCATTTTGAAGTCTCGGTAAGGTACCACTTTTCGCCGGTGTTCACTAGTTTATAAGAAAATTGACATTGAAAAACTTAACCTCAAAATCTGAAATTGAGATTTTCGTGTTTTAAAATAAAATATAAGGTTTCCAGCGCTTCGGCGGCCGCTCCCGCGGCACCGCTCGCTTCGCTCGCTCGCCTTGCGCCTTGTTTTTACACCATCCGAACCACGCTCGTCGCTGCGCTCCTCGCTAACCTATTTTGTGAAGTCAAAAAATTTCGATCGTGTCTGAAAACTTTTCACCGACGTGGCGGTCACGGGAGGGGTTTTCGGGATTGGTGTCCTGGACGAAAGTTGCTCCTTGTGACGCTTTTCAACCTATGGCATCATAAAAAATGGGTGTTATATGGAGTAAAAAAAATCGATTGAAAATTTTCTTTCAAAATCATGGAAACTCTAACCTTAATTTTGCAAAAACCTGTGACCTTCTGCCAAAACTTATACCTTACCGAGACTTGAAAATAGATAAAGCAGTGCAGTAATTGAATAAAGTCGAAAAAACACGAAAATCTCAGGATTAGATAATCTGGACCTTTACCTTTATTCAGTATTGTGTTTTAATTAGTTTTTTCTTTCTTCAGTAGTCTGCACTTTTTCTAAAAATAACAGATATTTACGTCTGTTAAAGATGTGACACACAACAGGCTTGGCACCTGATCTGTTCAATATGGACAACTGGCAAAAAGTAGACACTGTTACTGATGTCTCTGGCCACAACGCAAGGTATAAATACCGTGAAGGTGTTTTAAGGTTATTGTTAAATCAAATAGCTTTTGCCCTCGGTTTGTTGAGTTGAACCAATAAAAATACCTACAAGGTATGATATGTCAGAATATTTTATAATACCTATACTAGCTGATTGCCCGCTACTTCGTACGCGTAAGATACCAATTCACCCCCTTGGGTAGGTAGCGTGATGTTAAATAACCTATAACCTTCCCCGAGAATTGGACTATCAAATACAAAAATATTTTTTCAAATTGGTCCAGTAGTTTTTGAGTCTATAGAATAAGAACAAACAAAGAAACAAACAAATATTGATTATTATTATATTTCTTTTTAAAAAGTCATACAAATCCGTTTGCATTTAATAGAAGCGCGATTATTAATAATTGATATTAATGTACAAATCTTTATATCAATCAATCTACCATTTGCTAAGATCCTGACATGCCTCTTTCGGCTTCTTTATATTCATCACCTTATATTATAATATATCTGGTAATTGTGAATGCTTCGAAAAATATTAAAAAAATATAGCAGCTAAGATGAGAACATATGAAGAAGATCTAAAGATTAGCCATACACTATACGGTCACTTTAAAAAAGCTTACCGGCAAAATGTTAAGAGCAGATATGCGAGAGTTCATCTAATGAGGCGGTCGAAGGGCAAGATGAGCCGTGTGTCCTTCGGTACGGCCGATCACTCCACTCACCTACTGCCCTTACCCCCTTTTAACCCCTCCTCCCCCGCTTCTCCCCCCTTTCACCGCGTTCACCCCCGTTTACTAGACTCAAGTTCCCCCTTTCGCCCCCGCACCCCCAGTGACGTTTACGATTTTCCAAGAACCGCTACGTACAGTATACCTACGCTTTCGTTATCATTCACTGATAACTTCATTTTTTTATCAGTAAATATGTTTTATATTACAACATATGAGTGGAAGCCAATATTAGTTATTAGTTAGAGATCAGCTTTCTGCCCCGAATTCGCTTGTGGACATTTTTTAAATGCGAAAATAATTGTAGGCTGTTTACCAAGGGATGAAAAGTATGTATTATGTATGTATGTATGTAGTAGTTAAAGCATTTTATACTACTTCTAATACGAGGGAAATAAAAGAAATTAAAAGTTTTAATAAAACCAAACGCGCGCCATTTTTATTTATATTGAAGACTTGACGTGACTTGACTATTTGATAGAATAGAAACCTTTGCATTTTTAACCGAACTTCAAAAGAAGGAGGAGGTTCTCAATTCGTCGGATTTTTTAATGTATTTTCCCCGATTACTTGAAGACGCCTGGACCGATTTAGAATTTTGTTTTTGTTTGAAAGGGTGTACTTTACAGGTGGTCCCATGGTAATCAGGTCAGGATCTGATGATGGAATCCTGGAGAAATCGAGAACTCTTCAAATTTTATAGGCACACTTGAAGCGATTTGGGTATTTTTTTTAAATTTTGTTTGAAAGGGTATACTTTCCAGGTGGTCCCATGGTCATTAGGTCAGGATCTGATTATGGGATCCTGGAAAAATCGAGAACTCTTCAAATTTTATAGGCACACTTGAAGCGATTTGGGTATTTTTTTTAAATTTTGTTTGAAAGGGTATACTTTCCAGGTGGTCCCATGGTCATTAGGTCAGGATCTGATTATGGGATCCTGGAAAAATCGAGAACTCTTCAAATTTTATAGGCACACTTGAAGCGATTTGGGTATTTTTTTTTAATTTTGTTTGAAAGGGTATACTTTCCAGGTGGTCCCATGGTCATTAGGTCAGGATCTGATTATGGGATCCTGGAAAAATCGAGAACTCTTCAAATTTTATAGGCACACTTGAAGCGATTTGGGTATTTTTTTTAAATTTTGTTTGAAAGGGTATACTTTCCAGGTGGTCCCATGGTCATTAGGTCAGGATCTGATTATGGGATCCTGGAAAAATCGAGAACTCTTCAAATTTTATAGGCACACTTAAGCGATTTGAGTTTTTATTTTATTTTATAGTGACTGACTTGTGCATTTGCTTTCGGAAAGCACACTTTTCAGTGCATAATTTTTGAAGTCGGTACAAATTTTTTTAAAAGCCAAATTATTAGAATGTAGTAGTAAGGAGTCGATAGCTTATTTGGTAGAGCGTTGTCTTGAAACCTGAAGGCCCCGGGTTCGAATCCCACTCGTGGCAAAAATGATAACGACTAATGCGGCCGCTGAGCGGGGTATTATGGATTTTCATATGAACTTTCTCGCCGCATATTTGTACGACCGCAATTACGTACTTTCCTTTCGGCACAGTTTTTGATGAAGAAAATAGGCATTTTCCGAGCAAGTAATACTATCATTAAATAAAATTCGAAACCCTTACACCTCGTTTCTAGGAGATAGCACAGTGCTCCATTTTTACTTCATTTTTTCCTTTTTCTTTTTCTTTCTTCATTGTACTTCTTTTTTTTGCAATTTCAACAGGAAATTTCATGACAAAGGTATTTTGAGATTGAGAAGCATTAGTACAAAGTGGCCACCCATCCTTGAACTGACCTTCAGCGACAGAGCCTATGACAACAATTTATTAGCATAGCAGTTCGTTTATTAATTACTTTAATTAAATTCTATATTTCTACGCAAGGTAGTTTATTCGAAATGTAAGTCCTTAGAGGGACGTATAATATAGCAACACACGCGCCCCCTAGCAGCGATACGATTTTAATTAATTTAATGCAACGTTACCTACAGCTTTTGAAGGGATGTAGGTATATAGCGATCCAATGACGATCGAAATTAACAAAATTAATCTGCAGTTTAGCATTCCTAGACGTCTTAGATTCTATTCACAATTTAATTTTCTAAAAAAATAGTAGTTGAAAAGATAGGTATATAATAATTTTATAATAATCGACTAGCTATCGATGGGGTTAGCTTACTTTGGCGCCGTTTCGAAGGCCAAAAACGACGGGAGAATGTCCAACCCTAGAATGTACGGACAAATCCATGTACTGTCTTTGCCCGATCCCGCAATTTGTTCGAAATTCAAGTGTTGGATATTCTCGAGTCGGGAATTCCTTGGCTGGCCAATGGTGCAGTCCCGTCGTTTTTGGGATTCGAGTCGAAACCGGTTGCGCCCGAATACAGGTTATTTTTAACTGCAGTACAATAATAATTTTGGATTTATTTTAATTTCGTAGATCTGTTACTGTAGGAACTTTTGTAGATCGTCCGTTTAGCGGTTCTCGAGATTAGAGCAGTCTGTCTTCCTTTATACTATGTCATAATATATTATAATGTCACTTTACTATGTCGTAAAGACCTACTACTTTTACTAAATATTAGTATAAGTAGTATAATGCAGATTTATTTAAATATAAAATGAAATAAAGGCATTTCATATGTAATGTTATGCAATGCGCATTAAGTTTTACATAAGTGACTGGCGGACGAAACTAAGGATTCAGCAACACGCTCGGTAGAACACGTGTCCCAATGTAACCAAACGTGATGGGGAATTCCGTGAAAATGTTATGAAAACATAAAATATTTCATATCAGCTGCTCACAGCTTCTGTCGTATTGTTTTGATATGTTCATATATACGTTTGGCATGTAGGCAAAATAATTTATTCCTACTCACCTCCTCCACATTCGGTCCATCATTACTAAAGGTGCCAACCCTTTCGTCCAATCACCGGCGCGCCCGCCGTACTGTCCACCGAAATTGACCACAGATTCGTCCAATTCCTATAACAAATGGCCCGCCTAGATCTTATGGCGGCCGGAATGGGAAATTGTCGGTGCGATGCCGGACCAATGTGTGGCCTACTTAAGGATCGTGACCTCGACTCATCAGCTTCTCCACAACTATCTTCCTCCAACGGCTGCCGGTACTAGAGGCTTTCAGGTTTTCGGACACCACATCGGACCAACTACTCAGACGTTATTCAGAAACATTCGTAACAATGTCCTCGTTTAACCAATAGTCAATATTAAATAATACAGGTGCCAACTATAAACTGCTGATTCTGAACGGTATGATTCCACGTCACATTGTGATGCGGTGCATTACGGTAGTTTCAGAGCAGCGTTACATGCAACTCTATTGTAGTTAATATTCAATAATTTATTTTGTGATATACCAATTTGAGATACGGAGTGAACGACAGTACCATCATTATAATTATTATTGCTGTACTGCCGTTGTTAGAGTGGGTGGACAATGCTCAACCCCGTTTAACATACATTGTGTTATGTCACCTTGAATGTTCAATCTGTATCTCCATAGTTGTTTGGCCAAAGGCATAGAAATGGGTCCTACTAGGGATTGCTGTCTTTAGTATGCTGATGATGCGGTATTCATTGCATCTTCGGAACAAGAGCTGCAAAGCCTTTGAACGAGGAATGCAAGAAGAAATTTATGGAAAATGATAATTTGAAATCTCCTTACTAGTGTTTGAAAAGGATGATGAAAGGACGGAGTGTATCATTTGTGTGAAAGATTGTAAATTAAAGCAAGTGAATGAATTTGTTTATTTATGAAGTATGTTTACAAGAAGTGGAAGATAGGCAAGGAAATTGAAAGGAGAGTGAAAGCGGGAAGCAAGATATTTGGTGGACTAAACAATGTATGCAGAAATACAAACCTTAAAACTCAATATAAAATTAATATACATAATGCTGTTTTATTTCCATCACTTACTTATGGAAGAGAGACTTGGGTGTGGAATAAGAAACACGAAAAGATAAATGCAGTGGAAATGTGGTATTTACGTGGAAGGTGTGATATATAGCGTATTGACCACATCCAGAACGATGTTATTAGAGAAGATTGCGAAGTGAAAGATGATGTTGTGACAAAAATTAAGAAAAATAGTTTACGCTGTTTTGGACACGTTGAAAGAATGAAGGATGAAAGATTGACTAAAAAGTTTTATAAGGCAGAAGTAGAAGACGACCTAGATGTTATTCAACATACTTATAAAATATTAATCGATATATTAAAAGTAAACACAATTACCGAGCATGTATGAAAGGTATGATGAATATAAAAGAAGCGAAAGAGGTATGTCAGGATCGTAGCAAATGGCACTCGATTGTCTCTGCCTATAAATAGATAAATAGATCATATTGGCGAAATCATGTAATTTTTAATACTCGTAACTTAGAAATAAGAAAAGAGGCTTTTCAGAAGTGCGAACGAAGACGAGGCATTTATTTTTAAACAAAGTTTAACTTTTTTTACTTTAAATTGCTATTTTTTGTAGGTATCATGCTGGACCATAAAGTAAGTAAAGTTTTCCATCGTGACGTGTGATTTTGTATGTGTAGGTTGGCGGCAGCGCAGGAGGCGGCGGGCGCGCAGGCTCGCGCGGCGTCAGCTGATACCATGGGCGGCGCGCACCAGCCCGCAGCTCCGGGGCCCACTTCTCTATTTATTTTCTCCGACGAAAATCCTATTCGGAGGTATGTAACTTATCACCTATGAACATCTTGCTAAAACTGCCAATATATGGCACAAAGTAAGTTTCAGTTTATTGGATTTTTTACGTGCAAATTAATGAATTAAATTAAATATTGTCAAGCGAAATCGATTTATAATGGTAATTTTTTTTTAATTTACTTTTTTTTTCACGGGTTGCCTTACAGTTCCCGAAACCGTGTTACGGTTCCAGGGTACCCAGCGGAAGACCCAAGTGTCCCTCGTTTAGCCGATAGTATTTGTGAGGCTATAGCTAACGAGTGGCCAGTTCTGTTGAGGTATATTTAGGTGGAAATGCCACTTAGTGTGGTTTGTCGGATTATGTACATAAGTTTTTAATTAATATAATTTTATTCGTAAATTTAAAAAATATTATTGTTTATTTATTAGAAAATTAGGATACAAAACTAAGTAAATATCCTAATAAAATACCTACTGATGATCGTAGGTTCCTAATGAATTGTCTATATTAGTGAATTTGGGAACTAAGTTGTTTCTAATTTGGCACCAACCGTCTTCAAATTCTACGACTAAATATTTATTATTTCTTACTTTTCAGTGCAAATTTTTGAAGTCGGGGCACTTTTTTTAAAGGGTTTATTTTACTCTTTTAAGTGATTTTGCTGCCTTGAGAGACAAATAATAACGCAACTAAAAAAATATTGATGGAAAATTAAAAAAAAATACCCCTGTGGATGTGATTTGAACCATGTAATGTGCTTGTGCATCCTATGCACCCCATTACATTTAACCGCTAGAACATCGTCACGAAAATTGACAACTTCGTGTCAATAGCAACCGTTGCTAAGGCTTTTTCTGATACATAATTTCAGCCGTAAACAGAAGTTAATTACTGAATTTCTGAAAAACTACTGAACCGATTTTCGTCATATGTCTGTGAGATAATGTCGAGAAATTATTATGTCTTGAAAAAAATAAGTTGTCAAAAACGGTACATATTTTATCGAGATATCAAGAAAAATGTACTTATAAAGTCAGTTTTTTCAAAATTTCTGGAAAACTAATGAACCAATTTTTATGAGATAAAAATGGGACCAATCCGGAAGAATTATCTGTCGATTAAAAAAGAAACCATCAAAATCGGTTTACAATTGGCGGAGTTATCGATGTACATACATACATAAAACATAAAAAAAATAAAAAAAAATATACGGTCCGAATTGAGAACCTTCTCCTTCTTTTTTTGGAAGTCGGTTAAAAAACAATATCGAAAATAGATTCATATTACTTAGTTAGATTTGAGTAAAAAAAATAAAAAACCCGACGTCAGATTATTAGGGTAACAAGCATGTTCGATGACTGTATTTTTTTAAATAAATCATTTTAATGGTCATCTGAAATCAGGCGAATATATTGTCGAAATATAATAATATATTATGAGAGATGTCGAAGAATGCAGCTGATTGCCCTTCCTCGCTGGATAACCAATCGCCATACTAATTTACCGTGCCAAAATAGAGCCATTTTGCCATAAGAAGGGACAACTTAGCCTATATGTTTAGGCTTAGTTATTTTGGAGATGAAGGAGGTTTTCATCGCATCCCATAGTGACAAGAGGCTTCCTCCTCGCTCAATGAATCAGCAACTAATAATCCAGGCAGAGCTAGATTTCAATATTTTAAGCATCCTAACTAAAACTTATTATGTATTCTGTGCTAATATTATAAATGCGAAAGCGTCTTTTGTTTGTTTGATCGACCTGATTTTTACACAGACTTAGAGTTAGTTTGAGAGCCGAAAAGTGGCATACAGCTACTTACTAATTCTTATGTCACATTTAAAAAAAACCAAGATTTCAATATAAATGCAAAAAGAATATAGGTTTGATATATAATTTCAAACATTTGCGACATAATAGAGGTATAACAAACTTATTTCTAATAACGGAGCAAAACTACCTAATAATTACCTACAAAATTACTTTGTCTACAAAGTTCAACAACCTAGTCGCACACGTACACAACACTACTTTTGAATTTTTCATGTCGTTTCAGCTACAGTCCCTTATGCATATTGTAAAAAGGAAAATGCTTAGAGCCCATATATACGGAATAGATTTGATTTACTAATGTTGGTAAAGTTAATGTTCTTCTTCTTCTTTTTCACGGGTTGCCTTACAGCTCCCGAAACCGTATTACGGTCCCAGGGTACCCAGCGGAAGACGACGTCTCCCTCTTTTAGCCGATGGTATTTGTAAGGCTATACCTAACGAGTTCTGTTGTATAAGATATTTAGATGGAAAAGCCTCTAAGTGTGGTTTGTCAAATTATATACACAAGTTTTTAATTATAAAAAACCCGGTTTGAAAAAACTGAAAATTATAAGAAATTGGTACATGGCCAGGATGACATCATGAGAAAAATAAATAAGAGGCACTTTTAGGTACAACTCATGAATATATTTATTTGAAGTCGTATTAGTATATTTAGGAAGTCATAACTTTTCTATTATTTCAAATTGTAAACAATCTATAAACAGAGAGGACGGGGACGTAGTTTTTTTAAAAGTTAGCCGACTTAGTTCTTACCTGCCAGTAACTTTATTCATACATATTCGCGTTCGATCTCGTTGGTAGCGGAAAAATATAATGAGGCCCACACATTCTGTGCGTCCGAGCATACACAAACGGTAGACGTACAGGAAGATGTGTAATCTGTGAGAGGTTTTATTAGAAGCAACATTCATGTTCCAAATTCAAAACTCATTATTGCTCTCTGTGAAAGTCTCTAGGAGAAAAGACGTACTTGGCTTGCACTTATTGAGGAACAAACCGTTGCTTTTCGAAAAGATGGGATGAAAAATTAATTATTTATCTTCGAAGCCATATTAAGATGAAAGAAATAGCAGATTTAAAGTCGGTAATTCATTCATTTCTGAGCCTACTATCTTGGCCGTAAAGTAAATTCCTGTATACAGCCTTACCTATTATACGTTGGGATATACATACAAAAATTCTAAAACAGTTCCTTTATGCTTACATGTTATCGTGTTTAACATTCGATAATACTATAAAGCTGAGTTCATTTTGAGATACATTTTCTATTACACGAGTAATTTCAGAACATCGACGCAAGTAACCCAGTTTAGGTAATGCATTTACCTTGGAGACAGGATGTGCAATTTTCGCGAACATCGACTTATTACCTGCCTATTAATGTATTATTAGTTTAATATTTTACTATCATTCTACTATTATAGTGAAATCTATAACATATTTTACACTGGGTAGCTTAGTATTTTTTACTTTCAACTTTAAAGTAGCATTGGTATTTAATAAATTTTATTACAGATATAATTTTGAGTTCCTCGTATTTTGGGGCCTCGCTCAACTCTGCTATTAACTTTCGACCTCAACATAGCATAAGTATTTAGTAAATTACAGATTTAATTTTGGGTCCCTCGTATTTTGGGACCTCGCTCAACTTTGTCATTTAGGTACTTTCGACCTAAAATAGCATTGGTATTTAGTAAATTACAGATATCATTTTAGGTTTCTCCTATTTTGGGACCTCGCTCAACTTTCTCATTTAGGTACTTTCAACCTAAAATAGCATTGGTATTTAGTAAATTACAGATATCATTTTAGGTTTCTCCTATTTTGGGACCTCGCTCAACTTTCTCATTTAGGTACTTTCAACCTAAAATAGCATTGGTATTTAGTAGATTACAAATATCATTTTAGGTTTCTCCTATTTTGGGACCTCGCTCAACTTTGTCATCTACTTTCGTCCTCAAAATATTAGTATTTCGTAAATTACAGATAGAATTTTGGACTCGTCGCATTTTGGGGCCTCGCTCCACTCTGTTATTAACTTTCTACCTAAAAATAACATTAGTATTTGGTAAATTACAGATATCATTTTGGGTTCCTCGTATTTTGGGACCTCACTCAACTTTCTCATTTAGGAACTTTCGACCTATTATAGCATTGGTATTTAGTAAATTACAGATATCATTTTAAGCTCCTCCAATTTTAAGACCTCACTCAACTTTCTCATTTAGGAACTTTCCACCTAAAATAGCATTGGTATTTAGTAAATTACAGATATAATTTTGGGTTCCTCCTATTTTGGGACCTCGCTCAACTTTGTCATTTACTTTCGATCTAAAATAGCAATTGGTATTTAGTAAATTACAGATATAATTTTGGGTTCCTCCTATTATGAGGCCTCGCTCAACTTTGTCATTTACTTTCGATCTAAAATAGCATTGGTATTAGTAAATTTCAGATATAATTTTGGGTTCCTCCTATTTTGGGACCTCGCTCAACTTTGTCATTTACTTTCGATCTAAAATAGCAATTGGTATTTAGTAAATTACAGATATAATTTTGGGTTCCTCCTATTATGAGGCCTCGCTCAACTTTGTCATTTACTTTCGATCTAAAATAGCATTGGTATTTAGTAAATTACAGATATAATTTTGGGTTCGTCCAATTTTAGGACCTCGCTCAACTTTGTCATTTACTTTCGACCTAAAATAAAATTGCAGATATAATTTTGGGTTCCTCGTATTTTGGGACTGCGCCCGTCTTTTTATTTACACTCGACCCATAAATAACGATCTTATTTTGTAAATTCCAGATACACAAAATTCATCATCGAGTGGCCACCCTTCGAGTACGCGGTGCTACTTACCATCATCGCCAATTGCGTGGTGCTGGCGTTGGAGGAGCATCTACCCAACGGCGACAAGACCATCTTAGCACAGAATTTAGTAAGTTTAATTTCTAAATTTGTTGAATAGTAAAAACAAACAACAACAAAAAAAACATCAAATAGTATTCCGCATCGGCTCTTCCCGTGCAAATTTTGATATTACTGCAGCACGTTAAGTAAGTTTAAGTACCATTTACACACTATAATTCCTGAAAGTTTCATAAAAATCCATTATTAAATACAAAATTCTAAAAACCGTCATTTATGCTTTAGTATCGTGGAAATATCTCCCACTTAGATATATGTATTAATATTGAGATCACAGACAGACACTTCAATTTTATTTATTTTTACGATGTAGAAGACTGCTGTCACAGTATAAAGTATTAGATTACCCGTGCGAATAACTTCGCACCGTTAGTTCAAGTGATCTCCAACAGATGGCGTCTTTTACAAAATACATAAATTAGTCTAATTTTAAAAGAAACTTTTAATTTTGATTTGTTTGATTATTTTTCGTCATTAGAGAGGAAAATAATCTTCAAAATAGTGTATCAAACATATTTTTGTTAAATGACTATCTCCTGTTTCACGGCAGGTGGATGTTGGTACTGTACTCACGTTCATTTTTTAAATAATTTCAATTTTATTAAAATTGAATTAATAATATATTGACCTTGAAAGTAGTGAATTTAATTTAATGAAAGTAGATAACCGAGTCTTTTTGTTTATTTCAGGAAAGAACAGAAAAGTACTTTTTAGCAATATTTTGCGTAGAAGCCTCCTTGAAAATTCTAGCCTTAGGTTTTGTTTTACACAGGGGTTCGTATCTTAGAAACATTTGGAACATCATGGATTTTTTCGTTGTTGTTACGGGGTAAGTCAACTCAATGTATTATTATTTAGATATTTATTGTGTTGTTCGAAAATTATTATTAACTTCATGTTATTTTTTTCAAAATGAACTTAAAATGATAATTTTCATGCAACACAATGCATGTTAAATGTAAGAAAACATATTCAACGGTCATTGATAAATATATGGATTCTTATCACATAGTATTTAAATATGGATGTAATGGGAATTAACTTAGGTCTATGACGATTTTTGCCGAGTACAACGTCGACGTAGATCTCCGTATGCTGCGCTCCTTCCGGGTACTCCGTCCGCTGAAGCTCGTCTCGCGGATACCAAGTAATTCACAAAATTTGGAGAAAATTTATATAAAATTTAATAGACGAAGTGGCTAGATATATATTTTTCGTATAGAACAGTTTCGTTATTGCTAGAATTTTGTCTAATTGAAAATTTTCGTATTTTTTAATTAGTAAAGTAACTAAGGGTGATTTAGAAATCTTTTCGCTAGATTTCATATTAATATTGTAGTAGTAGATAATTATTTTTGGGTAATCAATAGATAGTGTAGTTAATTTCAATTATAACAAACGAAGACTTAGTGGAAATTATATGAAGCTCCAAATAAAATTACAAGATTTTTTGTAGATATTTTAAAATTATTAATTTTGTGTTAAGTAGTATTAAAATACTATACTATAGTAGTATTAAAACGTCGCGCGTCGGTCTGTCGTATGGAAGTGACATCTCAAACAAAGTGCTCCAAAACAAAGAGGAGGCCCATAGCAACCTCAACACACCATTACCTTTCTCTCATTTGGTCATAAAATAAAAAATGGCTCCAAACCATGTGGTATTCGATTGTATTGGAAAAACTGAGATACGAACCAACAGAACCATTAATCACAAACTAAAAAAAACATGTTGTCTATTCCATGATGAACTAACAATTTTTTTTCCAGTGATCAATTATTGTTTGTACTTTATTTTAGCTAATATTTAGAGTAGTTCTAAGTCCGCCAGATTTTTAGACGCTAGATTTAAACATTAGAGTGTGCCTAGTATCAAGTGTTATGTTTTTGGCAGCATCGTCACCCTATATCCAGAATATGCTCCAGATGTGGACTTCAGAACTTTACGTGCCATTAGGGTGCTGAGGCCCCTCAAATTAGTTTCGGGCGTACCTAGTAAGTTCTAGATGTTAATCTCATAGTTCTAGATAAGTTCTTGCATAATTTTAAACTAAACGCTACAGACGATATTTAATAAATATAGGTAATCCGAAAGACTATACCTACCTGTTCTTTAGATCTCAATGACCACCCGTGGTACCTGTAACTCTCCAAAATATCATAAGATAAATGAGGGAAGACTTAATGCAGCATGATAAAAACATATAGTTGGAATTTTAATTGCCTGGTTGAAAGTTAATTTGTAATGTTTTTTAAAATTATGCATCAACATATAGATTTTTTTTAGAATAACTAGATTATATTCTGTAGTTAGTAGATTTACTTATTTTTACCTAGTATATTTAAATAACTGCACTAAATTAAGTTTAAAAATGATATTAACCCGGCTGTTTAACATCCAGGTCTGCAAGTCGTTCTGAAGTCCATAATCAAGGCGATGGCTCCGCTGTTACAAATAGGACTGTTGGTGTTGTTCGCCATTGTTATCTTCGCCATTATCGGTCTCGAGTTTTACTCGGGGGCGTTACACAAGACTTGTTATAATTTAGAAGATATTAGTAAGTATTTGTCTTTGAATTTTCCATCCAACAGAACAAGCCATGGGCAAATACCATGGGCAAAAAGAGGAAGACTTAGTCTTCCGCTGGGTACCCTGGAGCCGATAACACGGTTCCTAGAGCCGTAAGGCAATCCGTGAAGATATAAAAAAATATTTATAATTGTGTTCCTTTTTTATAAATAATCTAATCTATGTTTCTCGAGATACCGAGGTGATGTTCGTAGCATCGTCGTAGCTCCAGAAGCAAGGTGTTTATTAGACTTGACTGTTGGTCCCGTTCATTCAGAGTCGACTGAAGTACAATTTCTTTACGTGTCCTAAAACTGTAAAAATTAAGCTCTTTTTTCATATATGTAAAGTGTTTAAAATAATTAATTTCTTATAATACTATATAATAAATAATAAATACTATTAATTTCTTATGCAAAGGTAGATATTATAATAAACAATGAAAAAATGAACAAATTATATAGTCGCTTGACTATTTCCTGCGAATACTCACCATCAACTTTGGTTATTTAAAATTTAAAATATTTTCAAAGTGTAATTCAAAAAACAATCCGGAATTCGTAACTGCATCGTAAATATCAATGACCTACTTCTAGTTTTGCTTACTTCGACAGTTCCACTGACTTCCGAGGGAAAAGTTTACAATCGCATATTCCTCGATAGTAATAGTAACCACTCGGCTGCACAGAAAATGTATTTAAATTTACACGCCAACTTCAAATATTACTTATTTATTCGTTGAAACTTTAAACAGAACGCAATAAACTGGAGAACTGCTTTTATTACTTTGAGCATACTTTCTTAAACTAAAAGTAGAAGCCATCATCAGAATTATGTGAACAATCTACCCTGTATAGCGTCGTTATAAAGCTCACATGAGATGAAAACAATATAATTAAGAATAATTTTAAATATTAACTTACGCAATAATATTATGTATCTTGTTGTCCGACTTTTTATCTTATTTATACGAAAGAAACAAGCATACAGCAAAAATACGATCGCTAAAATGTTTATCATAATTATTTTCGTAGCCTATTCTAAAAAACAAGACAAGTAGTTGTTTCTATGTTTAAATATTATGTTATGAACAATATGATGCTACTACATTTTGATGTACAGACAGACTTCATATCAATTTTATTTTAAAATAATTTCAGGTGAAACAATGACTGAAGGCGAATTACCAACGCCATGCAACGCTGACAACAGAAGTTTAGCTCCGTATGGAGCCAATGTATGCGATGACCAGCGGAGTACATGCCTGGAAAAATGGGAGGGGCCAAACCACGGTATCACGTCCTTCGATAACATCGGCTTTGCCATGCTAACTGTCTTCCAGTGCATCACCATGGAGGGTTGGACAGCCATTTTATATTGGGTAAGTCAATTCTTTCTTACTTCCTATAGAAAACTAGCTTTTCCCTGACTTAACCTGTAATCATCTTGAATAATGTACGAGTAGCTTCATAACATTGAAATATTATTTTAAATCGATCGCGTCGACTCGTGGACGTGTTTACGAGTGTGCCCACCACGAGCATCATTGTCATGATAAAATAGTTTTTTTGTACTAAATCATGGTTTTGTTGCTTTTATACAAATTTGAAAATCCCCTTATTTTACAAATTCATCTATAATATTACTGCCAATTTTACGTTTCAAGAGATGAATGATACCGGCAGGTGACCGTAGTCTCAAACAATAAACTTGATAAACCAATCCATTTAACACCTCAAAACAATAGCCCAATTTAAATTAATTTTATCTCAGCAAGAGTTCAGGCACCTAACGGGACCTGCCTGTAAGCACGTTGTCTCTGATGCAGTCAGAGATATGTCCCAACGGGTGCTAGTCACAACACTTTAAATTAAACACTCTACCGGGCCTCTACGTGTTGGACCTATGACCCCATGCAAGCCTTATAAACGACCGGGGATTGTGCCCGTGAATTTAGAGTTATATAGTATAACCTTAGTAAATGATTTGTCCACCACGACAGAGCGTCGCGAGCAAACTCGGAACACGACACTCGATCACAGTGCTCGTAGCAGACTCGCTGTACGTTCACGCGTATGCTCGCCGCGGGCTCTGCTCGTGCTCGGCTCGCCTAGCGTGGATGCACTTTTAAAAGCACACAAACTCGCAATCTCTCTGTATCTATTTTACCTCCATATAAACTACTTGACTGATTTGAAAAAATATTTCATTATGTATTCCAGATGGACGCTGACCATGTTCAATTAAACTACAGATTTAAAATGAGTGTCTATTTCATTTTCAGACAAACGACGCGTTAGGCAGTGCGTTCAATTGGGTTTACTTTGTGCCTCTCATAGTATTGGGTTCATTCTTTATGCTCAACTTAGTTCTCGGTGTTCTCAGCGGGTGAGTACTATCCTTTATTGTGTTATCATAGAGTACACAGAGGTTCCACGATGACCTCTAGGTAAAGTAATCATGCGGTAAGAGGGAGGGGTAGTGTTCTGAACTCCTGAACTAGCTTCAGCAGTAAATGAAATGTCTGAAAGGTTATCAGTGTAGTCATGATGACGTTTAATAATATTATTTCGATTTCATAATAACTGAAAGTCCGTAGACGTTTCACTATGATTGTCAAACAATAATAAAAGTAACTACAAGGTAGCATAATATGTACTGCATATTACGCTACCAAATACTGCCAAATATTACTATATGCTTCTATGTTTACTTATGAAAAACCTGTCCTTTAAACTCTGTCAAGACAATATTATCAAAGGCATCGTCTTTATATGTACTGTAGTTTTATTTAATTTGATCTTTGCTGACTTTTTATAATATTTTGGTGTCATCTAGACATTTAGGTATATATTTTGTTTCTAACTTTATTACAAAACTTTGCAAAGGACAAAACATTGTATAAGTTTCTACAACGTTTTATTAGTAAGGCCGTATTTATTCAGATAATATGAAGGAATTTAGTGAGGATCTAATTCCATTAATATGATACTTGGAAAGTTAAGTACATCTTTGAAGGTGTTTAACATTAGTAATTCAGCTTTGTCCAAACATTCATCGCGTAATAATAGAATAAGAAACTACTTTAATCTAGGTATATTTTTGAAGCTTCTTTTGCTTGGAACTCTGTCATTGAAAATAGTCGCAGAAAAATATGAAAAGATAATAAATAATAATTATGACGTAACAAATTATCTCTCTGTATCTAAATTCGGTCAAAGCATTTTTAGGTAATTTTTAAATAGTACGTATTTAAGAGAATTTCAATATAGTAGGTTGTTTGACGTTTAATTTAATATTTTATTTATATATTAACTGTAGCGAGTTTTCAAATGAAAGAGGACGTGTTGAACGTCGCGAGCAATTTCAAAAGGAAAGAGCAAGGGCTATGTTTAATCAAGATTTTGGTGCTTATTTGAATTGGATTACTGAAGCAGGTTCGGCAAAATAGAGTACCAAAAGTATTTCTGCTAATTAACAAATCGCTAGAAGGGTTATGTTTGGTTTTGTTAACAAGATTTTAACCTATGTTTAAGCTAACGTCTATAGCAATGTAACATAAAATATTATGCACTCTTAAATGACATAGCAACTTCTAATTTTCTTCGACTAACCTTCTTTTATAATAAAACAACAAATTCCAATATCATTGATCATATGTCTTTATTTTTTTATTTTACATTTATACATATAATGTCGTATTGTTTGTTTTTTTTGTATGTCGCAGAGTCTACGACGTAGACCTAAGAACGCTACGATCTACACTTTTTATTGTAAGCAAGTAAAGTCCAATATATTTGATCATAAGTCTATAGTACTTATCCTTGTACACATACAATATAGTAAAGTCTACGACGGACACCAAAGGTTGCTACGATTCACATCTTCTGTTTATTGTAAGACAATCAAATCTACTCTACCACTGTGTGAAGGCAACTATTGCAATTGTTAAGCCATATTTGCTTTTTCACTTGAAGGACCCAAGTTTGTAAGTTGCTGTTTGGTGTTTGATAGTATGAAAAATAAATTATTTTAATACGATAATCACAAATTATCGGGTTGTTTTAAAAAAACTGTTTCTTATTCAATTTTAAAATTAAATTATTTAGTCTATGAACGGCAAAATACAAAACGCTACTCGCCGTGGTAGTCATACTCATACTTGTAGTGAACAAAACCTACGGTCAACATATTTTTCCTACTTGCCTACAAGCTTGTTTAGTACAATAAGACGTGACAATATAAGGTAGTTGTTCGCGCTAATTTATCCATTATGAAAATTGTAATGATTTGTAGGAAAATTTAATATATGAAGCGAAATTTTAGCTAAATGAACATAACTTTAACTTGCTTTTCTACATGCATAATATTATTTGTTACAACACAATTATTGTATTTTGTAGTTTCCCTATACATAGTATTGCTATCGCACACTTTGATTGCAGTGAGTTCGCTAAAGAAAGAGAGAAAGTAGAAAATAGACAAGAGTTTCTTAAGTTAAGAAGACAGCAACAATTAGAACGTGAACTTAACGGTTACGTTGAGTGGATTTGTAAAGCCGGTGAGTTGTTAATTTATTGACATAATGCAGGCAAAAATATCTATTATAGATTGAAGAAATAAGATTTAGAAATATTATTAAATTAATATTCGTTTACAGAGGAAGTAATATTAGCAGAAGAAAGAACTACAGAAGAGGATAAAGCCCATATAATTGAAGGTTGGTCTCTATTTCTTTACATTACCAGTAGATATTTGTATGCTTATAAACTTTGATAGCCCCGGGTAAAAGCCTCCTCCATATTTTTCCACTTTTGCCTGTTTGTAGCTATGTTCATCCAATTTTTTCCTGCTATGTCCGTAATCATAGCAGGAAAAAACACATCAAAAATAAAATAAAATAAATAAACTAACAAACAACATACTTGTACATTGTAAATTTAAAATGTGTGGAAAAATAAAGCTTAATTATTATTATAAATTATAAACTTTGATAGATCTGTATCTGTCATATTATTCTCATATCGTGCTCATAACGCGCTCGTAAATTAAAACAGCTATATATATTAAGAGTCTTATTTCTGGGATAAACTATTCCCAATTTCTCTCTAAATAATCCACCTGTGTCACTATAATTTAGCATATAGTTACTTATTTAATATATCTAAGTGAAATAGCTGTTATTTTTTTAATGGGTTTTATTGAATTGGAAATATGGGTGGTTAAACTTTGCCCCCGTTGTCTCTTTCATAATATATTACAAAGCTCTTAATTTTTGTGATAATCCTTTATTTTATCACCCATATTTCCTATTCAATAAAACCAATTGAAAAAATAACGACTTTTTCACTTAGATATAAGTAACTATATGCTAAAATACAGTGACGCAGGTGGATTATCTACAGAAAAATTGGGAATAGTAATATCCCCATAGTACAAATTATGGATATAGGGCTCTTAAGACTGAACTATAGGCACGGAAAAATATAATGTTAGCAAAGACACAGTCTTAGCTTAGCCTAATGTGTGCCTATGTTCGCGTCATTATTCTATGGTTAGCCAACTAAAAATACTAGCGCCATTACAAACCAAAATTTACTTATTCTAGCACGAAGAAGAGCGGCTGCTAAGAAAAAGTTAAAAAACCTCGGAAAGAGTAAAAGTACGGACACTGAGGAAGAAGAACAAGATGAAGACTGCGGAGATGACGGTCAGTGCTGTTTTATTAAAACACCATTGGTGTCGTATTTGTGAGTGTATTATTTAAGTTATTTGTAGAATTACTATTCTCCATTACTTACGATCTCTTACAATATTTGTTATAATTTTTGGTGTTTAATAAGAATAATTTGTATTTTAATCTACTTGGATTGCACTCTTACATGAAAAATAACTTCATTGTCTTTGAAATCATTATTTTCTTTGTAAATTCAGTATTGTTTCGAAGGATGTTGCATGCTAGTATTTGCTCTCGTATTATTCCGTCACATTGAAAGAAGTAAGTACCATGTAACATTACCATTTTTCATTCCTTATTGTGTGTTGGTTGTTTACAGTTCCAAAGAAAAAGCAAGGTATGGGAACGGTCACGATTCTGGTAGAATATTCCTTATACATCTATTAAATAGTTTGTTTTAGAAATATAGTTTCTAGATTTAGTCGCCCCATTGCTATAATCCAAAGCCTCGGTGTATTTTGTAAAACCCTTATAGGACCCTGCCAGAATCCAGTATTTAATTAGCAACCCCAGAATTAGCATTTCGTAATAAAACAACGTAAAAATGAAAAAAAAAAATTACACGTCATGCAGATTTCTAGAAAAAAAAATCTAGATAAATGTATAATATTTAAAATAATAAAACTGTATAAAAATTGTACTAATAATAAAAGAAAAGTTAACTAAGTAAATAAAAATTAGAATATAGAAATTGTGTTATAAATATTTGTTTGTTTTTTAATTAATACTAAAATATATTCTATATATTTCTATACAGGATTCCTGAAGAGCAAAGTACGGACAGTAGGGAAATGCGCAAACTTCTGGAGAGCTGAGAAGAGATTTCGGTTTTGGATCCGTCACACAGTAAAGACGCAGTGGTTCTACTGGTTCGTGATCGTACTTGTGCTGTTCAACACGATCTGTGTTGCTGTCGAACATTATCAACAACCAACGTGGCTTACTTCATTTTTATGTAAGTAATTAAATAATTAATTCTATAATCCGCCCCGGCTTCGCCCGTGGAGTTTTAATATCCAAAAAGACGTAGCGTAGGCACAAACAGATAGGCAAACAGATATACCAACATCCATTTTTTTATATATATATATATATATATATATATATATATATATATATATATATATAGATCAACTTTTAATTTTTAGATTACGCTGAATTTGTGTTCCTGGGATTGTTCATGATGGAAATGTGGGTGAAAATGTATGCACTGGGCCCGCGGATATATTTTGAATCATCATTCAACCGATTCGACTGCGTGGTTATATCCGGATCAATATTCGAGGTTGTTTGGTCAGAAGTAAAGGGTGGTTCTTTTGGTCTATCAGTTCTGAGAGCTTTAAGGCTGCTGAGAATATTCAAAGTAAGTAACATTTATATTTATTTTTCGTATACATTATTAGTAATTTCCTATGCCTGACCCGAGATTTACGACTACGTATTGCCTCTAAATGTAGGTGTAAATTTGGATGGCATACCTATTATATGTAGACCTTTCTGCCCCAGCATTGAAGTATGTTTGTCATTGGGCCAAGATATGAGGACTAATCTTAAATATAATTCCATTGAAAACATAAATGTTATTAAAATATAAAGAAATGTCAATAACTTCTAAATCACTTCTCTTCTCGACACATAATTTAAATACCTAACTATCATTTGAACTTGCCAAGGTTTTCAGAAAATACCGCGCAGGTGCTTTTTTTATAAAAAAATATACGAAAATCACAACCATCAGAGGGCAGAAAATTTGCATGTCAACAATTTATTATACATACCTTAAATTCACATTCATAGCAACACTATTATAAGTAAAAAACAAAATCTAACAAAATCTAGGTACTAAAATAAATATTTTACAATTTTCAGGTGACGAAATATTGGTCATCACTACGGAACCTTGTGATATCGCTGCTGAACTCCATGAGATCCATCATCTCACTGTTGTTCCTGCTGTTTCTGTTCATTCTGATCTTCGCACTGTTGGGGATGCAGCTGTTTGGTGGACAGTTCAATTTTGAAGAGGGAACTCCTCCCACAAACTTCAATACATTTCCCATCGCACTGCTAACTGTCTTCCAGGTAAAGTATTTAATAACCTGGGGTCGTACCATAACATATCCTGTAATATTACGGTATCATTAACTTTATTTAGTTATGTTTTGTATTATAAATAAATTAATATAAATAAATTACCTACCTACCCTATCGAGTGAGGTATCGTTAAAAAGAAAATTTAAAATAATTATGAGGTTTCTTTGACAATTCATAATCCATTTTTGAAATATCTACTCTAATGTGGCCGTTTTCAGCAAAGTTTTCAGTTCTGAAAGCGATTTTAGAAAAATCTAAAGTTTGTAATACACAAATAATTAAGAGTCAAATAAATTACAAGATGAATTCGACCAAAACTTAGTTGGTCTCAAGTTCAGCATAAACAGCAAAATCGACTTTGCACGCTAATTTAAGTTTGACCTACAATATTTTTTTAAAACATGGTTTGATGTCCTGTGTGTCAATATTCTGAGACTTTAAAAATAAAGATAGCTAATCTTTAAGAAAATCGAGTCTATTTATTGTTAGAACCCGCGGCAACGGAATCGGATTTTTTTAAAATGAGTTATAAGAAGAAAAAATATGCAATGTTTTTCAGATTCTAACTGGTGAAGATTGGAATGAAGTCATGTACCACGGTATACAATCACAGGGTGGCATTAAGCAAGGCATGATCTATTCGTTGTATTTCGTCATTTTGGTATTGTTCGGTAACTACACCTTGCTCAACGTGTTCCTCGCCATTGCTGTCGACAATCTAGCAAACGCTCAGGTAAATATTAATGTTCAATTGACTGTAAAACGTTAAAAGTTACGAAGCAATTTGTGAAAAACCATGTCGTGTGCAACTGCAATGTTTTGGTTTCATCTGTAAATTAACCCCGCGCTTATCGTGTAAATGTTGCCGTTCTGTTATTACAGGAGTTGACAGCGGCTGAAGAAGAACAGGTCGAGGAAGATAAAGAGAAACAATTACAAGTGAGTACGCTGCTTCAAATGTTTGTTAGTTCGCTTCCACATGAATGTATAGTACAACTCGATCACGGTGCTTTGATCTATAAGTTGGGATAGACTCACTTCAAGTCATAGCATGACCAATTTTTCCACAAACATTGCCACTTCTTCACTTCGGGTTAGTTATTTGAGTTAACTTTGATTATATTACGACAATGTTTATTACGAATAATTAGGAACTGGAGAAAGAGATGGGCGCGTTACATGCACTCGACGGCTCTCCGACGGGAGTTGAAATAAGTCCAACCTCGACTGCCAATAGGAAGGTAAATGATCTACTTAGGTGGTGGCTACGCTCTGCTTGGATGTACACATTGGAATACATCTTAAAATATTGTTGATTATTATACATTGATTATTTTTAACAATAAATATTCATATGAAATACTTAAATAACACAAACATAATCGACAATATTTTAAGTAAATAGTGTCGGTGTCGCTTTTGTGGGCAAAGGTGTCTTTGTTAGGTGTTTCTCTGTTTAAGCTAGAACTCTAACTATATTAATATAAACTTTACTAAACAGGTAAGCTACTGTCACTATTTTCCCATTTCCATCATGTCAATCTTCTTATACCTTCCTAATAAATGTAATACAATTCTTAATACGTAATAAACAGTATTATAGGCTATTCACTCATTGCACGTAATGTATTTAAATTTGCATGACACAAATATAACTATAACAATCATTTCATTAACTTAATCGTGAGTAAATATGATTTTAAATTACTGACTATAAATACCTACCTACTCAGTAAGAAAGCTGAATTGCTAAAAATCATTATATACCCAAATAAGCTTTAAACAAAAAATTATTATTATATTGTTGTTATTTTTAATATATAATGTATATCTACTACGTTTTGATTCACTAGTAACTTTTTAAATGTAAAATTTTCAGAACAAAAAGAAAGAGGCCAAAAAGGATGAAGATGATGAAGTAGCAGACGGACCAAAACCAATGCTGCCATATTCGTCCATGTTCATTTTATCTCCTACTAATCCGTAAGTTTAACAAGTACTATATATTGCACCAAGATATAAATGTTAAATAGAACCAAATTCGGTACAAATGACGTGTTGGATTGTGAGATTTAAATGGATGCCAATTTACTGTTGACACTGTGGTAGAAATTCCTTGCTACTTCTAAAATTATGTAACTTGCCAAATTTTCATACACAAGTCAAATTGTAGTTTAAAATACTAATATTAACATAATGAATATAAGAAAGTAGAAAGAATGAAGGATGAAAGATTGACTAAAAAGGTTTAAATGCCTATATTGAACGTATAAAAATGTTTTGATCGATGAAAATATTAAAAGTACACCCAATCGCCGCGAGCATGTATGAAAGGTATGATGAAAAGAGGTATGTAAGGATCGTAGCAAATGATATTCGATTGTCTCTGCCTACCCCTCTTGGGATAAAAGGCATGATGATAGATAGATAGAATAGATATTATAAAGAGGTTTTTAAGCTAATCTCTCAAACAACTGAACCGATTCTAAAAAATATTTCACCAATAGAAAGCTACGATATCTATATTTTATTTTGTCCGAAAATATTCACGGGCGAAGCCGGGGGCGGAAATCTAATGTAAAATAAATTAAAACAGTTTTTAATAGATTTTTAAGATATTTTTACTAAAGTCCTTGTTTTTACTCTAAAAATGACACACGACAGACCATAGACTAAAGATATATTATATATTGTCATTGTGTGTTTATTTGTTACAGAATAAGGAGAGGCGCACACTGGGTTGTAAATTTAAGATATTTTGATTTTTTTATCATGGTAGTTATATGTATGAGTTCTGCGGCCCTTGCAGCTGAGGATCCAGTAGTAGAAACAAGTCCTAGGTAAGTTCTTACTGATTTAAATTTTTAAATGTTGAATAATCATTTTCAAGTTTTCAATTAATCTAGTAGGTAAACCACACTTTTTCTTTTTTTTTTTTCTTCACGGGTTGCCTTACAGCTCCCGAAACCGTGTTACGGTTCCAGGGTACCCAGCGGAAGCCCAAGTGGTATTTGTGAGGTTATACCTAACGACATCTTTTGAATACAATTTTAGTGAAAATGTGACACGAAATTTGCTACCTACCTAATGAGCAACTAGCTAAATTTTAGCATTAAAAAATAATTGTTACTATCCTGGGGGGTTAATGTAAATTTCAATCCTAATCCTAAATTTTGATGCGATAATGACAGTATATAGCAACAATTTTATTGAAGTGGAATTAGGTCTCGAAAAGTTGTATAATACTCGATTTCAATAAAATTGTATATAAAGTGTGTATAAAGAATATCTCTATACGTAGACAAAATCTCAGTTAAAAAGAGAAAGATATAATTTCCCGTAGTGAAAAGGCAGGACAAAAGTAGCGTCGCGGAAACTTATCCTTTTTATCTTTCTCTTTCTATCAAAGATTACGTAGAGAGATTATTTCTGTATGTATAGATGATGCAATTTAATAACACTAAATAATTAAACCTTTTCAGGAATAAAATTTTAAATTGCTTCGATTACGCATTCACGGGTGTTTTCACGGTCGAGATGCTGTTGAAGATTGTAGATCTGGGTATCTTGTTCCATCCGGGTGCGTACCTCCGGGACTTGTGGAACATTATGGACTCAGCCGTCGTTATATGCGCTCTCGTCAGCTTCGGCTTCGAAGTCTTGTAAGTACAGAATATTTATTTACTTGTGTGTGTGGTGCCCGACAGCTAAGAACAGCTCTGAGTTGAAAGCACGAATTTCTTGCGTCTCGAAATCTATCTGAAAATATATTCATCTATATGATGATATAGGTACCATTGGGTTTTTAAATACGACGCGATGACGAAATGTCCGCCTAATATCAGAAGCTTTTCTTAACTGATCATGTGCGCAAATTCACTGTGATTGTCAAAATCTTAATTTTTTAAAGATATTATTACTTACACCATCGAGTAGAATATCATTATAAAGTAAATTTGGTGAGGTTTATTAAACAGTTTTGTGTTTTATTTTTTTTTTACTTTGAAATGGCCGTTTCTGTCATTTTCAGCAATGATAACTCTGAAATCGATTTTGAAATATCTAAAAAAAACCTAGGAGAGAGAGAAGGGATACTTACTTTGAAATTACTTTTAAAAATAATACGACATATAACAGACTAAGTTAACTTATAACTTTAGAAAAATATCTGATTATAATTTATGCTCTTGGCAGGTTTTTACATTCATAATTTTTTTTTGTTCCACAGAGGCGTAAGTAAGGGCGCAGGACAGAATCTATCAACGATAAAGTCGTTGCGAGTGTTAAGAGTGCTCAGACCTTTAAAAACTATAAAACGTGTACCAAAGTTAAAAGCAGTGTTTGACTGTGTTGTGAACTCTTTGAAGAACGTCATTAATATTCTCATTGTGTATATATTATTTCAATTCATATTCGCCGTAATTGCAGTGCAACTTTTTAATGGAAAATTTTTCTACTGCACCGATCCCAGTAAGAATACTTATGAAGACTGCCAGTGAGTATAATACATCCATTCATATAATATACTAGCGGACTCGGCAGACGTTGTCCTGCCCAAACGTTGGCTTGCCTGCACTACCCCTACCCCTACCCTACCCCTACCCCTACCCTACCCCTACCCTACCCCCTACCCCTACCCCTACCCTACCCTACCCTACCCTACCCTACCCCTACCCCTACCCTACCCTACCCCTACCCCTACCCCTACCCCTACCCCTACCCTACCCTACCCTACCCTACCCTACCCTACCCTACCACTACACCTACCCCTACTCCTACCCCTACTCCTAGGCAAAATTAAGTTTCGCGAAGCCGACCAAACTGAAAATCAGTACTACTAATGATCTATTAAATTACTTAAATTACATTTTGTGACTATTCAATTTGGTCGCGTTCGCGATATTATCACTTTTGTTGAGTGTCGGAACGCGACATTAGATTCTCCAACACGCACTCGAATTTTAAATTTGTGCGGTGACATTAGGAACACATCTACATTGCATAGACAACAATGAGTGCTTAGTGAATAGCAATAAGGTTCAAATTGACTCTGTTATTATGGGAAAAAGAAAAGGGCTGTTTTTAGGGGTTTTTCGGCAATTATTCCAATTTTTTTTTCTTCTAAAACCACCCCTGTGTTGTAACGAACAAAACAAAAAAGAATTAGCCAAATCGGTCAAGCCGTTTTCATGTGATGTCGTGACATCGGAAAACGGGTTTCATTTTTATATATATAGATAAAACTGAATTGTTTGTTTGTTTGTATGTTTGAACGCAAAAACTACCAGTCCGATTTAGAGAAAAAGAAGTTATATATAGGTATATATAACATCACGGTTTGACCCAAACCATAAACGTCAATCAATCTGGCAAACGTGCTAAGCTCGGGAACTACCAGTCTGATTTGAAGAACTATTTCTGCATTAAATAGCAAGTTTATTGAGGAAGGTTTATAGGCTGTATAAGATCACGTTACGATAGCAGTATCCATAACGTCAACCATTCAGAAATATCATAGGTCACTTGGACGTTAATATATAATTTGCTTACAAAATCCGTAATTCCACAGAGGGTCATACTTCGTGTACGAACCAAACAGCTTACTGCCGAAGCTCAGCAAGCGACTGTGGCAAACGCAGAGCTTCCATTACGATAACGTCGCCTCCGCCATGCTGACACTGTTTGCTGTTCAGACTGGAGAAGGCTGGCCACAGTAAGTATACTACTCATTATCTTATTTATTATTTATTTATTATATACTAGCGGGCCCGGCAGACGTTGTCCTGCCCAAACGTTGGCTTGTCTGTTATTTACTTTCCTTCGTCCGTGGAAAACAACTACCACTACCACTACCACTACCACTACTACTACCACTACCACTACCACTACCCCTACTCCAACCCCTACCACTACCGCTACCCTACCACTATCACTACAATTACCCCTACTCCTATCACTACAATTACCCCTACTCCTACCACTACACCTATCTCTACTCCTACCACTACCACTACCACTACCACTACCACTACCACTACCACTACCCCTACCCCTACCCCTACCCCTACTCCAACCACTACCACTACCCCTACCCCTACCCCTACTCCAACCCCTACCACTACCCCTACTATCCTATGTCCGTCTCCTGGCTCTAAGCTACTTCCCCACCAATTTTCAACCAAATCGGTACAGTCGTTCTTGAGTTATAAATGGTGTAACTAACTGACTTTCTTTTATATATATATAGACTTATTTATTTAGGGGGCTGATATACATTGTGTTCTAATCTTTGTATGTTTGATATGACAGCACTGTGAGCGTTGTGAGTGCGATACTAATTCGGTTGTTAGGTATTGTTGAGAACTTGTGAGGGCATGTTGACGCAATTCGGACCACGCTGCTAAAATTGGTCATTGCGCAAGCATTTGTAGCTAACTTCACGACCGCCACAAAGCAAACTTTGTACTGTATTTATGTTTTTTTTTTAAATTATTTAGTTGTCCGTAGTAACTTAGTCACGTTTTGACAGGAAGTGTTGCATTAGCCGACCGATGTTCGTACGTCACGTTTCGCGAGTAGCTGTACTTTTTTATTATTTATGAACTTTCCTTAAAACATATAAAATGTCGGAAAATGAATTTTACCTGAAATGACACTCTAGAATAGATAGAAATGCAATCTCTAAAAAGTATTGTTTACCACTGGGTGATCTAACAGCATTATACCACAAGAATTCAGGGGTATTAAACGGTAAATGCTATAAGGGAAATGACCAATGATTTTATAATGTGAAAAGCATATTTTGGGCGTCGGTGGTCGAGTGGGAAAGACGCTGAGAAGGCGGCGGGTTCGATCCTCACATCTGACCATGTACCAATGGGTCTTTACTATGTACATTATCCGACAAACCATACAAAGAGGCTTTTCCATCTACATACCTCAACACTCCACTCATTAGGTATAGCCTCAAAAAAATCGGCTAAATGAGGAAGACTTTGTCTTCCGCTGGGTACCCTGGGGCCGGCAACGGTTCCCGGGAGCTGTAAGGCAACCCGTGAAGAATATATAAAAGCACATTTTTACTGTATCCCTCAATAGTTAAATTTTTAATAGGTACACTTTATTAATAAATATGAAAATTTTCAGAGTACTACAAAATTCAATGGCAGCCACATACGAAGATAAGGGACCCATACAAAATTTTCGAATAGAAATGTCCATATTTTATATTGTTTACTTTGTGGTGTTTCCATTCTTCTTTGTTAATATATTCGTAGCTCTGATTATTATCACATTTCAAGAGCAGGGTGAAGCTGAACTGCAAGATGGTGAAATTGATAAGAATCAGGTAATAAAAAGGTTTTGAATAATTATTAGGTACATACATAGGCAAATAAAATTATATGTGGTAAAATCAAGCAATGTTAAAAACCCATTTAAATCTTTATAAATACCTATATAATTATTCTGTACGTGTGTATATTACTGAACTCCTTCTAAAGGGCTGCACCGATTTTGATCAAATTGTTGATGTGTAATGAAAGGTTGAGTAGGTAATAAAATTACATAAAATCAGTGGAAGTTGTGTTTGATGTTATTTATGCTTTAAGGTATTTTGAGATAAAAAGATTTGTTTGTCAGATAAATACATAAGTTATTTTTTTTTTTCAGAAATCATGTATAGATTTCACGATAGAAGCAAGACCTCTGGAGAGGTACATGCCAAGTAAAAGGGCAAGTTTTAAGTACAAAGTGTGGAGATTAGTTGTCTCTACGCCATTTGAATACTTAATTATGACTTTAATCGTCCTAAATACGCTACTACTTATGATGAAGGTACTATCTTTATTAATTTTCCTGTAGCTTAAGACTAATTTGAAGAATATCGCTAGGATCAAATTGAGACAATACTATTTTAATTACAACAAACCAAACATTACAAAAATAATCTGTATCAGCACCTCGTTGATTTTAGTAATGTATCGTCACAACACAGTAAAGAAATAGTCGAAGAAATATTGATAGACCCATAAACCACTTAAATAGACTTAGTATGAATACCCCGTGTTCACCAAAGCACTCAATCATTCTAGAGAAATAAATATTAATATATCCTCTAGATTGATTTAAAATATGTCTGTGATAAAACCAACCTTAATTGTGTTCGTCTGCCATTCAATATAGTCCAATCAATAAAGTATAGAAGCTCAAGTTTATCAAACTTCTAAGTTCCACAGACGGGGAACAATTGCCATTAGTTGATCGGACTATTAGCACCAATTAGAAAATGCAATGAAACATGAACTTGCTTCATGTATACAAGTACTAAATGTTTATCCCATAGTATTAATATTTAACAATATAATACATTAGGTAATATACATTAAACACACACATATACATAAAATTGGATTTAAATAAAGCCATTCCCGTCAAGAAATGAGAAGGTACCTTGATCCCGCGTCAATGTGTCCTAAGAGTTCGTCCCCGCTTGTGATATATATATTAAAAACTCTGTATCGATGTTATTGCACGATATTGTAACCTTTTCCTTCCTGCACAACGTGGTTTGCGCACAAAAACACTAAAAAATTTATATTTTGATGTGCTTTACATATGCACACATTTCCCGGTTTAGGTGTTTCAGTGGCATGGGCCATTATATGTTGTGATTTTTTATTTGCATGATTTTAATTTGTCCTAATAAATTTATATTGTCGCCGTGTATGTGTATGCATGGTGGGTGGAATGGCAAAACGCCGAGCGATCTTATTGATGCCTCTCTCTTTTAATTTTGCAAAATTAGCAAGGACTACGAAAAACTCCGTGTAAATTTTTAACAGTTGAATTAAAAATTAAAATGAACTGTCTAAATATGTCCCATTTGTTTATTTACCTACGTTAATTATGAATAAATATTCAATTTCATGTTATTATTTAAATTACTTTTTGTTTATTATTTTATTTTATTGTAACTTTTAATAGTTCTCCTTATGTTGAAAGAACACCTATGTTTTTGTTTACTTTGTATGCACTTATCCCTTTATAAGAAACTATCCTGACGCCTTCCTGTCATGGTTTGGCTTCAAAATTTTTCAAAATTCTAACTACATATTTATACTTAACACCTTATCAACGTAGTTAAAATATTGAATGCAATATCAAGTAACTATGTGTATTTTTATTGTCATGGTCATATCGATACGTGCGCCATCACTTCACAAAATGGCAGTACTATAACCAAAATGACCTCTACGCGGATATCCTCAAGTATTCAAATATGGGGTTTACTGGAATGTTTTCTGTGGAAACCGTGTTGAAAATCATCGCTTATGGTGTCAAAGTAAGTACACTAATACACTTGGATTCGACGAGAATTTCATAAAATTATCACTTTTTCCATATATATGGCAGGTACAAATGTACTCTTTCTAAAAAAACTCGGAACTTTTTATTGGGAAATATCCTATAATCCATTCACAAAACATTATTTCGTATTTTATGCAATTATTTAGGATAAATTGTATAAAAGAGTTACAAAATATGATTTCTAGTTACATAAATAGGGCATGGCTTTTGTCTTCTGCATGACACGTGTTTGTAAGAGCACCAACATTTGTGAAAACTGAATCAAGCGAATTGGGCGCCAAAGACGAGCTTTGCTTTGGGCAGCTTGGCTTGCTTTTATAAGGTGATGCTATTAAATGACACTTCAACGGTAAGTTACTGACGAGAAGAAAGAAGACCAACACAAGGTAACAACAATCATTTATCACTTAAATATTCTGAAGGATTTTATTACGTTAAATTTTTTTATAAAATTTTATTATTTTTTAATTAAGTAACAACCTAAATAAAGTACGCGAATGAAATCCTTTAGAATAGTTTGTCCATAATAACACCAAAACCTACATGTGCATGGGCAGTGGGACTCTGCATGTCTGCACGCTTCTTAGATACACATCGGTACACAAACGAAATTTCTCAAGCGGTCACACAACACATAACACACTACATCGAATTTACACTTACATAGAACAGGTTAAAATTTAATTAAAATTTAATTTGACTAATTTAGATTTGAAGCTAACGAGTGAGATGATACATTTGAAGTAAATTTAAATAAAAATATATAAAAAAGATGCAAATACTGTTTTTGTTTATTGAAAAAAAGCATCTTACTTGTAAGACTTCAAATATTTAGTAAGTTTTACAAGTAAAAATTAAACAGACTATTGGTGTTAATTTGCAATAGTTTCACGAGGCGCCAGCTCTACTTATGGACGTACTTACATTCATGAACGTCATCTTCACCTTCTGTTTCCTTCTCGAAACAGTATTGAAGCTGATAGCCTTCGGATGTACGGTAAGACTTGGCTCACTTTTAATATAAACATACAACATTAGTATCTAATATCATATGCACATGGTTCAGAATTAAATATACCAATAGCCATGAACAAAGAGTTAATAGATGATTTAGTTTAATTCTTAGTTTAGTCACAATATTCAATATTGACATGAATATTACTTCAGCATTCGTTTTGCAATTTAAAAGATTTAAAACATCTATTTTTTTTTGTAGAGAGAGCAAGATTTTTATTTACATATTTCTTTGGTCAAGTTTTACACGGACTTGACTTTTAGATTGTATTTTATAATAAAGCTTTTATAAAGACATCATTATGAACCTAATCCTATCCCGTATAGATTTATTTCCCTAGATCAAAAATAATTGTTTCAAGAAAATTTACAGCTATTTTCAAGAAAGTGTACATTTGTATACTAACATTGTTAAAAACATTGTAAGTTTTAATGAGAAATGTATTGATTCCGGTTATAATGGGTGTACTTTCGTTATGATTTGTTTTTATCATTACAATAATGTAAAAACCCGGCCCGATCCAAAAGTGGCGTGCTTATGAAATTAAAAGATTTTTTTTAAGAAAAGTTGAAGTTTCTATAATAAATCTATTTTATAAATTATAGTGGCTTTGCTCCGATTTCTCCCAGGGTAACAATTATGTACAAAATATATAATATAAAATAATTGTAGCCTTATGTTATTCAGTGATAATATAGCATTCTACTGGTGATAGAATTTTTAAAATCGGTGCAATAGTTTTTGAGTTTATTCATTACAACTAAACATACAAATCTTTCTCTTTATAATATTAGTAATAGCTATAGATTTTATAACTTAGGCATAATAATATATATATGTATTATGCTCGGGGGTGGAAGTGTCTAAAGGCGTATCTAATAACGGGGAAGCTATATGTGAAACCGGTGTCACACCTCTAGACACCCCCAGCCGCTAACACTAATGTTGCCTGTCTTAATGCCGGCAGAAATGCTTAAAAACGGTGGTTGCTTTAGGAGGCCCATTTAGTAAACGGCGAGTCACCACTTGCCAATTTTACGTTTCATGAGATGAATGATACGGCAGGTGACCGTAGTCTCAACCAATAAACTTGATAAACCAATCCATTTAACATCTCAAAACAATAGCTCGATTTTTATTTTATTTTATCTCAGCAATAGTCCAGGCATCTGACGGGGCCTGTCTGTGAGCGCATTGTATTTGATGCATTCAGAGATAGGTCCCGACGGGTGCTAGTCACAACACTTTAGATTAAACACTCTTAAGGGCCTCTACGAGTTGGACCTACCCCATGCAAGCCATACAAAGGACCGGGTATTATGCCCGTGAATTTAGAGTTATATAATAATTAAAATATTCAAAAGCAAGTAAGTTTAAAAAAAATCCCCTAAATTCTCACAAAATTAGCTATTTTGTAATATAAGTACTTGAGACAACTTATAACGAGACGGTATACCTCTATGGTACACCTATTAGGACTAGGTTAGTTAGTTAGGTAGGATATTAAAAAAAAACAAAAAGGAATATTACATTATCGACTTGCGGATCGGACAGGTTTTTTTACATAAAAGTATTGTATATTTTAATTTAATTTTCATCATTTTACAGAATTTTTTCAAAGACCCATGGAATACATTTGATTTCATAACGGTAATTGGAAGTATTATTGACGCCCTAATTTTGGAGTTTGGCGTAAGTATAATCATTGCTAATAATTATTTACTTATTTATATTTTTTAATATTTTGTGCTATAAATTTAATTTGCAAAATTATCTCCATATTTCTTGTAATTTTACAATTTAAAATTTAAGTCGATCTTTACTTATAAATAATTCTAATGCTTTATGATTAGGGGAAATGTATTTTGAAGAAGCTGAATTTTTCAGTTGTATATATTTTATATCCTGATTACAGACCGACCTTGCTGAAAATTGTGCTGACTTATCGTGTCAGCAGGTAAAAACGTCTCATATTTGCTAGGAAAATTTTAGTAATTCCGTAATACTTAATTGTTACAAAAAAATCCGTGATGTTTTGTAGTGCTAGAATTAGATGGTCTTTCTGAATTTTTAACCAAAAAATATTTTCGTGTATTAGACAATTCGGGTAGCTAATTTACAATAAAGCTAAACAGTAGATTTAATAAAATTTACCAAAAAAGTAGATTAAGTAATTTATCAATGTTTTTTTTATTCCTTGTATATTTAGAAAGTTAAAAAAGGTACATCGTTTAGGTAGGTACCTACCTAGTTGTATACTGCTAAATCATATTATAAAATTTCCATTTAGAACATAGTTTTTTTATCAATGGAAATATGTTTTATTGTCTAGAATAATTTTAATATTTAGATTTCAATATTTTAACAAGATTTTTAGTATAATAGAAAATAATGTAAATAAATGTGTTTTAATGTGTGTTATTTCAGATAGTATTTGTAGGGTAAAGAAACATCAATCTATGTAATCTTTGAATGCATATGTTATAGTAATTTTTTAAACAATAATTATATAATATGCTATTATGATGTCTGTTTTGTCAAAATGTATCTAATATATCAGATGTTTGATTGAAATAAGTATATATTTTCAGGAGAATACATTCAACGTCGGTTTCCTCCGCCTGTTCCGGGCCGCGCGACTGATCAAGCTGCTCCGACAGGGCTACACCATACGAATACTTTTGTGGACATTCGTGCAGAGTTTCAAAGCCTTACCCTATGTGTGCCTTCTCATCGCGATGCTATTCTTTATCTACGCCATTATTGGGATGCAGGTCGGATCTTATTTCAATTATAATATTTTAAAACAGATTATAAGAACTTGTTCAATACTACAAAATTGGGGTTGTTTTAATGTAAATATTTTAGCGATTTTAGTTCTTCAAAAATTCTTAAGTAAGTAGGTACTTTATACTTAGTTCTAAGAAATACATTCCTATTTTATTTTATTTTGCAAACACCTACATATACAAGTATTTAGAGAGCTGTAGCATGAATAGACCACGAATTAATATAACGGACGAATAGTGAATGTTAAAATAAAATGAGGCACTGTTTAGGATTGACAAGTTTTTAATGACAGGTTTTTGGAAACGTGCAATACGATCCTGACAGTGCAATCAACAGGCATAACAACTTCCGATCTTTCGTGGGAGCACTTTTGCTGCTTTTTCGGTGAGATTATACAAAAGTCAGGCATGTACAAGTTAGAATCACGACATCGACAGTCTTGTCATGGAATAGCATGACATAGCATTCCGGTTGGTTCGGTGTCTATGCTCTCTTATCTATTCTACATGACTGTGTATAGGTGCCGCCAAATAAGTTGAGCTCTTTGACATTCGGTGCACAGTACATTGTACTGTGCACCGAATATCAAAATCCGAGCGAGAAATATTATAATTGGATTTGGCAGATCGACATAGAGTTGTTAGCATTAGTTGTACCTAAATAGTGATTGACTACCCTGAACCTATCCAACTATTTTGTTTGCATTTGTATGATCCTTTTTTATTTTGATTTTGATTTTTTTTTGTTAGGTAGTTTTCACGTAGATTTAAAGCAAAATGGGGTTCGGAGCTTAGGGTAATTGTATCTGCTAATTAAAGGACGTTCATTATGTGTATTGTTCTTTGGTTGGAAACAGGTGTTTGGAAATATTGATCTAGATCCCGAGTCAGATATCAACAGACACAACAATTTTCAAAACTTCATTCAAGCTCTTATGCTGTTATTCAGGTAAGGTTTTTATATTCGACATTTTGAGCTTTAACTTTGTGGGTCAATTAACTACTTAGCTTATTTACGCAGTTAGTTTTATTTGTAGTAACTCACATTTATGTAAATTTAATTTTATTGTATTAGTAAATATAATGCAACAGTTCATTACATACATAATCAATGGCATGATTAAAAATGTTGATATTCATTCACAATATTATAGTATAGATTTATAACACACTAGCGATCCACCCCGGCTTTGCCTGTGGAATTTTAATATCACATGCTCACCCAATCCCGTAGATTGAGGTCAATAAGGAACATTGACGTTATTGGTTACTGTTCCGCTCCCAAAAGAGTATCTTCCTTGTGAATTAGTGAAAACTGTATCAAAATAGGTCCAGTAGTTTTTGAGTCTATAAGGCACAGTCAGACAGATATAAGTAATTAAATAGATTAGTTAATTTTCAATTAAATTTTTGTAGTAAATGATTTGTGGAAATTCAAATTAATGAAATACTTACTAAAATTGTAAAGAATATATTTTATTACACTATAGTGACAATTTAATCTAACTTTAAAGTCTTGTGTTCGATGCCCAGAAGTAAGTAGGTACTTACATTTGAAAAGCTTCTGCTGATTCTTTAAGTAGCTTGTATTAAAATTTAAAAGTCATCGCAGCATGAAGTACCTATAATAAATCCAACCATATATTTTTCTTTTGACATATGCACGCCTATGAAGTACCATAATTTTCAGGTTTTTTCAGGAGTTTTCAGGCGTCACATTAGCACACGCATTTTTAGTAGATCTAGCATTTTCTTTGCGGGGAAAAGAAGAATTGTGTTATTTCTAGCGGCGTGTCCTTTGATTTGTGCCCAGATGAGCTTGATAGTGGTATGGGGGGAATTCTGAGGATAATACGTCGATTACGACGTTGTCTATGATTCTGTCTATGACCTGCCTGATTGATTTTACAAAAATGGTTTAGTTTAATACATAAAATATAGTAATTTAAACGTCTGGGTATGTTTATAAAACAATATAAAATGTTAAGCAAAAATAAAATGTAACGCATTAGGACATCACTAATTGATTAGTAGGTACTCTAGCTGTCAAAAGTAAAATAAATGGTGGGATTTAGTATAAGTATCTATATATATATAGTCTCACACCTAGCTATGAATAGATGGCACTAATAATTTGTATTTTTGGTTTTATATTTCTTACGCGTAATTGAATGACTGAAATCTATTTAAATTTACCATAGCGCAGACAATTTATAATAGTAAAATGTAATATACAATATAATTTTATTGGTAATTTACCAAGTTAGTAATATTAAAAATATGCGAAATAATAAAAACGTGGACAACTAAAAGAATTACTGCAATATACAATATTGTTTTATTTGAAAATTAATCTGTACCTTTTCTTGTATTATGTCCACATTTTTATTATTTTGCCTATTTTTAACGTTATTAACTAATTTACGAATAAAACAGTATTGTATATTATATATTGCCATTATATTAAATTGTGCTCGATGGTAAATTTCGTTTGATTTGCGTAAAAAAATAAAAACAAAAAATACGCCACTGGTGCCATCTATTGAAAGCTAGAAATTGCCTATGGCTTCGGCCTTATTAGTTTTATGAACTTTTATATATACTAACATAATATTAATATAACGGCAATACATTATTTATCCTGAATCGAGAAGAGACCATTAAAATCTTAAATATAAAAACTCACTATGGTCGCTAAAAGTTTCATTAGCGGTTTTAGAGCGTTTTCTATGCCGACATATAGACAGATAGACAGACAGACATAAACATTATATAGTATCTAGTTTTTGAACATATTTTTTATGTGTTTTTGTAAATAAAAACCTTATGTACAGATGTGCTACGGGCGAGTCGTGGCCCAATATAATGTTGGCATGTTTGAAGAATTCTAAATGCGATAAAGAAGCAGGCAAGTCTCCCAGCGAGACTTGTGGAAGTACTCTAGCCTACGCGTATTTTGTATCTTTTATATTCTTCTGTTCATTTCTTGTAAGTATCACAAAATATATTTCTTAAATTTTATTATATGTTTTAAATGTGGATGCCCTGACAGTAATCAGTCAGTAGATCATTTGACAACTATATTATTTATTTAGGTGCCTACATAAAACCCACTTCCAATTTCACTTGGATCCCCTGCGCTGCGAAACTGTAAAAAATAGGAATACATTATTTTATTTTAGGATTATTATTTATAGGTACCTGAACCACTTTATTGATTGGATTATTAATTCAAATTCATTTAAAAAAACACTTTGCTACTGCGGTGAATATTTTGTAAAATTATATATATAAAAAACTAGCGGACTCGGCAGACGTTGTCCTGCCCAAACGTTGGCTTGCCTGCACTACTCCTACCCCTACCCTACCCCTACCCTACCCTACCCATACCCCTACCCCTACCCTACCCCTACCCCTACCCTACCCCTACCCCTACCCCTACCCCTACCCCTACCCTACCCTACCCCTACACCTACCCCTACTCCTACCCCTACCCCTACCCCTACTCCTACCCCTACTCCTACCCCTACCCTACCCCTACCCTACCCTACCCCTACTCCTACCTCTACTCCTACCCCTACTCCTAGGCAAAATTAAGTTTCGCGAAGCCGACCAAATTGAAAATCAGTACTACTAATGATCTATTAAATTACTTAAATTACATTTTGTGACTATTCAATTTTGTCGCGTTCGCGATATTATCACTTTTGTTGAGTGTCGGAACGCGACATTAGATTCTCCAACACGCACGCGAATTTTAAATTTGTGCGGTGACATTAGGAACACATCTACATTGCATAGACAACAATGAGTGCTTTTAATTTAAAATGAACTTTATTGAATAGCAATAAGGTTCAAATTGACTCTGTTATTATGGGAAAAAGAAAAGGGCTGTTTTTAGGGGTTTTTCGGCAATTATTCGAATTGTCTCACCTTTAAAACCTTCCCTGGATATCTAGGAATATTTTAAGACTAAAATCAGCCAAATCGGTTCAGCCGTTTTCATGTTATGTCGTGACAACGGAAAACGGGTTTCATTTTTATATATATAGATTAAAAGATTCTTACACTGTTATTTTGTATAAAACATTTTTAGTGGCTATCAATAGTTTCGCTTCGGGTCCGTTTTCTAATTATCCAGTCCAGTTAATCTCATATTTTGAATGACGTACACATGCAAAACAAACTTCTAACATATCTTGGATATTTTCATGTTTTAAACATAAATTAAAATTAATAAATTTCAGATGTTGAATCTATTCGTCGCTGTCATTATGGATAACTTCGATTATCTGACGAGGGATTCATCTATTCTCGGTGCTCATCATTTAGACGAATTTGTCAGAATATGGGCAGAATATGATCCTAATGCCACGTAAGGAATTATTTCATATAATAAAAAAACACATCATCATTCCATTTAAACCTTGCACCATGACCAGAGACACAGTAGCTACATTTCGTAGCTACAGTCTCCTCTTAAATATAAATATGTTATATTTTAAGAAAAATTAGGATTCTTCCTTAGTTTCCTAAAAATCGGTTATGGTGTGAATAAGTTAAAGAAAGAACCAAAGTTTCGATATGGCATTAATATAAACCTAGATATATTATGTTTACAACTAAAATAATACAGATATGACATTGTTGCCCGTGGACTTAGGTACTGATTGACACTACGCGTAGATTTTCTATGAACGGGATCATAAGTAATTAATTGTTTTTTTTTCTATTTTCAGGGGGAAAATACATTATACTGAAATGTATGACATGTTGAAAAACATGGACCCGCCACTGGGGTTTGGTAACAAATGTCCAAATAGATTAGCATATAAAAAATTAATTAGAATGAACATGCCGTTAGACGATGAAGGAAAAGTTAATTTTACTACAACTTTGTTTGCTTTGATACGAGAAAACTTAAACATCAAGATGAGAACGGGTAAGGTTTTATATTATTTTATTATAATACCTCATTTAGCTTCCGACTTATACACTTTACCAGCGATAGACAAATATTCATCATTTAGCCAATTATATTTTTGAGGCCACCTAATGAGTGGCCACTGGCCTGCACTTATCTTAAGGTATATTGAAATTAAACTTAATTCAAACAAATTAATAAATTATAAACTTATTTTTGATTGATATATTCTCAAACAGCTGAAGAGATGGATCAAGCGGATGCGGAACTTCGAGTGACAATAACTCACATATGGCCGTTGCAAGCAAAGAAAATGTTAGATTTGTTGGTGCCTCGAACTGATGTCCTGAATGCAGGGAAGCTGACAGTCGGAAAAATTTATGCTGGACTTCTCATCTTGGAAAGTTGGAGATCTACCAGATTTGGCCAAACTGAACCTCAGGGAGTACCGGTGAGATAATTTGACACCGAAACGCTTCAAAATTTATTTTCTATAAAAATGTATATTAATATTACTTATATTATAATGAATAGGTTTTATATAAATTACTGAAGCCAGAGAAGTTAAGTATGTTAATGATGTTTTAAGTAAAACTTTGAGCCAAATGTAAAGAAGTTTAGGTAACGAATCGCATTTTATCTAAGTAGTGTTTGTATTATGGCCCTCTACCCACTTTAGTAACTCATAGCTAGTTCGTATAGATTGTTGTGTTGTCTAAGTAACTTGTGGATGTATTGTTGTGGAAAACAGACGACCCACGATCGTTTAAATATTGTATAAACTAAAATATAATGGACTGATTGACTTGCGCGTGTACGACAACAATACAAAGTCACGTTAGTTGGACTCGGCTTTCCGAGTCGTCTACAATGCTGGTTTACTTTTCAGGCATTTGGCGAGAATAGCCCTACGGCCAATCAGCCGGTAGTATTAAATTTTTACAGAACGAAATTTCGAATACTTTTTTCTTGCACTATACTAGTTTTTTTTTTGTTTACTCCGAACTTTTCGCATCCTGTTTTAATATTAATAATTCATTATTATACATATAGACGATACAACTTAGTGATCGAAAGATTGCGACGAAGTTGAGGTCAATTAAAGATTGTTTCTTAAATTGACTTGAGTTAAGCCGCGTTATGTAGTCTTATTAGATAATGAAGTTAAAGAACTAGTAATAGATTACACGCACTAATTAGTTAAAATGGCAAAATTGTGCTCGTGTAGCACTACTTGTCTTGTTTTGTACTTGTGATCAGTCCGCGTGGACTTCGTGTGAACCTGTCCTATAGTTGCAAAACATGTAGCTACAGTGTCTGTGTAACGTTTACTATTCGTGTTGGGATCGATACTTAGATATAGAAGTTTGTCTTTTAGTAGATACACATTTGGTTTGTGATTGTCTCATTTGTGGCGTCTGAGTTTTCCTTTGTCTATGTAGTTTATTGCGTAGTTTGATTTTTAATACTCCTATTGCATCGTCCATGTTACCTACTCTTGTATCTAGTATTTTTCATATTACTTTAATAATATTGCATGAACATTTAAGAAGATCCTCATAGAATGTGTTTATGCTCCTTGAATTTAGTAATCTAAATATTTTTCTTGTGTTCATTTGAAATTACATTTTGGCTCAGTTATTGCTCTACATTTGAAGCCTAATTTTAAATTTAAATCTCCGCTTACTTGCTGAACGCTCTCGTATTTCATTTATCTGTAAAACATAGGATCTCATTGGTTCTGAAATCGGCGCATGCTGGAGATTTTTTCTTTTCAATAATTAACCAGGTTCCGAAATAGGTATTACTTATTTATTTAAGACCTGCCTCTGGCTTCAAAATTTCTGCACTTGATTTAATTGGCACTTAAAACTTTGTACAGATACGCTTTGTAATCTACTGCTCTTGCATTCAAAATTTCTGACTCTAATACAAAATATCCGAAACACTAACATTTAAAACTATAATCTATATTACTATTAAGTTGTTTCCTCAGAAAGCAGTGATACTCAATTACTCACAAACACTTTACCTACATTTACATGAAATTTCGGCGACACACACACACATACCTACATATCCATACTGTCGATGGTTGGTACGGAACAAGAAGAGCTCCAGCATGAACGCGATAATCGCAGTCTCATATAGGCTTTAGCTTTAGTTTTACGACAGTGTGGGAGTGTATTATGCATTTTGGGGGGATTTCGTGTGACGGGCAATCGCTGCATCACAGAAGGCGTCCTTCTTTAACTGCCTGTTGGATGTCGCGGCCGGGTTGGGTCCTGGCTCCCGAGCTGGTTCTCTCAGTCAAGATGTACCAGCTGTTGCTGCCAATGGACATGCACATCCAGAAGATCCTCACACGCTAGCCAACTTAGCACGACGCAACACCAGAAAGTCACACATGTGAGTATAATGACTATCTCGTAATTTATAATATTTTTTTAAATTATTTTATATTTAATTTTATCTTTATTTCCCCCGTCCCCCCTTATCTCCGAAATTACTGAAAAATAGGAAATATAGAACCTTTTTACAGGAAAACCTAAACGAAAATCCTGTCTTAAAGTTCTGACCGAAAAAATGGTACGGAATCCTCAGCGTGCGAGTCGTACTCGCAACTTGGCCAATTATTTAGGTTCAATATTAAATAAAACAAAAAATTGTGTTTATACACACCCCTGAGTTGAACCAAATTTTCTTTAAGAATAAGTTTTTTTGTGAAAATAATGTCTCCTTAGGTCTCTGGCCAAAGCATAAAGGCCGTGTTGTTAATAATTATCGGCACGTGTCTACATAAATCTGAAATTCAGGCATGTGTTTATAAAAATAAATGAGTACTAAATGATTATTTCTATTGTTTCAGGAACAACAAAAAGGTGAATAATCCCCAAGTGCGCGTGAACACGTAGGCTCGTACCATAACTATAGTTACGAAGCTATTGTCAAGTGCAATCGATGTTTCCACTCAACTTAGCCGCTCCAGGCACTGTAACAATGTCATCCCATTTCATTTTTAAATATATTTATAATAATGCGTATTAAGTACTATATCAAAGTGGTTTTTGGTAATAGAAAACGTACTGAGTTATTTAATGTGATACATAGTCGATGTTGTATTTTATGTTGAAGCTTAGTTTCGCTGTTTAATGTTTCATGGAGTTAAGTCAAAAAAACCTCATGATCATTGTTGTATGTACCACATAAGTTAGAATTTTAGATTTTAGAATACTTATTATATTAAAAACAAAATAGTTTTCAAAGTAAATCATTTAGTTTTGTTAATTATTCAAATATTAATGCAATATTTTTAAAGATTTCCAGATGGTTGTTGATGTTTTTAGGTAAACTATGAAGTTCTAGTTAAAACTTAGGTCATTAGTATGAATCTATAGTTTAGAATAGAAAATAATTTACAATACATAATACTACATCACATACAAATTAAACATTAACATTTTACCTCTACATAACGTTGCATGACCTATAGTTTCTCTGTAATTCACTGTGTATGCATGAAGTATAGCACAATAAGCTTTAAATATTAATATATTCCTTAAGGGTAAGTATGGTATGCATCTTCTGGATATATTGCATGAAATTCACAGTAGTTATAGCATGATGATTTTGTAAATATGGGACAGAAAATTCGACAAACACAGTGAAACAATGCTATTTTTTTTCATTAAATGCAGTTTTTAACATGGTGTGCTGTATTATAGGTGTTGGAGATGCAAGATATTGAATCACATCACGCTTCCATGGAATCTTTGGATGAAGGGAGATTGCATGCATCACATGGTTACCAGAATGGCCATCAAGGAAGATCATCTAGTTTAAGGTTTGTTATAATTTACTTCAAAATGCTTGATAATTTAAAATTAGTCCATTCTAATTATCCTTTTTCGTTTTGATTTTTGTTTTATTCCTCATTTTTGAGTGTCTGTATTTTTATTTTTAGTGACGACAGAGAAGAAATTGACATGAACGTTTTTGTAGTCAACGTTGGTATGTCGTTAAGGATCATAATGGCATGCTTCTTGTCACTACCGAAATATATATGGGACCATGCTTGACTGACTACTTCTAACTCCTTTACTTGCATCCCCAGTGTATATTTAAAACCTGAAAACTCATGCATTATTCTAACCCTTTATAACAAATACTGTATAAGAATTCCTAGACGTAGATTATAGCGTCATCTGGTGGCAGGAGTTGTACAACTTGGCACTTTAAGGGTCCTTGGCTGTCGGCCATCTTATATCTGTCAAAAATACGACAAATCTCAATTAATCCTAGAAAAATGAGTATATTTATACAACATTTTCAACTCAAATTGCTGACACTTATTATTTTTAAGCCATATTTTTTATTATTTAGGGTTTAAATATATCTACTCATTTTTCTAGGATTAATTGAGATTTGCCATATTTTTGACAGAAGTAAGATGGCCGACTGTCAAGGACCCTTAACAACAAAAAAGCAAGTTTCACGATTCAGTCTGCTAGTGACGCTAGTTGTCGCATCTTGGTCACACTTCTTACATAGTATTTTATAATTCTCTTTTCCTTCTATTAACATTTATCAATTGTATGTGATTTTCTAGATCAAGATTAGTAATTTAATAATAATTTCAGACGAACGCCTAGTCCAAGAAGACGCGGTCACTACGGCTCGTACCACCATGATATCGGATTCTCCGATACCGTCAGCAACGTTGTCGAAATAGTAAAGCACGAACATCAACGACATCATAAAACACATCGAGCTCCACATCACTACCATACAAATGGTCAGTACTCGTTCAACCCGTAACATATAAAAACTAATTAAAACACAAATGATTAAACAGTAAACAACTCTATATAATATGTAAAAAAAACTCTGGCAAATCCAAAAGTGAAGTATATAAACATAAAAAAAAATCAAAAGATTTTCTAAGACCATTTAAGGTTGTGCAGCAGTTGTGTCCCAGAATGACTAGGGTACCGAAATAAAAAAAAAACAGTTTGGGATCATACAGGGTTTTTTTTACATATTGTATGAACTTGCTGATAATTATTAAACTCATTTAGATGTTCTTATCAGCAGGTTTTGTGAGTTAATGTTTTCGCTTGAGGCTACTGCAAGATTTCGTAATCACAGCGTCTTAAACAGTTCAAAGTTGAGAACACACACATTCGTAGCTTTTCCAATAAGGTTTGCCTAAGACTATTAAATTTTCAGTTTTTGTAGCATACTCATCATTTAACAACATAACCGTCCTACATTTTCCTTAATTTATATAGCTTAAAATATATTCTTGAACAGTTTTGCAAACATTTTTCTTCTCATGAAGGTACTCTGAAAGTTTTGTGAGAAGATGGAAAGTTAGCTTAAATGTAGATGTAGTGTGTTTTGTTTTTACTGTAGCTGTAGTATTAAGGTTATTGATTTAGAAGCAGTTGTGCTGCTATTTATGATGAATATTGTCATTATCCACTTAGCAATTACTATCGACCTGTACATGATTCATCATATCCACAGCTAATTTCAAAATATTAATTTACATTTAGATCATGTATCACCTAGAAAGGTATTTGAAGTGCCGAGTAAAACATGAGTAGTAACTTTATTGTGAAATACTTGTGCGCTCCAAATAACACAATAATTAAGCTTGAGTTTATAAAGAACCTCAAATTTCTATATATCTACACTGAGTTTATTGATTGTGATTAGTGAATACAAATTAATTTAATTAACGTATTACGAACAAAGCCGATTTGCTAGCTGCATGCAAGAACGCTATGTGAGTTAATTAAGTTTGTACGATATCTTATAATGCACTTATATTGCTTTAAACACGAGCTCCTAAAATTGTTGACCAAGGAGCATTATACCTATCTATGAGCATGCATTTACGAATCTTCACAAGGAATACATCATGCAGCATGCAACAGCTTGACTTTATACCTAATGTTTGTAATTTGAGCTCTAGTTTTGCGACATTTACGTAACTTTTGTATTGTTCATGATAAAGTTAAAAAAATAATAATATTGTTATTGACACATTTTCTCTTGAAATCTTTATAAAATGCGAATTCACACTACATGAAAATGTAACGACACTCAAACACCCAAAACTGTCACCTTTGTGAGTGAGGCGTTCCCTCGCGGGGAAGTCCGTGTCACGAAGGTACATGAAGGTATTCATGACAGCAGGAATGCAGTGGAGAGGACCGCATCCTTCGACCAGCCTGAGCCAGCCCTCGCGCAGCCCAAGTCCGCCTCATCATACCTACGGTGAGCACCGCTGGCACACACGGCTTCGCTAACACTATGGAAAACCATTCATTTTATTATATTGACGCTTATCACCTCACGGACATTCAATTAGGAACATTGTCCAACTTCTATATCACAGACATAATGGTATGTTAAACTTTATGTAATCAATAAGAATGAAAACATTGTCAATTAAGGTGGAACGTTTTACTCGGTAAAACTTAACTGCCGATAGATGGCGCTAGTTTTCAGATTATTAGTTTTTTGTTTTTTTTATGCGAAATTAAATGAGTTGAATTAAACGAAATATAGTGAAGACGATTTGTAATGGTAATATAATATTCAATATTCTTTTATTTGTAAATATGCGTAATATTTATATTTTTTATTGTTTTTTTTATATGTTTAATGTTACTAACTAATTTACGAATAAAGCAATATTGTAGGTTTACATTACTGCTATAGATCGCCGTCGCTAGTTAATATTTAGTTTGATTTCATTCATTCATTTTCGCGTAAAAATATAGAACTAATAATTTAAAAACTAGCGGCATCTATTGGCAGGTAGAATTCTAGTAAGTTAAACGTTTCACCTTAATAAGTTACTAATGCACACGATCTGGATTTTAGTTTAGGTAGGTAAGTAATAAATTTAGGAAAATTTTAAATGTAGATAAGGTAAGGGGGTCATACTATGATTTTTAATGGCACTGATGATAGACCCTTTGCTATTATCAAAATTATTAGTTTTTTTAAAGATACATTTGAGATTTGCGAGATGGAAATGATGTTTCCGTTTCGTTATCACAAGTATTTTTTTTATTTATAGTAGATATCAATGTTTTATGGTTTAGCTTAAATTCATAGTTTGATATTCAGATGAAGGAATGAATGGAATGCTAGATGGAAGAAAAAGAAAATTGTTTGCACATCTGTTTTAAAATTGTTGTATTAATGTAACATGAAATTCAAAATTTGTTATTTTAATCATTTTGCATATAACATCTTTGTATCATATTTTTTCATAATTTCATCCATATATCATTTCAAAATAATAGGTTCAATGAATCGATCGATCATCTTAAAAAGTATTGCAATTTAATTTTCACAGTTGATATCTTAATAATTATTATAGTGACTTAAAAATGAATTATTTTAATTTTTAAATTTTATTAGATACACATGTAAAACTTTTTCTTCAACATGAATATGAACTATTATTATACTCACAATCTATATACTTCAACAAAAATTAAATGATGTTCGTTGGTAAGCGGCGCATCACTTGAGAATGGCGGGACCGATTAGGCAATTTTTTTTAAATGTTTGTGATAGTCTGAATAAGGTTTTAGGGGTAAAATTGGAAACGTTGCCCGAAAAATTGGAAAATTCGGGAAAAACTGAACGTGCTTTTTTCTATGTGATTTTTTTTTTAACTCAAGACCATATAATATGGGATAAAAGTTCCACCACGAGCGAAGACGAAGCGGAACGCTAGTATCAGGAATACTAGTTCAAAGTAGTAGTATTGACGATCTAGGCGGACCGTTCGTTACAAGAATTGGACGAGTCTGTGGTCGGTTTCGGTGGACTGTAAGTCTTTTGGTTTAGAATTTATAATGTCATAGAAAAAATAATAAAATACTCGTATACAAACAAACTGTACATGTTACCTATAGCGACAATTTCTGTGAAGCGGGTCTCTACTTTTTAAGAAGTCAGTGTAATTCTTATTACCTATGTGTTCATTAATTAGGGTGATTCGACATGGCATCATCGTTGTGTGCGTTTACCTTAATATTTATTTGTATTATAACAATTTCAATAATAAATAGTGAACTATATGTTGTTTCTTGTTAGGTCTATTTTTTATATTAATATTGATCAAATTTCAAAATGGAACGGCAAAAATATTCAAAAAATAGTATGGGCGTCGATAGGTGGTGGTGAGCGAGATCGAGAATGGCGGGAATGGCGCGAGTGGCGGACGGATGGCGGACGAAGAGGTCGCGGTCGACAGTTGCCTCCTACACCGAGCAAGCCGTCCACGCTGCACATAAAGCAGCCTAACTTTGCACTGCCTCGCCTCAATACAAGTCCATCGCACGTAAGTGTCAGGCCTCAGTTGGGTTAGCTGCTAATATTTTTATCTACTCCTGCATTGTAAAGTCTATATTACATAAACCTTTTAAAAAAAAGTGCACCGACTTCAAAAAGTAAGAAATAATAAATATTTCGTCGTAGAATTTGATGACGGTTGGTGCCAAATTAGGATACAAAACTAAGTAAATATCTAAGACGATAAAGATCTGTTCAATATTATCTATACCTACCTACTGATGATCGTAGGTTCCTAATGAATTGTCTAGATTAGTGAATTTGGGAACTAAGTTGTTTCTAATTTGGCACCAACCGTCTTCAAATTCTACGACGAAATATTTATTATTTCTTACTTTTTGAAGTCGGTGCACTTTTTTTTAAAAGGTTTATTTTACACTTTTAAGTGATTTTGCTGCCTTGAGAGACAAATAATAACGCAACTAAAAAAATATTGATGGAAAAATATCCTGCGCTGCACCCCATTACATTTAAACGCTAGACCATCGACAAATGACAACTTCGTGTCAATAGCAACCGTTGCTAAGGCTTTTTCTGATACATAATTTTCAGCCGTAAACAGAAATTAATTACTGAATTTCTGAAAAACTACTGAACCGATTTTCGTCATATGTCTGTGAGATAATGTCGAGACATTATTATGTCTTAAAAAAATAAGTCGTCAAAAATCGGCTCATATTTTATCGAGATATCAAAAAAAATGTACTTATAAAGTCAGTTTTTTCAAAATTTCTGAAAAACTAATGAACCAATTTTTATGAGATAAAAATGGGACCAATCCGGAAGACTTATCTGTCGATTAAAAAAGAAACCATCAAAATCGGTTCACAATTGGCGGAGTTATCGATGTACATACATACATAAAAAAAATACGGTCCGAATTGAGAACCTTCTCCTTCTTTTTTTGAAGTCGGTTGAAAATCGAATATACGTATACTATGTGGTTAAAGCATTAAGTAGGCCACACATTGGTCCGGCATCGCACCGAAAATTTCCCATTCCGGCCGCCGGATGATCTAGGCGGACCGTTCGTTACAAGAATTGGACGAGTCTGTAGTCGGTTTCGGTGGACCGTACGGCGACGCGCCGGGGATTGGACGAATGTGTGGCCACCTTAAGGGAGCTGTTATGCACCAGTTTCATAAACTACAATTTTTAGGTATTTATCAGATAATCTCCAAACTGTTTTCGAATTTTAGTACCTTCCTAGAAACAGAGCAACGGAACGACGTGATTTTTTTGCACAGAGATTTTTTATCGGCAGAAATTCTTTTGTCACATTTAAAAATATTCCATACTTGTAAATAATAAATGTATGTCAACAGTTGTCGTTGAGGCATACACTTCGTGAACCAGTAGAGCCGCTACACGACGAGTACGAGTACGGCCGAGAAGTTGAAAGACTGATACACCGCGACTATAGATCTAGAGAGAGGTAAGTTATATAGTCGTGACTAAAATGAATATAGTAGTTTACCTTGGTTTGGACACGTTGAAAGAATGAAGGTTTATTATATTTTTTTATGGCAGAAGTGAAAGGAAATGCTGGCAGATGACGATCTAGAATTCTATATGTACTGTTATGGAACATATAAAAAATATTGATCGAAGGCAATATTAAAAGTACACACAATCGCCGAGCATGTATGAAAAATTAAGCGAAAGAGGTATGTTAGGATCGTAGCAAATGGGCATTCGATTGTCTCTGCCTACCCCTCTCGGGATAAAAGGCGTGATGATAATTGATAGATAGATAAAAGTAATAAATGCCTTTGAATTAGAATAAGCAGACTAAATCAGAGTTAACAAACTCAAGACGATGAAAACAAACATTTATGTCCCAAGAGAAAATCTTTGAGGTGAAAATGTTAATTAATCTAATTCTAATTGTAATTTTCTTCATTTATATATATTCTTAAGGGTCCTATATTGGGAATTTTTCTGGGATAAACTATTCCCAATTTCTCTGTAAATAATCCACCTGTGTCACTGTAATTTAGCATATAGTTACTTATTGAATATATCTAAGTGAAATAGCTCTTATTTTTTCAATGGGTTTTATTGAATAGGAAATATGGGTAGTTTAACTTTGCCCCTGCTGTCTCTTTCATAATCTATCACAAAACTCTAAATTTTTTTAAAAGCGCTGTTATACCATTACCCTTCAATTATATATGTCGAATTTTTTGGTAGCTTATTGAAAATTTAAAATAATAATTATTTTATTATTTTTGCCAAATTAAAAAATCATAAAATATTTTTTTTTGAATTTTCAATAAGCTACAAAAAAAAGCGATATATATAATTAAAGAATAATGGTATAAGAGCGCTTTAAAAAAAATTTAGAGTTTTGTGATAGATTATGAAAGAGACAGAAGGGGCAGAATAATCCTTTATTCTACCACCCATATTTCCTATTAAACAAAACCAATTGAAAAAATAACGACTATTTCACTTAGATATATTGAATAAGTAACTATATGCTAAATTACATTGACACAGGTGGAGTATTTACAGAGAAATTGGGAATAGTAATATCTCCATACAAATTCCCAGTATAGGACCCTTAATCTTATAATCCACTTTTAATAGTATTAAGGGCGTCAATTGTAACATATCGACTTAGATAGCATTTCTAAATTATATTTTTGTCATACTAAATCGTAGTGGCTTAAGGTCAAACCTTCTACTCAGTAGAAACCTGTGGAAAGTTTCTAGCGAGTAAAACGTTTCACCTTATACAAAGTGATGCGCTGTCCCACAGAAGAGGTCGCGGCTACGAGAGTGAGCGTCCGCGCTACGACGGTCCCGCGGCGACTGTCGTAGCAGCTCCACTCAGCTACGAGGCAGCCGTAGCACTCGGTCGCGGTGGCTGCGCGCGTGCTCTACCCTCCCCGGCTACAGGCCGGATGCCCAACGGCTACAAGCCCAGGCCCCGTCATTCTGACTCCGACGAAGATGACTGGTGCTAGCACAGCCCTCGCGCGCGCTCCCAACTCTCTCCGCGGACCGTGCGCGCGCATCAAGCCCCGCGCTCCTGTTGACCGTCGGCCGGCCACCATTTACACGGTTTTGGAAAATTTAATTTTTAATTCGCTAAAATTTTACTCCTTAATTTACTTAAGGTAATTGAAATAATGAACCAGTGCCAGACAGCTCGTTTGCGCTAGAATTTTTACATAAAAGAAATGATTAGTCTATATTGTATAGGTAAAGTTTCTATAATACATTTGCACTAACTCTATGTTATATCGCGTACTGGACTCGCGGCCCCGCCGGAGACACATTAATACTAGACTTGTATAAAATATTTACATAGCTATTAATTTTTACTTAGTTAATATTATATACTAAATAAATAATTAAACATTTTTTATTGAATTTGCTATCCTTCCCCCAAGTGCTTTATACGTTATTTAAATTTAAAATACAATTTAAAAAATTAAAAATATTAATTGTATTAACTTTGAAAATATATTTCTGCGATTTAATAACTACCTAAATTGTTAAAATAATGTACTGATATCGTTTAAAAGGTTTTGTCGCCTGGTGACATTGATCTGAATTTAATGTGAATAGAATGAGAGAAGTTACGAAACTGCCTACAATTAGTACAAAGGTTTATCTAGATTTGAATAGACCCAATGTTATTCAAATATTTAAAGGGGTTAATTTAATGTAACTTGTTTTAAAATGTCTATTATAGTATAAATATATTTATCTATGCATTGTTGAATGTAACATACCTATATATAGAAAGGTAAAGCAATAATAATATATAACTGACATCTTCCGATGAACATTGAACACCAAAGAACATTACATCATTCCTCATCATAATTAAACATTCATTATTTTTTGTTCATATAATAATAATAAGAAACTATTATTACAGAACAACACCAGGCACAAAATCCTAGCGTTTTAGAAATTGTATTAGCTGATATACAAACGTCATGTATAGAGAGATCAAAAAATATTATATGACAGTTATTGTATTAGAATTATATTCAAAACGTGTAAAATATATGTTGTTACGCTAACCCAATACTCCAAATATGCGAATAATATAATATATTGTTACGAGCTAGGGTTCGAAGAGATTTAAAATACCGATTAAATAAACAAACTTTACTTCAACACCACAAAAATACAGTTAAATAAATGAAAACACTTGAATATCACTTATTCGCACTAAATTCCACTTCACTGTTTCGCTTTGATCGCTCTGATTCGCACTGTGTTCTCCCGGCGACGATCCTCTGTTTATATTGCCCTCCGAACATTCGAGAAACGCCGAGATTGTTGTATAAAGTTGTAGACGCGGCTCGATGCGACTCGGCGCCAAATACCTACACACAGACCGCGCCCGATTTTGGTACCTATGGCTAGGCACATACGGTCCATTTTCGTTTGTACTTGATTCTCTCTGGATGTTTCTAGAGACGTCTATCGACCTTGATGTGTTTAGGTATTTATTTGTGCGATTTAAGTACCTATTCGTTACACTGCCCCCCGCTTAGACTTGCTCGTCCCGAGCAATATTCGAGCCTTTGTAAGGAGCCAGTCGATCAATATGGACAACCTTTAACTGTCCACGCGGGCATCGTTGGATCCGATAGGTCACGTCATTGATCCTCGTGATGACCTTATACGGGCCTTCCCAGCGGTTCTGCAGCTTGGGAGATTTGCCTTTTCGGCGTTTCGGGTTGTGCAGCCACACCAACGATCCCTCGTCAAAACCGTTACTATTGAAGTTTCTATCGTACCTGGTCTTCATCTTTGTACTGGCCACAAGACTGCTCTGACGAATCTGGTCATGTATGTCGCACATCTTGTTTTTCAGGTTCGATACGTAGTCACTTACAGGTTGCGGCGCATCCGGAGGTCCGCCGGTCAGGAGATCAACTGGTAGTCGGAGTTCTCTCCCAAAGTTGGCATAAGCAGGAGTCACCTTTATGCTTTCATGCTCTGCGGATCGATATGAGAGCAAGAACAAGGGAATATATCGGTCCCAGTCCCTCTGGTGATCCTCAACCAGTTTCGCTAAATGAGTCTCCAAAGTGCGGTTGAACCTTTCAACCATTCCGTCGGACTGTGGGTGATACGCCGTAGTCCTCGTTTTATTTATTCCCAGGAGACGGCATACTTCCTGGAACAACTGCGACTCAAAGTTACGCCCTTGATCAGAATGTATCTCCAATGGTAGCCCGAACCTGCAGAATACTTCGTTGACCAACTTAGTCGCCACTGTTGTCGCTTCCTGGTTGGGAATTGCGAAGACCTCCGGCCACTTCGTGAAGTAGTCCATCACGACCATAAAGTACTTGTTCCCGTCTTCAGTGGCCGGGAACGGTCCAGCAACGTCCACCGCAATTCGTTCCCATGGAGCGCCAACATTGTACAGCTGCATACGTCCCCTCGTACGTGTCGTAGGTCCTTTCACGGCCGCACATACTGTGCACTTACGACACCAATCCTCGACATCTTGCCGGCAATGAACCCAATAAAATCGTTTCCTGATTTTCGCCAGGGTTCGATTCATGCCCAGATGTCCTCCCGAGGATCCATCGTGCACGGACTCAAGCACTGCGCGCACCTTTGACCTAGGCACGACCAGCTGCATCAATGTCTCCTGTCCACTGGGCGACTCCCACTTGCGGTACAGCAACCCGTTGTCCAGCACTAGACTTTCCCACTGAGCCCAGTAACTTTTCGTGGTGGAACTCATGGCTGATACAACATTCCAGCCGGGCCTTGGAACATTCTGCGTCTTCCATTCCATTATCGGCGCCAAGTTGTTATCCTTGAGTTGCTCGTCTCTCGTCCTCTCGTTCGCCCATTCGTCACTAAGGTTGTTAGTCGTAATCACTTTGATGACAGAATCACCGATTTCACGCCTCGAGCAGTGTTTACAATCTTCAGGGCACGGCCTGCGTGACAGTGCGTCAGCGTTGCCATGCATCCGTCCTCGTCGATGTTCGATCGTGAAATCGAATTCTTGTAACTGCTCGATCCACCGAGCGACTTGTCCTTCAGGATCCTTGAATTGAAGTAACCATTTCAACGCCGCATGGTCTGTCCGTAGCTTGAACTTCCTTCCGATGAGATATTTGTTGAAGTGTCGTACTGTCTTCACTACGGCCAGAAGTTCGCGTCTGGTTACACAGTAGTTCCTTTCTGGTTTTGACAGAGCCTTGCTGAAATACGCTATCACAACTTCCTTGTCCCCTTTCCGTTGTGACAGCACACCTCCAATGGCGATGTTGCTTGCGTCTGTGTCCACCACAAACTCGCCGACTTGGTCCGGGTAGCCCAATACAGGTGTTTCACACAGTCGTTGTTTCAGTTCCTGGAACGACTTCTCACAGTCCTCAGTCCACTGAAACGAACGCTTGTCCTCCGTCAGTCGATGTAGGGGCTTGGCTACTCCCGCGAAGTCGTATACGAAGCGGCGGTAGTATGAGCACAGACCAAGAAACGCCCGAACATCTGTTTTGTTCCGTGGGGTGGGCCATTCTCGTACAGCTACTGTCTTTACAGGGTCGGTTTCTACGCCATCCTTTGTAATTACATGCCCGAGGTAATTTACACGTTTCTTGAAGAAGCTACACTTCTTGGCATGCAATTTCAGGTTCGCGAGCTTCAACTTGGCAAACACTCTTTCTAAATTCCTCAGGTGCTCGTTGAAGTCGCGTCCCATAATGATGACGTCATCCAGGTAGACTAGGCAAGCTTTTCCCACGAGATCAGCAAGCACAACCTCCATCAGCCTTTCGAACGTAGCGGGAGCATTGCATAACCCGAAAGGCATGACGTTGAACTGCCACAGTCCATTTCCGGTCGAGAAAGCAGTCTTTTCCTTGTCCTTGGGATCGATCTCCACTTGCCAGTATCCACTCTTCAAATCCAGTGTTGAGAACCACTGGTTCCCACTCAACTTGTCCAAGGTGTCGTCAATCCGGGGTAGAGGGTAGCTGTCCTTTCTGGTTACGTCGTTCAGTCGACGATAATCCACACAGAAGCGAGTGCTGCCATCCTTCTTCTTAACTAGCACAACCGGAGAACACCATGGGCTCAAAGAAGGTTCGATGACATTAGCCTTCTTCATGTCTTCCAGCATGCACTGTACTTCTGCTTCTCTTCCTACTGGGATTCGTCGAGCACGTTGACGTATAGGTAACTCGTTGCCTGTGTTGATGGTGTGTTTCACCAATGACGTCCTGCCGAGATGCCCATCTCTATCACTAAAGATGTCAATGTAACGAGTGAGCATCTCCTTCGCTCGTTTGTACTCGGAGATTGACAAGTCCTTCTTCGAAATGTCGACGAGTTCCAAGGGGTTTGCACTGTTATTTTTCATCGCCGACAGCTTCCCCTGGGTGCAGCTCCGCATCCAATTCGCCTCGTCGCACTTCGCTACGACTTGATCCTTATTGAGAGTGACAGGAGCGCCATTGAAGTTGGTCACCCTTACTACAGCTCGTCCACTCTGGCTGTTTACTAAAGTTGGAGTGAGTAACCAGCCTTTATGTTTAGAACGTTCCAGGTGGTCGATGATAGAGCACCTCGTATTGGAGGGGTCCCCATTAGTTGGTAACTCCACATCGACAAGCGTCTCCGAATATGGGTTCAGTTTGACGCCCTTGGCACAGCGCACATAGCCAGCATAACCACCTTTCAAAAATAACTGTTCCTGGCCGCACTGCAGTACACCGTTGCGCAAGTCGATGCCAAACTGGAACCGCTTCATAAAGTCGAGTCCGAGAATGCAGTCGTCTATAATGTCGGCCACGATGACGGTGTGTGGGTACTCCCCGTCACCCACCTTGAGTGTCACCGGCAGCTCGTCGTATGCGGGTATAGGCTGACCGGTTGCCGTGATGAGTTTCAGACAGGAAGATGAACGTCTGGTTCTGCTCGTAGATCGTCCCAACAACTGAGGTCTCACAACCGTTCGCGTTGCTCCTGTGTCGATCGTCATCTCACATGGCGTCCCGTTGACCTCGCCGGCGATCACCAGACTGTTCCCGTCGAAAACTTGTCGGATGGTAAGTTTTGGGGCTGTGTCACGATCAGCCAGTACCCGCCCCGCGGCTCTGGCTGTTACTCGTTTCCCGGAAGCTCCGTAGTTACTGCACGGACATCAGCTCCGACGTCCCGTTTCGGCACTCGTTGATCCGTGCCTTGTCGCTTAAGCGCCGGGCAGCTAGCTTTAAGGTGCCCCGGCTTGTGGCAGTAGAAGCAGCGGGGTAAGTAGCTACGTCTCTCTGCTACAGGTGTCGTTGTTGGAGTAGCCTCCTCCGCCACTTGTCGCAATCGCTGAGAACGAGGCTCCTGTCTCACGGCTTCCACCTCTAGAGCATGGGCCAGTGCATCTTTCAGGGCGCTGTGGCGGCCCAGACGAACTGCAGCTCTGACCTCCATGCTGCGGATGCCGTCGATAAATGCTTGAACGAGGTTTGCAGCAATGAACTCTTGTCCGGCAGATGGGTACGCCTTCCTCACGATCTTCTCGATCTCCAGAGCCCATTGTTGCAGATTCTCACCAGCATGTTGCGTCCTGTCCCTCAGCTGCGCTCGGTAGACGTGCTCCAGGTGTTTGTCGCCGTACCTGGAGTCCATTGCCTCGATCAGGTTCCCGTACGTGGTGCAGCTGTCTGGAGAGGCTTCCAGAACAGACAGTGCGCGGCCTCTTAAAGCCACTGTCAAGGCGGTCAGAGATTGCTCGTCTGTCCAGCCATTGGCAGAGGCGACCGTTTGGAACTGCAATTTGTACGCTGTCCAGGACGTAGTCCCGTCGTACGGCGGCACCTTGACTCGGGGGCCGGAGACGACGACGCCTCCAGAAACAGGAGCGGTCAGCTTCAGTTTCCTTACTTCATTCTGGAGCCCCTTGCATTGGCTGTCAAGTCGTGCCTCCAACTCTCCGTAGCGGTCGTCAAGTCTTGCATCCAGTTCTCTGCTCATCCTAGTCTGTATTTCCTTGCAATGCTGTTGGAGGTCTTCATAACGAATGTCGAGGTCTTCGATTCTCTCCTCGTGCATGTCTGTAACCCTCTGTAGCTGCTTCACCTCCATAGTCACCTTTCCCAGTGACTCTGAAAGCAGCTCCTTAAGGTTAGCAGACTGCTCCTTTAACAGCCGGCAAGTCTGCTCCTCCCGAAGTCTGGCCTCCTCCTCTTGTCGTCGGGCCTGCTCCTCCTGACGTCGGGCCTGTTCCTCAAATAGGTGTCGAGTCTGCTCCTCCTGACGTCTGGCCTCCTCCTCCTGTCGTCTGGCCTGCTCCTCCTGACGCCTGGCCTGCTGCTCCAATAGCTGCCGAGTCTGCTCCTCCCGAAGTCTGGCCTCCTCCTCTTGTCGTCTGGCCTGCGCCTCTTGTCGTCGGGCCTGCTCCTCCTGACGTCGGGCCTGCTCCTCCATCAGCCGAAACAGCATCCCCATATCGAATGCCTGAGGAGCACCCGCAGAACCCGCAGCACCCGTATCAACTCCAGCAGCAGCTCCAGCACCAACAGCAGCAGTCCCAGCAGCACCAGCAGCGGCTCCAGCAGCAGCTCCGGCACCACCAGCAGCATTCCCAGCAGCACCAGCAGCGGCTCCAGCAGCAGCACCCTCGTCGACCTCCTCGCCGTGATGTCCAGCAGTAGTTTGTCGTGTTTTGGGTCGCCGTGATAACGACGAGTCACGTGGTGTAATCGGCATTTTTGAATCCCACACTCCTGACACCAATTTGTTACGAGCTAGGGTTCGAAGAGATTTAAAATACCGATTAAATAAACAAACTTTACTTCAACACCACAAAAATACAGTTAAATAAATGAAAACACTTGAATATCACTTATTCGCACTAAATTCCACTTCACTGTTTCGCTTTGATCGCTCTGATTCGCACTGTGTTCTCCCGGCGACGATCCTCTGTTTATATTGCCCTCCGAACATTCGAGAAACGCCGAGATTGTTGTATAAAGTTGTAGACGCGGCTCGATGCGACTCGGCGCCAAATACCTACACACAGACCGCGCCCGATTTTGGTACCTATGGCTAGGCACATACGGTCCATTTTCGTTTGTACTTGATTCTCTCTGGATGTTTCTAGAGACGTCTATCGACCTTGATGTGTTTAGGTATTTATTTGTGCGATTTAAGTACCTATTCGTTACAATATCTAATTATTAATTAGAAAGTTTAAGTATATACTTACTTAAGTTTATATTGAAGAATGTTTTTAAATATTTTAAGTAAACTGTTATTAATAAGTTTAAGTTTGTTGTTTGTTTATATAAGTTTTATATATATCTGTACGTAGGCAAAATCTCAATTAGAAACAGAAAGATATAATTTCCCGTAGTGACAAAGCGGGACAAAAAACTAGCGTCGCGTCTCGTCGCGGAAACTGGTCCTTTTGTTTTGCTTTATATCTATGGTACATTATTCTTTCTCTTTCAAACTGAGATTTTGTCAACATAAAGATTATGTCTACACGTTCATGCTCGCACGGCAGAAGAGTTAGCGTGACAATAGTATGTTTGGCCACATGGATCTCATACCATTAATGTTTGTTACAAGCCAGGTAGGTTACGTCACTTTAGTAAAAAAATTGTAAATACATGATTTTCTGTGATAAAATTATTAAAAAATTTTATTATAATTAGAACTGTGTGATTGCCTAGGGAGGTTCATTTCTCACATGTCATACTATGAAACAACACGACCGATCACTACAAGTCATATTTATCGCGACGGCAACGGGCTGAAGCTTTTAAATATTATTTTTTTTACATTATATATCTGTTATAGTTATTAGTACAAAGTACGCTGTGTTTTGGAACATATACTTGTATTTCTGTAGTAGCCCACGCTAGACGAGTGCGCGTATTCCTTCAGTATTGAAGTGTGTTTTGTATACCCTGACTTTATGATCGTTAGTTTATTAGAATGTTTCAATGAGAATGGAGTATGTGTTCCATTAAAGTTGTTGCCCTCGATTTCAGAGTGTTAGTCTTGTCTGTATTACTAGATATAATTTATTGAGATTTCGAGTCATAAACAAATGTTTATTATTGTTATTGTATAGATGTTCGGATATTTCGTTTTGTCATTTGTACTAACGGGGTGTCAGGAGTTGTGCGCCGATGGACTTTCCATGACTGAGGTATATGCGTGTTTACAATGCGTCCGCTTACGTATTTGTAACTAAATAATGTTCATATTCGCTAAGATTTGTAAATATTGTATAAATTGTGGCGATCGGCGTAGAGGTCGCTTGTTTAGATATATAATGGTAATATTAGCTAGGTAATCTAACCCAACTCTCCTCGCGTTTAAGTTGGGTGTTTCACTGCCTTAAATAATAAATGAAATATTCGATTTAATAATTACATTAATTCATTAAGTGACGTTAAATGGTTCTTGTCCAATACGCATGTATAACAAATTTAGTAATACAATTTCCATGATAACTATTATATAATAATTGTGTAACTTCAAACTATTATACAGGGTTACATTGTATGGTTATGAAGGAAGAATGTTGTGGAAATGTGACAAAATTAAAATTTTACATTATCGCTACAAAATATATACCTAGTATACAAATAATTAAAATAGGATTATGATGTTATTGTTTATAAAAGTAATTAAATAAATGTCATGAATCTGATCTAACACAAGGTTATAAATTAAAATCGTCATCTTATGAACCACATTGGCAGTAATGTCGCCAGTTCTCCCAAATTACAAGCCAAGGAACTATTGCTTGTGTGGCACTTGAATTCTTTATAATTTATATTATTGATGTCAAGTATATTTAGAAATGTAACTTTCAAGTTTCTAATTGTTTTAAACGAAATCTAAATATCCAAATAATATTAATAATTCAAAATATTATATTTCATCAAATCATAACACGTGACTCATCATCCACCTGGCGATAAGTGGATATGTGCAGTCCATCCAATTTTACTAAACTCGTTTGTAATAAATTTTTTATACATTTTATTAATCGAGAAACTTACAAGTAGACCTATATAACCATTTTTATATTAAAAAACACAAAATAAAACATTTTTAAAGCAATAATAAGTCTAAAAGCGACCATAAATATTTAGTCCGTCATTTTTATTAAAAATCTCATTACTATATAATAAAGTATTAATCTACGTAATTTTTTGCACTTTTAATACAAATACGTCTGCCTTGCGTAGTGATTGCTTCACCATATAGTATGTTTTATATAAAAACGATATAGAATATAATTAGCATTGAAAGTTCATCGGCTGACGAGAGCACCATAGTATGTTTTTGGTATGATCCCGATAAATTTTACAGGATTGTGAAATCCTATTGATATTGTATTAATAAAGAACCAAATTTAAAATTAGTAATTAAGTAATTTATTATCCTAAAACTAAAAACTATACGCATGTTTTCACTACTGGATAATATGGTTATGTACAATATAAAGAGCTACTGTTTTATATACCTACATAATAATAAATCCTTGCTCGCCTGTACAACTTTGCAGAATGAATCATGTTATAAGATTGTACAATATGAATAAATGCAAAAGAAGACATTTCCTCGACATACCTTGTTTTACTTCCTAACCTAACCTGTTGTTTACAATTTGATGTCTAATTCAGGCCATGATTGGAATCCCGTACCAAGAAATGGTAAAAAGGAATGTACGCCTGTCTGTCGGTCATCTAAGATTATCAAAAGATTGGATATTATGCCCTTGCTTTCCCGCATCAAAAATAAAAACATTGACCCTATGATGAGATGCCCAGTCGCACTTGACATTATATTATTTTAAGGTAACGGTAAATATAAAATATATTTGAATGAAAAACCACAATTATATCAACAATAATTTACTGTAAAAATACCCAAACTATATACAAGACAATCAGCGTCATAAATTTTCAAACAAAATAAACCAATACTTTACGGTTCGCACAGGAACAAAACAGAAACATTATATTAAATTATCTAATAAACGATAATTTGGCACAGAGCATAGACAACATAATTAATTAATACCATGCTAATAAAGTTTAGATAAGATTAGTTTAGTTAGTTAGATTAGTTATCAGAATTGTCTGGCACATCCGTGTCTAACGAGCTAACGTCGGCATCAAAGTCACTCTGTAGTGTTAAATCTCTGTTCAACGGCTCTCTATGCAGTCTACAATTAAGCGAGTCTCTCTCGTCACCTATAAGAAAAATATATTATCCAAATCATGCGAAAAAAGCTTGGATCTGTTTCACAATACATAGATAAATGAGCAATTGATTATATAGAGTTTATTTCTTAGTTTAGTTTACTGGAAATTTATCTACACATTTAAAGTCTCTAAAAGGATAAAGGACCCGTGGACGAAAAAAAAAGTTTTAATACATACCATATTCAGCATCGTGAAAATGTGACGTGGAAGCTTCTTCGTCATCGTCTTGGAACCGTAGAGAGCCACCCGTGCTGTCTCTAATTAGATCATACGTACCAGTCATGGACGATGGATCTATAGTAAGAGCCTGAAAAAAGTAATCACATTAACCGCTGATTCACTTTTCTATTTTATTTACTTTTTTACCATTGGTAAAAATCTGTGCAACAATAATTAATTTGATTATTTTTTCTGACGAACTTGAGTCGATTAGTTGTCACCAAATGCAAATGAGTTGGATCTTAGTTGATAAAGGCATAAAGTTCATTTTAGTTCCGCCTCATCCGGACGGCGCAGGTCAAGTAGTGCGCGGATTGTCTTAAAATTTTAAAAAGTAAGTAATATTTTTATTGTATAAAAAATCCAAACCGTATAATAACTAAGTAAACATCATCATATTATAATGATTACCTCTATGTACCAATGTGGTTTTTTATAATTAAAAACTTATGTACACAATCCGACAAACCACACGAGGCTTTTCCATCTCAATATACCTCAACAGAATCGGCCACTCGTTAGATATAGTCTCACAAATGCCATCGACTAAAAGAGGGAGACTTGGTCTTCCACTTGGTACCCTATACCACGGTTTCGGGAGCCGTAAGGTAAGCCGTGAAGAAGAAAAAAATTATTACATCACTCAACCGGCTAGAAGACACATTCGTATTACTAGAACTGAGAGAAGTTCCGTGTCCGGAGCTGTCGTGTGAGTAGTCGCTGTGCACGCCCCGCCCATCACCTGCGCCGGCGCCTGCCCCGACAGTGTTCTCACTAAGGTTACCATTCCTGTCGTATAAGGACTCGGGAGTTGGCATCGACATCGGGGATACACGGGAGCCTGGCTGGTCGTCTTCGCTCTAAAATAAAAAAAAGATTTACCACTTCATAGATCTATAGGCTTCCTCATAATTTCAGCGTACATACGGCATATGAAACAAACTTTTATTTATTTACTAAATCCCTGAAAATTTCATCAAAATCCAATCAGCCGATTCTAGACAAACATTAACAGACAGACAGACATATAAAAAATGTAAAAACGGCTATTTATGCTTCAGTATCATGTAAATAAAATAAGTAAGTAAGTATCCCACTTGGATACTGCATGGTAGGTATAATTTTGAAATCACTTTCAACTGTACCATAGCAGGTTAAATAAAGAGAATAAAATAAACTAAATAAAAATATATATTTGGTAGTAAACACGTCACTGTGTTGTCTATACTATATTATAAAGAGGTAAAGTAAGTTATGGGATATTCTATTTCCGCGCGGGTGAAACCGCGAGCAAGAGCTAGTATGTAATAAAGCGTCAGTTTTAATAAGGCATATTACGTGCATTGTACGTAGCATGCATGACAAGTTCTCAAAATCTCGACCCCGTGTTATTTTTACGAGATGTAGGTAATGTGAAGAGTCACTTTTGATCCTCCCTTCGTAGTTTATTTTTTTCAAGTTCATGCATAATTTTAATATAATTAATACCTTTTTATACACAATACACAATGTTTTTTTTGTAGGTACTTTTTTATTCAATAAGTAAACTAACTATTACAGAACTAAATATAAATATTAACTCTACAAATTAAATAAATCCTCAAATCCATCCTACAGAATGGATCCCAAGATGCTGGCGGCATTTTCCTGTTGTATCGCAATGCTGATGCGTTGTCGGAAAAATGCGCCAGCTCTTTTGTCACCCGTGGCGTTGATTAGGAGGGGGGCAAGATATTTATAAAAATCCCGGGCGTCTCTGCTCCATGGTCCGAGAGTTTCTACGGCGAAGGCGATTAATTCATATCTCTGTTTAAGATTTTTATATTTTCGGTGTTTAATCGCCTCTGCCGCAGAAGCAGCTGCGCCAGCCCGGCCTGTAGAATCCCGGATATGAGACGGGGCCATGGTATCGACACAAGTGGCGTCCTATATCATGGCCCGTCCCAACTTCCACGGCATCAAAGTTACACCATCCGGCCGCTTACAGTCGTCGCGGCACATCCCACTGGGTTCCAGGATGGCAGGCACCGAGACGACGGCAAGCGACCGGCGAATAATGTCATTTTTTGCCGCATGTCGAGCAATGCGACAGGCACTTTTGTGGCACGAGAGACCATGGAGACCGTCCACGTCTACGTCTGTGCCGCAAGGACAGATATGAGGCTCACAGATTTTGGCACCAATACGTAGGCAGGTCGATATACGTATCGTTACGTTATCTATCAGAGTGCCGATGTTTGGAGAAAGGAATGCTTCTAACCAAGCACCGGACTCCTCAGCCGCAGCAAGGAGGCGAGCTCTGTCCTTAGTGGAAGCTCTGTATAGTAGGCCTTCTGTATGTTTTTTTTTAAAGGGGTTCGTCCCATGCTCTCTGGATGTGGGGGGTGGATGGAAAAGAAGAAGTATCACAAGCATTCCTCCAGGCATCTATAGCTTCCTCTTTTTATTCATTTATTATTTTTTATTATATATTATTTAAATAATTAATTTTATTTTACTTATTTATACATATACCTAAGATTATATGTTTTATTATTACAACATAAATTAATTAATAAGTATTTCATTGAAATGTGTTCCGTCATTCTTTGGTAGATATACATTGCATGAACTTTATGACATGTCTATATTGCATGGAAATGTGTCATATTCTTTGAGTGTAGGGCCGAATTATAGGTTAAATTAAAGTAAATTATTTTTCACGAAAGAAGTCCCGCTGCCATTATGATTAATCAATTGAATTTAATTTAAATTATTGCGTTAAAGCGGTTTGAGGAGACAAAACAACGAAATCAATGAAACAACATTACCTCGGACGACTACAGCGCCGCGTCTGTGTGAACGACTCTACATAATTTTAATCTGAATGCTTTTTGGCGAAATTTTAGTGGAATATTATTTATTGATTTAACGCGGAATCCATTATACAATGTTGTCGATGTAGTATTTTATTTTTAACTAGCCTTCCGCCCCCGGCTTCGCCCGTGGATATTTTCGAAAAAAATAAAATATAGCCTATGTCACTCAGGGATATCGTAGCTTTCTATTGGTAAAATAATTTTCAAAATCGGTTCAGTAGATGCAGATTTTACCCCCTACAACCTCACAAACTTTACCTCTTTATAATATTAGTATAAATCATATAAAATAAAATTGCTAACTTCTTGCTCCGTTATCATTTCATATAACCAGTTGGGCACAGTTTCCTCGTTTAGCTGACAAGATTGGTAGCTCTCGGACGATCTCGATGAAATATTCAACTCGTCAGGCACCTATAAGTAAATATTACTTCTCTTATTGGGTATTTAAAAAACTTTAAAGCCATGAGGAAGATAATATATCCGTTTATAATAATAATGCACAACTTAAATGTGTTTTGTAAGCAGGTAGGCAATTTCTTAACCATATTAAATACGTACCTATTTGATTTATTTAAGAGTTTGGTGAAAGTATAATATACCTACCTAAGTCTTTCCGTGGCCTTATATTAATCCTTACTAATAAAATGCGAAAGTGTGTCTGTTTTTTGAACTTCTTTCAGGTAAACAGATTGACGAGAAAATTAAACTTTTCATAAACAACTTTTCTACCTGCGCGAAGCCGGGGCGGGGTCGCTAGTTATCATGCTTTACATCACGCATATACGCTTCTGTGTCAATGCTGTGTAAATCCAATTTGCGTAAAAGTGCATAAGACGAACGACTCGTGTGTGTGATAACGAATAGATAACGTACAGAAACTGCCCAAACAGATTAACTACAGAAATAAAAAACTGTTACTTATCCAATGTCTTTACCCCAAAATTTTTTATGCAAATATTTTTTGTAACTGTACGTGTACGCAATGTAAGTTTCAACTCGTGCCAGTCACGTAGTTGATGTAAGAGAATTTCGGTTAAAAATATAAAATAGAGCAAATTGCTAACCATTTGTCTTGTAGCTGCACTACCCGTTTCTGAATCAATTAGGTTGACAGGATCCTGTCGAACATTCGCTACACAAGAGTCTGCCAAATAAGAATCAGTCGAAGAATGCTGGAAATTAAATTGAAGTTTTAAATTAGGTACTAACTTTAAAATCAAAACGAAAGATTTGTTAACACATCAATTAAAATAATAATATCGATTTTTATGGAATGAATCTACCTATACAAAATACAAAAAATGTAGTGTCTATCTGTGATTTCAAAATTAATACCAATACCAAGTAGGATATTATGCTATTTACACGATATTATAAGCAGAAGCACTTTTTTGTCTAGATGTTTCACTCAAAAAAGGTTGAGAGAATTGTGATGAAACTCTGAGAGATTATAGTGGATATTTACATATAGTCTCATCTTCTGAAAACAAAGCTTTTGTTATATTTTTAATAATATATTTTATGGAATTGCGTGGAAACACTTCAAAATTAAGTAGTGAAATATTTAAGTCCTTACCGATAACACTGGATATTTTCTAACAGCTGTATCTTCAAACGACGAACAATTACAAGTGGCTGTTTCATAATTAGATAGATCAGTTTCAGCAAGCCAATGTTCAGATGTGTGCTTGTAACAACCCATAGACTTACAAGACGCTTTATATGAAATGTCTTTCGAGCTGCCTGAACTCAGATAATAATCACTACTGATATTTGCATTATTCTTACTTATTACAGAAATTTTGCTTGAGTTTACTGGTACTAAATTAGTTTTGACATTATCCTTTGTGTTTACGGGTGTATCCACAGCGACATTAATTCTACTCTCAATGAGTCCTCGCACGTAAGCCACGCTATGTGTTGAGCTTAATTTCGGAGTTTCTGTCAGAGGGTCTTCAACTTTACTACAACTAGACTTATCTATGTGCTGTTTTATGTTACTCGCAATAGCAATTTGTCGGTTGATAACCTGTAAATCGTTGATCATCGTACATTTCTTTACAGAATATGGAGGATTGAGATTACACTGTACAATGTCTAAGTCATTATTTACAGGCACTTTAGCGGGTTCGTCAATATCGCTAATGTTGAGTTTCTTACAGATTGATTTGTGTGCTGTTACAGCATAATTATCAGATTTTGTTAAATTACTAGCCTTGTGATCTGGTAGCTTAGCAACGTAAATATTTCTTTTACTTTTCCCAGTGAATGCATTTTTTGGTGTCGATGTATCAATGTTGTTTAATGGTTTATTATCTTTGTTTGCTTTCTGTTCTTTATTAAGTTTGATTGATATTGACTTATTAAAACTTTCCTGATAAGAGGTATTGGAGTCACTACTGTCATCTACATCAACTTTATTGTTTTTTGTTACCCGCGGGGAACAAGAGGAAGAATTGTATGATTGTGAACGCTTTTCACTTTCAGGATAATGCTTTTTTGTTGGTGATAATGATTGGTGTCTAATAGACGCCACCCGAACGGTAGCTACGCTGTTAGGCGACGAACAACTTGAACTAGCAGATACAGAACTACAAGAATTTCGTTTGGCATTACCATCCGCAGTATCATGGCCTAAATCATGGCGTGATATGTGCTTTTTATCAACTTTCTCCGGTTTATTTTGTAATACGACGTATGTAACAGAACGCAATTTTTCAATAGTTGGTTTCAAAAGTTCTTTGTTAAGGTTTTTGTCACCTGATTTTAAATTTGAGTTCGGATACAGTAGATCACCGGGTTCTCGGGAGTTGTTTCTATATTGTCTCGCGTTCACTATATTCTTATCAAATATATTCTTATTGATTTTAATAAAGTTTTTCGGGGTCGTTAATGTTTTGTCTTGCTGAATGTTTTGAACAACCTTTTGAGGCAAATTGCTGAAAATAATATTATAGTCAAAATAAAAAATATAGTTAGCAGTCATCAGAACGCAAAATAATTCAATATACAAACCTGGGAGTGCAGACTCTTTGCAGCTGAAATTAAAAAAACATTATTCTTTGTTATTTTTTCTTAAAATTATATTATTCCGTAAAAAAACTCAGTGAAAATCTCGACTAATTGTATATTGAGATATGGTCATCTCTTTAGAAAGGTGTGAACGAGATGAACTGCGAGAAGAATAAATAAGATGAGCAAAAATAAGATAAAATAGCCGAAGATTCACGTACCAGAAACATAAGAAAGCAATATTTCACAACAAAATCGGTTTTGCTAAAATACACGAAACGGCCTTTTGATAGTTCCGTGATTGTACAACGTATACCACAAACTTATTCTCAAATTGTGTGAAAATATCTAGTACCTAACATGGGGAAAATTTTAGTTTTGTAAATATGTTACGAGAATTCTAACCACAAAGTCAGTGCGAAATACAAGTAAAATTACCGATTTTCATAGCTTCATAGAATTAAGATAAAAATGCATTACATAATTTTGCCCACGTTAGACATTATATATCACTCGCGAAATAGAAAACAATTTAAAACTTTCGTCCAATCGCCGCCGTACGGTCCACCGAAACTGACCACAGACTCGTCCAATTCTTATACCAAATGGTCCGCCTAGATCGCCTGGCGGTCGGAATGGGTCGGTGCGATGCCGGACCAATGTGTGGCCTACTTTAGGATTATCGTGGAATCATGGAACGTAAGAGGCGTTTAATATATTGTTCTCGTATGAGTCTGTAATAAATCAAACATACCTTGTGAATGCTCCTTTTACGAACTATATTTTTTTTCAATTTCTGTAAACTTTCTTTTCTGTCAGGTTTGCGAATATCAATTGTAATAGATTTACGTATGAATTTATGTTCTTTAATCCTAGTTGAGTCCAATTTATGAAGGGACTTTTTATACTGTAACTTTTCGCTAGGCTTTGGTTTCGATTTGTCGAACATCATCCCCTTTTTTGAAGCAGAGCCAAATTTATAATTAGACATTGACATATTTTTCATTTTATTAGTTCGATCTTGCCAACGTCCTTGGTACAGAACGTCTTCTGATGTTTGCTTTTCTTTAAAACTATGTAATTGAACTAAGCCACAAGCTAGTCTTTGCTTGCTTTGTCTTAGTATAGAAGAAACCCCAACTATTACTGAACTATTATCATTTGAAGAACTTCCAATACTTGTGCAGAACTCCGAAACGGAGTCATCTACTTTCATTTTACTCGAAACAGGTTTCAATAGTTTTGTGATTGAACAATTTTCTTCATACTTATCATGTTCGGCATGAGGGCACATATTTACCATGGAAATGTCTTTTGACACTACTTTTTGAGAATCACAATTTGAGCTGTCGCAATCGTCCATAATGTTATAATCCTTGTTTATACAATTTTTAAAGTCCATGATATTTTCTTTGGGTAATTGCTCGGATACTTGCAAAACTGCGGCATTTGTTAGTATAACATTCGAATGAATTTCATTACATTGTGTACATGTATTAAAATCCAAACAAGCTTCTTGAGTTTGCAATTCTAATAAAGAATCCTTTATTACAATACCTTTTGACGTTACTCTTGGTGTTATGATATTAGTAAAATCATTATCATTGTTTGTACATGTGCCAAAGTCTAAATAGTTTGACCTCATTTTTAAATCAGTTCTAGAATTTTCCGTTCTCTTATCTGGCAAAACATTTAAAAGGGACATATTGATAGCGGTATCGGAACCACATTGCACGTCTAGATTAAAGTGCCGAATACCTTTGGAAGTCGATGGTTCATTAATGTCTGAATAAAAAGAAAATTTACATTACAAAGTAAAAAATAATCACTTAGACATCAATTCAAAGCATTAAAAGCAATAAACTACTAACCAAAAATAAATATTGCTTGAGACGGTGTTATTTCAAGATCGGAGTTATCACATCCTTCAAATATTTCATTCTCAAATTCCGATATAGAATTAAAAACATCTGTTCCTACAGTTCGACGCAATGCAATAGTTTCATTCGCGTCTTCCATAACAATGTCGGTTAATTCTGTCACTTGTTCTTTAGTAGGGCTATTTTCTGTCATTGTATTATTTGTACTCATTTTGCTAAATTGAATCAAACCAAGCGGAATCTGAAATAAGTAATAATATATATATAGATAACATTTTCATAAGCTTTCTCGTAACTGTAACCACTTTTATTCGGATATAACTATGTTAATCCAGAATACATTATACATATGTGCCAAATTTCATCCAAATTCATGATTACTTAACGGTGATTAATAAACAAACATCAATCTGATAAGACATTTACAACCTTAACATTTTAAAGAATTCATAGCAAATATAATTTTAATATAAAACTTACCGGCTTTGCAACACTTGCAGTGCATAGTATGTTACTATTTATCCACATTGGTTTCGATACTACGCTAAAATTTTGTGTATATTCGTCTCCCGTGTTTAAGTCGTTAGATAAGCATTGCAAGGATATGCTGGTTAGTATATCATTTCTGCTGTCAAAGTTGTGTTTTGCTATTTTTGGCTTACCCATGGCATTACTTTTATTATTGTGTCTAACTTTTCTGAAAGCTCTGTGTTTTCTCTTTTTAATTGGTTTTACCTTTAAATGTAGCAAATTTGACTTATTTTTATGTTTTCTCTTTAGTGTTCGTCGTGGTTTCACGCCCTCATTTGGCTTAGTTACAGACTTATTTACTATGTTTGTCGTTACATTACAGTTTAGTAAATTAGGTTCATTCTGAACTTTACTTTGGGCTTCTTTTAAACTTTTTTTAGATGGGGTAGCGTTAAGTTCTACTATGGTTTGATGAATTTCTGAGGATAACGTTGTTGGCAAAGCCATAAGGCTATAATCTGAAATTGAACGACAATTATTAATATTTATGGATATAGGCAATTCCTCTATTTCTACGATAATGTGTAACACACCCTTGAAAATGTCTTCACATGTGCGTACTGTAATTGAATCACTTTTGACTTCAGATTCAGTATCCTGATAAACATACTCATCTTCACTTTTATTATTATCTGCAATGTTAAAAATGCACAATATAAAACTAAAATACTTAGTTATGAAATATAATAATAGAGTGGAAGCACCATGAAATTTCATAAATGCATTTATAAAAGAAGTGACAGCTTTAGGTCCATTAAGAGAAGCGACAGGCTTGTCATTTTTCTGTTTAATATGGGCAGTTCGCCTAATGCGGGTGGACAGAAGTTTATCTGGCGACGCCGCAAGGTGTAAAGGGTCTTGATAGTGTGTAAATATATTTACCTTTAGATCCGTGTAGTAAATGGTTATACTTGTCCAAAAATATGCTTCTAGAAAAAAAATAAAAATCAATAAAATTCTCAGTTTGACTGTTTCGACTCGAATTTCTAATATTATTATACTCACTCTGTTGGGTCCTCCTTAATTTGGGTTAATATGGCTATATCACTGTTTTCAGTTGTTGTTGATTCTAGAAAAATATTATGTTTGTTGATATTTATTTTTACATTTATTTAGGTAGTAGGTACCTAATTATAATATCTAAATTACACCTCAAAGCACTAGTAAGATTTAAAAAGGTAGGTATAAGTGCTAACTGGAGCAGCTTACATTGACTACACGCCTTATTGCAAACTTTTATAAAATAAGTATAGGTAGGTAGGTAGGATACATAAAAATATTGATCGAAGGCAATATTAAAATACCTACACACAATCGCAATTCGATTGTCTCTGCCTACCCCTCTTGGGATAAAAGGCGTGATAAAAGATAGATTGATATAAAGAATAATGTAATAGACAACATTATTATTTAAAAAAATATAATGAATTAACCATCACATACCATTTTCATCAGAAGGCAACGGATATGTGTCAATAAAGTACTGCTGGCGATGTTGAACGGCTCTTTCCGTGAGAGAGAGTAGGTCGTACATTTTGCATTGCAACCAGTGTGCAGAGGAAAGTGAGCGTTTTCTTTTAGCCGATCGCACAGCCATCTTTACAAGGCAACACACAACTCGGTCCAGCTCCAATCTCAAATCCTCGGCGTTTAGCAAGTTACATAGACGTTGAACTTTCTTCTCTAGAGCTCGTTGTAAACATATACCTTTATGAGCACAGTTATGGTTAAAATTATAGATATTGTGGTAAATTCGTGAATATTATGTTAAAAATAATTATGTTGTACATAATGTGCTACATGGTTGAGAAGAAACATTTATTGCCATTTTTTAATATAGATAGCACCACATGTAACTCACCATCCACATGGTGAAAGTGTCTATGAGAGTTCATAATAGTCCCATGTTTATCAACTTCACTATGACGGCTTATTGATAGCAGTGGTTATTCAGGAGCCAAAGCAAGTGCACTGTTTGATGAGTACCTACAGCTGTTTAGTGTATGCAAATGTCATTCGGTTATATATTGGATACTCATCATCTGAACCTGAACGAGGTCTATGTACCTATAACTAGACGGTATTTAAAAAAATGAGTGATGGTACTTCCTTACACGGGGACAGACACCCCTACCACTACTATATGTAATTAAGTAGGTAATGAGAAAAACTTATGTCTTCAACTGGTGCCAGAAGACGGTTCTCAGGAGCAAACGTTTAAGTTTTTTAAAACTATCTATGTGAAATCCAATTGATGTAGGTATATAACATTGTTTTAAGAAAATATCTTACTAAGACTAAATTATTTTAGTAAAACTATGTAAATCGTGATTTTTTTAATCTTACCTACATTATCGCGATCACTAGCTTCAGAGAAAGTAGATACTGCTTCCACATTATACATCTAAAAGTAAAATAAGATCGGTATGTATTTGGTTTTTAGTAGGAAATGAAATGGTGTTAGATAAAAACAACGAAAAAATGTTTCAACTTTAATGAAACTACAAATCTCATACAAAATCTAACACAAAAATAAAAACGGAAATTACATTCGAAATAGGTTTTTTTTAAACATCTAATATCAATTCAATTTTGTTGCTTTACAAACTTTAGTAATAGGACTTATAGTCTAAAATCAAATCACAGTCTTATGTAAACTTTGTTCAGTTCAGCCAATAATCGAACCAAGGAAATCAAAATTAACACGCAATATTCTTATATTGCTTCATACAATCAGTTTCTTACAATTTAAAATTCTAAAAATTTACAAAGGTGAAAAAAAAAATATAAAACGAAAGAAAGTTTATAAAAACCATATAGTAGTGAGTTATAGGTACTAGAGAAGACGCTACCCATCACTCCTATGTTCCATTCAATTGCGGCGATTGCGCCGCACTTCACACAGTCGCTTGCTAGCTGTTGAGCAGTTATACGCTAGTAATTGTTTTTAATCGAAAAAATTTGAAAGTCATACAATATGCCGTGGTGTGTGTTGAAATATGAAACTAATAATTCAAGGAATACGGCGAAGTGTAAAGGAATAACTTTCCACCGTTAAGTAACTAGGTATAATCATTTTAAAATTAAATACGAACATAAAATTTATCAGACGCATGTTGTGTCATTCGACATAGACTAAAAACATTCAGAAGTGAAAATAGGTAGAATTGGTTGACGTTCCCGTATATAGCGGAAAATAATACAATATATTTTCTACGCAGATATTATTGTTTGTGTAATGTGTTATCTACACTTCTACACTAATATTATAAAGAGAAAAGATTTTTCTATTTTTGTCTGTAATGATGAACTCAATACTACTGGACCAATTTTAAATGTTTTTCACCAGTAGAATGTATTATTATCGCTGAGTAACGGAGGCAATATTTTATACTAGCGGCTTGCCCCGACTTCGCCCGGGGTAACAATTGTATCCACTAGTAAGAAACTACTGGACCAATTTAAAAAAGTATTTCTCCAGTAGAATGCTATAATATCACTGAATAAAATAGATATCTTTTATATGATATATAATTGTTACCCCGGACGAAGTCGAGGCAAACTGCTAGTTTGTAATAAAATAGTTATTGAAATTTGTGGTGTTTTGTCTATTGAAGGTTTCCACGCCCTAGCCAAGAAACAAGAGAAAGATGGATAAAATTTGTCCAAAACAACCAATTATTACAAATTATTAAATACATAACAAAAGCAGAAAAGAACATTTTATCCAGTAAGAAGTATTTACATCTTTAGTTCATTCTTTTAATCAACCGAGCACTTTGAATCACCGAATACATTTGATACGGGCTATAATTAACAAATATACAACAATTCGCTTGAAACATGAAGCTAAAACTGATCAGAATATCAATTATTACTTATTAATAAGAGTGAAATTGTTTAAGGGCATGTAACTAAATCATAACAGTCACCATTTCACCACGCTCTCTTCTTATGAAAATATTGCTTATACTCAATATGCTGAAGAACTCAAGTTACAACAAAAACAACTAGCGGCTTGCCTCGACTTTGCCGGGGTAACTATTATATACAATAGGAAATATAAAATATAGCCTATGGTATTCAGTATACATTATATGATAGGTTGAAACTGTATTAGGCTTAGTTATTATATTAGTTACCTTTTTTAATGAGTCGTTCTTAGTCTGTAAGTTTCCTTAAATACAATAAATAGCGTTCTACAGGTGAAAGAACTTTTAGAATCGGTCCAGTAGTTTTTTACTTGGGGATATAAATGTTACCCCGGGCGAAGTCGGGGCAAGCCGCTAGGTATTATAAAATTAAACTTATGTTACTCAATATATATAATATATATTTAGAAATATTTTTTTAAATCAGTCCAGTAGTTTTGATTTTATTCATTACAAACAAAAATATAAATCTTGTACAAATGAGCTTGTTAGGTTTGTCCTTTCTGTAAGCGTAGTTAGTCTATATTAAGCATGTTGTTGTAGTACGTTGAACGAAATGCGTAAGCGCCATGAAATTCACGGCGCTTTCGACCTTTTGGTCGCGAGAAAACTACATCCTAGAAGCGATCTAGCGCTGTGTGTTTATACCGTTTGATTACTCGACTAGCGACTAACAAGCGCTTCAGCGAACTTAAGTTTTATTTTTTATAGAAATGAAGCATGCCATTTGTCTATTATAGCTCCTCTAGTACCTATATCTCAATGATAAAAACAAGTAAATAATGTTAAAATATTACGAAACTACTTTCAACAAAATTAAATACATTCGAAGTCCTGTGATGATACGACCTTATTTTCCTGGCCGCTTACAAGCTGGCCATCATAAATAGCATTTATTTTGATTTTAGAACACGATATTGTTCATTTTAATTCAATAGAACATTGTATGGAACCTAAATTAAAATTTTACTCATTCCTTCACAAACTGTTGACTTAGGCAGTACTCTGCCAATTGTAAAATTTATTATATTTCTATTTTATCAACTAAGTAAATAACTATATAAAATGTATTGAATCAATATTCAAGAACTAATATCTATGTTAATATAAAAGGAGCGCAAATAAGTATTGTAAGTATTTTTATCATACTTTGTATTGTGTTACTTCAATAGCTTAACGCCCTGTAGTAATGTGTAGTTCATTTTTATTACAGTGCGCTCCTTGCTCCTTGCTCCTTACGGCTCCTTGCTCCTTACGGATGCTTTTACTGGTTGTTCTTTTGCTGCTTGTTCTTCCTTGTTAATTCGACCAATAAACGAATGGTGAAAAGTTTACTACGAGTTTTCCTATATATACCATATACCTACCAACCGACCCGGCCTGGCTACCCCACCACCCGACAGTCCTAACAACAACATCAATTCAGAATTGTTTTTTATCAATATAATATGAAACTATGGCAGGTTTCATAACCAAAATCTAAATAATTCTTGTTTAAAACGTATATCCTTGTCCAGGCCCAGAATCGAACCAGGGAGCTCAAAATTAGCATTATAATAGCCTTAGCTACATAAATGCATTTTCTTATAGGTACAAAAGTTAAAGAAACTTGTGAAACAAATAAATGTTCTAAAATGAAAGTAACATATTTTACTATATGGCTTATGATTTTATAAAACTATGTAGTTAAAACAATATACTTATTTAACAATAACACTGACCGTTACTGTACCTACACTACACTGTTTACGATAAGATGAATGAAAAACTATCAACGATGTAAATAAATATTTAAATCTCCTTGTCATACCAAAAATTGACAAGATATAAAAATGTATACAAAAAAAAGAGACATTAAATTCGTTGCACCATGAGCTGCAAGCCTCACTATAGGTATCTATACTTCTATACTAATGTTATAAAGAGGTAAAGTTTGTAAGTTTGTAGTTTGGATGTAGGGGGTAATCTCTCAAACTACGAACCGATTCCAATACATCTTTCACGAATAGAATGCTACGATATTTTATTTTGTTCAAAAACATCCACATGCCAAAATAAAATATAATTAAAATTATAATCTTGAGCAGTGACTGATCTATGTTTCTATATAAATATATTTAAAGCTCATCAGTGTCATTATTCACATAACAAAAATGTCTACGGGCAAATCCGAGGGAAGAAAGATAGTAAAATATCAGCTTTTGGTTTGACAATGATAATAAAATTTGGTATATTATATATATAGCCTTTATACATCGTCGTCCACATCCCAGTCCTCGTTGTTGGACACCGCAACGTCTTGAGTTATTTGTCGTGAGTGAACAAGAACATTGTTTACTATTTGGTAACCATTCCACTCCAACAGCTCTCTGTAAAAAAAATATAAAAACTTTTATATCACTAGAACAAAAAAAAAGGCTTTGGTACGCGCGTTAGTTCTGACATAATACAAATAAGTTTATTTAGCACGCAAATATAATTAATGGAAATAAAATTGCGTGGTTGCTAAAATCTGAATTCAATTAAATAATTAAATTTAAAATATGGCTTATTATAATTGATAATTAAATATAGGTACTAAATTATCTATGGAACATAATAAAAAATAGGTTTGCATCGTGCGCGCGCATGGTAAAATTTCACTCTCGGCAACTTCAAACTGTCGATTTTTGTTGCATCGTAAAATGTCACACTCCTCATTTTTTCATAACGCGCCTAAAGAAGTATAACTTCAAAAACGAAAAATTATCCATGCAGTAAAAATGTCTTTTTTCGCGATTTTCACAATATCCTAGTTCGGGCTCAAAGTAATGTGGTTTCGTATATAATTTATGACATGTAAAAATTGTTTGCTACTCAATTACCGAATTTTGTCTCGGTCTGTTGTAATATGTTGCACTAAATACATGAGCTGTTCTATTGGAATAATAATCTTTCCATTGAGTATAGCGCTGCCGTCACATTGGGAGTCCATTGCTTTGTGTATTTCATCAGAGACAATGTCCAGAATTAATTGATCGTCTGACTTTTCCTGTAAAGAAAATAATATCCTACTATTATAAACGAGAAAGTTTGTAAGGATGGATGGATGTTTGTTACTCCTTCACGCAAAAAGTACTGGACGGATTTTGATGAAACTTTACAATGTAAGTATAGCTTATACATCAGAATAGCAATAATGTGAAAAATAAAAGTTGTGATCTAACAAGCGAGACTCATGCTAACTTCAACGACATTTAACATTAATAAAAATCAAAAGTGCTGTCAACCTCCAGTTTTTAGTACATTAAATATGCATTACTTTCTGCAAATATGATTCAAATATAACATATTATAAGAAATAATTACCTCAAAAGGATAAGTGTACTCTTTGATAATTTTATAATATTGATTCCAGTAGGGAGCATTATCTCCCCAATTGATATTGTTCCATGTAACGGCGCCCTCTATATGCGACGATGTCTTATTCAAATTGAGCATTTTTGTCAACTCTTTAATTCCCTCTACAACTTCCTTACTGTGAGATAACGAATCCATTCTGTAACTTTGGATCAAATCAAGAGAACCTTTGGAAAACTTTCTCACTTGTGATGTTGAACAATTTAACCTGCAATTAAAAATACAAAACTAAATAAATATTTGTTTAGCAATTTTTTTATAAATATCTAATTTTAAAAAATGAGAAAAAAAGAGCTAAATAAATAAAATTAAATAATACAAATAGAGATAATGAAATCTAAATACACATCAAATAACTAACTAACAAAATATAAATGGCTTAAGAACATTTTCTAATTTATACAATAATTGCAGAGTACCTGCATGTAATGTCTTCAATAATATAAATTTTGGTATCTAACTTTCGTCTAGGCCTCAACACATTTAAACAAAAATCTTCATCTTTAAACATCAAGAAACTTCTCCCAACTTCAATGTCAATATTGCATTGAGACATTTTATCAACATAACTTATAGATTGATAACTAAAGTAGGAAGGGGAACTGAGTGCAAACGTCATACAAGATGTCTTATTTGAGTATACAAACTCTGGTATTGAGTCAAAGCTAGAAATATTATAAAAAATAAGTAATACTTAATTCAATATTTAAAAAAAACATAAAGATACAAATAAAGTTAAATTCAATAATTCATAATAATAGTGAAAGCAGTATGAAGCTTTATTTGGTCTATTAAACTGGGGTTTTGACTTTACCATTATTTAGGACAAACTTCATATCTGTATTGAATTTAAAAATCCTAATCCTAACTATATTTGTTTGTTGTGTTATGTTTGTTTGTTTGTCCTTCTTTCACGCCAAAACGGAGCAACGGGATAAATTCTTGTGTCAAATTTAAAAAAATCGACGAGTTAGAATAAATTAGAACATTGTAGTTACATTTTAATATTCCCTTCACTATGTATCACACTTTGTGAGTTTTGCCATCCAATCTCAGAATCTGGACCATCTGTAAGCAGAATTTAATACTCCATTACAATGTGTTATAAATTTCTTGAAAAGCAGTTAAGACTATACTAAAATTAGACTAGATGAGCTTCATATTTAACAATAATTTAGTTCTGACTTTAACTATTACTTTAATAATGTGTGCCACAAGAAACAAACTAAAATTATTGTTAAAACATTTGCATATGTGGCAAGCAAATTAAATCAAATAAACTTATGTGGTATTCCACAAAATATCATGATATGTTTGGTGCCAGTAAAAATAAGTATTTAATTTCTTACCAGGTACAAGTGCCAGACTGTTCAAATTGAGATCTTGCTGTTTATGATAATCCTTGGATACAAATAATGCAAGTTGACTACAGCAGCCTAGATGTTCAGTACCTTCAGGACCCGGGCCAATACCTTTACAAGATACTGTATATTGGGGATACCTCAGTACAATGTTGCTGCACCTGGAAATTTCAAAATATTTTATGTCAAAGATTGATTAGGACAAATAATTGCAATTAAAACTGCTTTATGAGTTTCTTAAACTATGTACCTTATAATTTATATATCTATCTATCTATCATAACACTTTATATCTCAAGAGGTACCCAACGGCAGAGGCAATCAAATGCCATTTGCTACAATCCTTATGTACCTCTTTCGCCTTTTCATACAATCATAAATTAAGATTATGTGTACAGTTTTCTAATCATGATTAAATTATTGTTTTTGAATGCATAATATAAATAACTAAGGGAGCAAAAGCATGTATAAAAAGACTATCATTTAGCAGTTTTAGCAGCAAAATATTATTTTGGGTCTTTGCAAGCAACATAACACTAACCAATCATTGAATTGCTCCCGACTCCATTCAAAATAATGATCCATTCTCCTAAATCCATTTGGTTCCAGTGATTTGAAAAGGACATTGAAATCACCATTTGGAGTTGTAATCACTGCCACCCAGGGCTTGACAAAACCAAAAATGGTGTGTACTAGTCTTTCGAGATCATGCGGTAACATGTGCTCAATCATTTCAATGGCCACCACTGCATCACAACCTATCAGTCTGTAATCAGGATCAGCTGCATTTCCTTGAAATAACTGAAAAAGACAATCACAGTTAGTAAAATTATAACATTTGGTTAGATAAATTCAATATGAATCTTAAGTAATGTATTGTAAAATTATTTAGACTACGAGTGTTGAAATAACAACTCAAAATATCATATAGGTATATCATCAATATCATCCTCCATAACAAGTAGCATTGTTTTGTGGCTAAGGTTACAGGTACAGTACAAGGTCACAGTTTTCCCTATCCAATATTTTTTATTTAAAAAATGTGTGGCTAGTTTTTCCTCTACTTTAATTATTTCTACTTATTTGCTCCTCACAAAGTATTTTTTTTATTTTTTTTTATTTTAAATCCCACAAGCTGTCTGGTGACATTTAGCTGGAATTTATGAACTTATAATGATGGCTTAAATGTTACAATATCCTGTGATATGTACATATGTTAAGTTTATCTTATAAAAGATCCTGTGGAGCCCGTATTTATATGGGCTCCTAGGTATTTGAGGCAATAATTTTCTAATTATACTTACTACAATATGAAGTGGTTCTTGCTTCTTAAAGTCATTTCGTCCAAAAAGTTCTGAGGAGCAACGTAGGGGCATACAGTCAACATCTACACCCAGTATGGAGGAAACTGAGACACCTTTCACATCTTTCAGGTACTTTATGAAACTTGTATCATGGTACCCGAGATCAATAATCTGAAAATTATGAGGTTGTCATTATTACTATGAAAACCATTGGCAAAATTTTTGTTTGATTGTAAATCTAAAATATAATTGTGGTTAAGCACACAAGTTGGGAATCAACACTTTCTCCCCAGTGGTACCTACATACTAATTTATACTACACCTACAAGGAAAATACAAGAAATTAACAGTTTCAACAAAGCAACATGAATGCCATTTTCACTTTTAGAACAGGATCTACTGAAAAGATCTACTGGTAAGCCACCCAAAATATCTTCTTCTTCTTATTTTATAATGGCTTTATCAATGTTAAACAATGATTTGCCAATGTCAAGTATTATAGACATAACAATAGGCGATAAATTTGTAGCTAGGATGTTCCCACCGACTGTGATATGTCTTATTAATCAACGACTAATCAAACTATTACAGCGTGGACAGGATTAAACTGGATTCCCCATCACGTCTCGGCGGGCGCGTGCGTTGGTCACCAAGGCGTGACGTGGAATCCAAAATAATATCTACTAATGTCAACAGCATGTTGTCAAAATCCAGTAGTATCAAAGAACTTTTAGTGATGTTATTGAGAGGTGTAATATGTTATTACTTTGTATCACAGAATTCTCTTTTAGGATGTAGATATGTATGTACAGTCAAAAAAAGGGTTATCTACGCAGGGCACACACTATATCATCCCTGCATCGATAACTCTTTTGTTGACAGTACCAGGAAATTATAATAAGTAAGATTAAAAGATAAAATAATAAGTAAAGGTCTAACCTTTTCTAGTTTCCCACACCAGCGCTCATCCATAAGACAGTCCACTACTGCAGCATATCGCTGTGCATACACCGGTGGAAAGAACACAACTCCCTTTTCCTCATCATAATCCGCGCATGCGTCTTCATCAGAGCTATCATCATCATCATCATCGCTCTTCCCGCGGAAGGAGAGCACTAGCCTTGTCAAGTACGGTCCGATGAAGTTCTGTACAGCGCCGAGCAGGGACTCGCGGAAGAATATTAAAGTTTGTACGACAACAATCATCTTACTAGGTAATTTTGATTCTTGTGTAAGTAAAACCTTCACAAACCTTATTCTGTGCCATGAGCTATATATCGGATTTCACTTGTTAAAGTTTTTCTTGTTGAGTTGTTGACTGATTGTTTTGAAATTATGTACACGGTTTGTTTGTTCTTTGATGGTGGTTGTCATTAATATTTTGACAGCTGTCATGTTATAAAAATATTTTTCGCATTAAAAAAAGTATTGGCAAAGGTATATAATTATCATGTCTTTTTTTTGTTCTTTCTTACTGCCTTATACAACAGCTCCCGAAACCGTGTTATGGCTCCAGGGTACCCAGCGGAAGACTAAGTCTCCCTCGTTTAGCCGATGGTATTTGTGAGGTTTTACGTAAGTAGGTACCTTCATCAGTCTTTAGAAACAGCACCGTCAAGACCATCTACTATGCATATCTACTTAAGGCGCTTAGTGTCGCCAATGACCTTGACCATACAAACGGTCACCGAGCGCTGTCCCCGAAACACCTTCGAAATTTATATATTTCGATAATATACGAGTATAAAGGAAAATGTTAATTGATTTATATATACTTTGTTGTGTTTAAAGTACAACGTGTTATTTATTTTTAGGCATGTAAATATTTCCAAACGTCATAGCCGTTTAAGAGCAGTAGATAATTAAAGCAAAAAAACGCCATTCCATAATTATTATTTTAAATATTGAAGTTTAGCTCTTACAAATATTTTTTTTTACAAATTGTTGTACCTACAAGAATTTTAAGCATTTTAGTCCATCAGTAAACAAGCGCATTTGAGGATACTAATCACCTTAAGTAGGGGTAGGGGTAGTGGTAGGGGTACGGGTAGGGGTAGTGCAGGCAAGTCAACCTTTTGTGAGTCTGTGGAGGGTAATCTCTGAAACTACTGATCCGATTCTGAAAATTCTTTCACTAGTAGGAAGCTACATTATCTCTGAGTGCTATAGGGTATATTTTATTTTGTTAGAAAATATCCACGGGCGATGCCGGAGGCGGAATGCTAGTATTTAATACTCGTAAACTTTTCTCGTGAATTAACTTATCTAATCGTGGAAACCGTATCAAAATCAGTTCTATACTTAGTTTTTTCGTGAAACCAGCGACTTTTTTTTAAATATGTAGGTATTATATACATAGTTAAATTATGATGATATAAAATTATTAAACGAAATTAAATAACTCTTTGTATGTATATTGGAAACATAAATAAAAAAGATAAAAACAAACTAAATAATATGTTGCTATAATAATTTCTAGAAATTCCATTTATTTTATTGTCGAAAAATATAAATCTATAGGTAAAAACTATAAATAAAAAACATCATATAAATCGCTGTCTACAGGAGAATATCCAACAGACTGGAGCATTGCTGTTGTTTTACCTAATGTGTGTGTAAAGTAAGTAGGTCTACGAATAAGATAAACCTTTTAAAAAAAAGTGTACCGACTTCAGAAATTAGCACTTATTTTCATTTATATATATATAGCATTTATTATCTATGTTTTTACTGATGATCGTAGGTTCCTAATTAATTGTCTATATTAGTGAATTTAGGTACTATGTTATTTCTAATTTGGCACAAACCGTCTTCAAATTCTACGACGAAATTTTTATTATTTCTTACTTTTCAGTGCAAATTTTTGAACTCGGTACAGTTTTTTTCAAAAGGTTTATTTCTCCCTTTTAAGTTATTTTGCTGCCTCGAGAAACAAATAATAACGCAACTAAAAAAAATTGATGGAAAATTAAAAAAAATACTGCGGTGGATGGGATTTGAACCATATGCAATGTGCATCATGCGCTGCGCTGCGCTGCGCCCCATACCTAGTAACCGCTAGACCATCGTCGATACGAAAATTGACAACTTCGTGTCAATAGCAACCGTTGCTAAGGCTTTTCTCTGATATAATTTTCAGCAGTAAACAGAGACAAATTACTGAATTTCTGAAAAATTACTAAACCGATGTTCGTCATATGACTGTGAGATAATGTCGAGAATTATTATATCCTTAAAAAAATAAGTCGTCAAAATCGGTACATATTTCATCGAGATATTACGAAAAATTTACTTATAAGGTCAGTTTTTTCAAAATTTCTAAAAAGTTAATGAACCAATTTTTATGAGATAAAAATGGTACAAATCCGGAAGAATTATCTGTCGATTAAAAAAAAACAAAATTGGTTTACAACTGGCGGAGTAATCGATGTCCATATACATAAAAAAAATACGGTCCGAATTGAGAACCTTCTCCTTCTTTTTCGGTTGAAAAGAGGTGTAGGTACATACAGTGTACATCTACGTAGGTTTTCTAAGAGTTATCCAAGTAAAAGTTCACTAGTTATAGCGTTATTTTATATTATATATTTTATACTTATACCGTGGTAAGACTAGGTAGGTACCTAGATACATACATATCGCTAAGCGGCTAGTCTTTTTGTATTGCGGCGGATTCTACAATTCTGCTGCGACATATAATAGATCATCATAGATCCACAGAACCTGAGAACGAATACCTAATTTTAAAAAATTACAATAGAAAGTAGGTAGGTACTTTTAAAATTATTTTTTTATAAAAAGCGTAATTAGAGTTCGTTAAATTTGATAAATTTTTAATTGATCCTAAATTGAGCCGGACTAAGTTTCACAATAGGGCAAATTATTAAATGTAAGTAAAACATAATGACGTGCACGATAGATTACCTAATGAGTCACCCACCAAAATGTGAAAGTAGGTGACTTTTATCTACAGAGACCCATTGTCCGACGTTGATAATTTTTGCAAAAAATAATACTTAAGTAAATATATTAAAAGCTTATGCACAAATGGGAATTTTGTTGAATGGCGAATTCATGAATGAAGACAAATACCCAGAATTTTATATATATATATATATACTAATATATACCAACTAAGTATATTAAAACAAAGTTCGTTGGAAAAATATAGCAACTGAGCATGTTTCAATAGGTACTTTTTCTTGATTTAAAAAGTGTTTTTTCTACTATTGAACCCGATGTCCCGTTTTTAGAAAGAAATCAAATGGTCACGTTACCCATAAGACGTCTCTTTTTAAAATGCTGTAACCTGTAAATAATGTTAATCCGTAGCGATTAAATAGTGCAATGTTCTCTAATGCGAGCAATATAAGGTTGGATACATCTATGTTGCTAAAATATAGTTTATTAGGATCCCGTAATCAACGAACAAGTAACCTTAATACATGTCAAAACAAAAAGTATACATTTAAAGTCAACAAAGTATAAAAGGTATTTTATTTCGTCATATTGGTCATTAGTCTTCATTAAGCTAAATATTATAACCGTACTTAGTTCCGGTCGTAAGTCATTGCTAAACACAAAGGTCAATTTCGCAATGCATTCAAAAACTGTACATTGCAGATTGACATTACAATAGCCGTTACAAAAATATATTCCACTTTTACTTTTTTATCGCAGCACGACGTGTAACTCAAATATCTCCTTGATGAATAGCTTAACTAGGTTAGAATATTGTCCGTATTAAACAGAACGGTGGTAAGTGGCAAGCCTATCGTTAAGATACTATCTTCTATGAAAAACTGTATCGTTTATATTATAAGGTAACACGGTTTCGGAAGCTGTAAGGCAACCCGTGAAGAAAGAAAAAAGAAAAAAAAATGCAAATAATGTATACATAAGATTTATCCAACAAACTATCCAGGCGTACTAACTCAGACCCAGAGCACTATGTTAATCAAGTAGTTAGATATTATTAGGTACTTTATTTATCATTTCAAATCACAATCAAACGTATCATTTATGAGATAAATCCACAATATTTCAATACAATGTAGGACAGTCATAAATAAACATAATTTTCTTTGGGACTCAAAAAAAGGCAGCATATTGACAGTAATAACGAAGTAAAATATTTGGATGTCTTCAGTGTCTATCTAACTTTACTCTTAGATTTATCCAGAAATAATGTTAGGGATTGTTTTTTAAATAATGGAATTCGTATCAATGTGTCCCACTCACGGGGTACATTGATACTTTGATTCATGTACACATTAGGTTATATAGTTTTATGGGTACGCAACACGGGGTCTGGAGCTATAAGGGCAACCAGAGAAGAAGAAAAAATGTATATATAACATAATTGTATTATATAGGTAGTTTTATAATATTAATGTACAATTATTAATCTAATAAAGTCTAATCTAATACAGGACAATGCATGAGTTATCGGTTATTATCCTACTGACTGGAAGCTTATAGCTCATAGTCAGAACGGAAATAGAGACTCAGATTATTTTAAGAATCAGGGTTTGGCGTTTAAAATCTCACTTTACAGTTAACAATGCAGCAGAGCTAAATAATTTGAATTTTGTCTAACATAATTATTTTACATGTAGGTATATTTTTAATCAGAATTTTTCTGATATTGTACCGGTTTCAAGTTTTGGTACGTATGCGCCGATGAGGCAAAGAAAAAGAGCGCGCGTACCCAGCGTCAGTCAGTTGCGAGTTCACCGCCGTAGGGGTCGGATTGACATCTAGTCATTATTAGAAGCATATTTTTAACATATTTAAAAAAAATAAAAGGTCAATATGAAAGTGTTCATCATATTAGCGGCGGCGACTGCCCTAGCCAGTAAGTATAATATATATACCTAATGAATTCTTCATAAATATTTTCGACGAGAAAATAATTTTCGTATAATATTTAGAAAAAACAATTCAAAAGTATTTTTATTATTTTAAAAAACTTGAGGTTTACCTACTATTACTGACCTGCTAACATAATTTTAAATAAATTTTATCAAATTAAAACGAGCAATAGAACATTAATCGCATTTTATATAATATCCATATAAAAGACTTCAACGCGCTCCAATTTGCAAGTCATTGTTTGTCTAGTATAAAAGAAATTTATCAATAACAGATATGTATTCAAATATTTATATACATATTCAAAATTGAAAAATTATTTACATTAAATCAAAAATAATATATACTATGTATTTGAATATTTCTACAATGTCCGTTACGTTGACAATTTCACTTAAATGTAAATAAAAAAAAATTGGTTAAAGTATTTGTTGAATCTAATTAATAAACACATCATGTACCCGCTCTACAATCTAGCAGGACCGTTATGACAATAATATTGTCGTGTGTGCCGGGCGTTGAACTTGCAAGAAAATTGGACCAAAATTATCATACACACACGTTTAAAAGTGGGATAGTGAAATAGCAGCGTCGATTCTCCTCCTTGTTTTACACGGAGAAGTTATTGATTCTGCACGAATCTTGCATAATTATAATACCTATTATCTCCCTAATAACATATCTGGGTGTGATATAGTAACTAAAATCGAAAATGGGATGCTTATATAGAAGGACAAGAGTTTTACGAAAAATGTTATAATATATTTATATAGAACATAATGTGACTCGTAGAGTTAATCGACGTGGAGAAAAAATCACATATCATATCATGACATTTTGAAAAAAAAAGAACAAAATCACCTGTAAACCACGAGCATGCAGAGATGTGAAAAAGTTGTGCCAGGATCATAGCGAGTGATTTCTCGCATGAACATGATTTTTTCAAAATTAATAAATAAATTGCATATAATAACTGAAAAGTTATAAAGTTTTGTTGAGAAAAAATGTTTCGATTATTTTTAGAAAAATGACTATTTAGTTAGAACCTTGGATGCAACAAGCGGAACGCTGTGACTATTTGTAGACTTGCATTACGGATGTAGCTGTCTCTATGTAGCTTGTACTTTTTTGTACATTTCCGTTTTATCTCTAATTAATTAAGCTAAATGTAATTATTACAAATATGTAAACAGTAAATTACAACTGACTCATTATATTTCTCTATTCAATATTGAGTATTGGCGAACATTGAGAAATTATGCTCTGTCATCGAGTGTAAAGCGTAGCAATGATATTATATGTTAGGCAACAGAAGCTAGAGAGACTAATTATATAAAAAAAACAAATATCATAAATATTCCAGCTCTTATAAATTTAATTATCAAACAATCACCACCCTTAAGTATACCCATTTTTTTAGAGTAGGTATAAAATTGATATAAATAAATTGTTTATTAGTACTGAATTAAAGATTAGACAAAGATTGGAGGTTTAAAGAGCATAATTAAAACGACTGTTGCTTTTTTATGAAGTTAGAAATTTTGCAATGAGAAAGTTTTAAAATGGACACAAAATAAAACTGCATAAATTAAATCAGATTGCATTGAACGCACTTTCGAAATTCGGAACGGCTCCTATTGTAAGTAACGCGACATTGACATTCACTTTAGGTCGTTTTGCTCTAAAAACTGTTAACCACAGTAATTTTCTTGTTTCCGCAACAATGTTGTTTCATGTCACCACAAAGTGATATAAAAAATTTGCGTAAAGTATATTAAATTTTTGCAATGATGGTAGTTTCGTTTTAAATTCCATATAGAAATTAAAATTAATTTAGCAACTATTCATGTCTAATTTAAATATAACGAAAATTTCTCAACATTTTGTAGAGTTATATTGACTCAAAATCAACAGAATTACACAATGAACAAAGCTACTGCATAAGTAGTCAAACAAGTTTGAATTCCATAATGCCCACGTAATATCAATTCGCGGGAATATTAAGTAATTTACGTAAAAGTGGTTATCGAAAGTTAATAGAAAGGTGGGATTTTAAAGAGGGAAAAGTTTGTAAGTTTGGATTTAGGGGGTAATCTTTGAAACTACGGATCCGATTCTGCATTTTTTTTTCATTAATAGTAAGCTACATTATCCCTAACTGACATTGGCTATATTTTATTTTGTCCAAAAATATCCACAGGCGAAGCCGGGGGCGGAAAGCCAGTATTAAATAAAATGATTAAACGAACTATTTGGTGTGATTGATTACAGACAAACAAGATAAAATCTTCCTTTAATAAAAATCATGTAAATATGTCAATGGCCATATTTTCTACATGGAAATAATAAATTATTTATTAGAAGACCAAAATTTCGTCTAGAATTGAAATTTTGCATCCTTATTTTTTTATCAAGTCATTTAATTTTCTCCTTAGAGCCGCAATATTCTAGACTTCTAGAGGTTTTTATTCAAATTTTCCCTATACAAACAGAGAGGGTGTGCATCAATGAACTCGATGCATGTAATGTCGCAAGCGAACTTTCACTTCTTGACGGGGCCGCTATTGCGTCAGTAAATCAGTTGCGATACAACTCGTTGCCAACTCCTCCTCAGAATACTTATCACATGTGCATACTAAAATGTATAAGGGGTTGGAGGTTAATTTGTCTATTAAATATAAAAGTTAAAAAAACATAAACAAATTATTTGTCTTTAACCGGTAACAAGGTTACTGGGAGTCGAAATATTTCTGTAGGTAAACATTATGAAACACAATTATTGATAATTATTGGCTATGGATCCTACATCCTACCCATATAGTTTTTGAAATTATTTAATACAAATTACAATATACAAGAAATGTATATTTTAACATTAATTTATAATTTGAAAAGTAAAATACTAAAATTAAGCTGACATTTATTCAATAGGTCATATGGATTGAAAAGAAGACACTTCAAATGTCAAACGCAATATTACACAAGAAAATATATCTGCATATTATGTAACGTGGACTAAATGTTGTCACGGATGACCTACTACTAGATATAATTATCTATTGAGTGTTTTTTAAAATAGGATGAATTATTTGAGATTGACTGACAATCAACGCACAGCCTAAACCACTGAAGATATAAATATGAAAGTTAGTTAGTAGAGGTGCACTCAGAAAGGATTTTTCGAAAATCAAGCCTTAAGGGGTGAAATGGGGTTTAAACGAAATCGTGGGCAACTACTGCTAATATGATTAAATTTTAATACAAATCATAATATTTTACTAGAATTGTATATTGAGATAAGAGTTGTATTATTTAACACCTTGGTCATCTTTTCATTCCGCTATAATTCCTTAAAACCGTTCCAAATACCCCTATTTTGGACACGACATCGTCATTTATGCCACATTTTCTCTTGTCACTATTTATCTAATTACCTTATTATTTTTATTTCCCAGGTGCACAATTCAAATGCCCAGCCAAGGATGGTCAGTACGAAGATGACAGACAATGTGATAAATTTTTCGAATGCAGAGATGGCGTAGCTACAACCAAGTTGTGTCCAGATGGTCTAGTGTTTGACCCCACAATCAGAAAGATTAACAAATGTGACCAACCCTTCAATGTAGATTGCGGTGATCGGACTGAACTACGTAAGTTTTTCTAATATAAGGATTTTAAGGCTTTTTTATTGCAAAATACCTCAGGTAGCATAAAAAATGAGAATTACTTGGTATCCTGGGGGCAGTAAATATATTACTCGAGAGTTTTATAGTTGATGTGATAGTTTTAAAGAGGAGTGTTATAGGTTTGAAGCTTGTTTTATGTTTGTCTATCTGTCTGTGGCTACGTAACTTCCAAACGGATGGACCGATTTTGATGCGGTTTTTCGTTATGAGATTAATATAAGTTAAATAATATATAATGTTGATAAATAATTTATATTATACATACATACTTACCTAGTTTGCTTATACAGAAAGGACGATATCGACTCTCCAAAAATATGTGATTAAGTGAAATAATTATGTCAAAAATTAAAAAATGCAGACAAGTACCTTTACCAAAAATCCGGTTAAATATGGTAGACGTTTGTTGTCCAATCAATCCGTAATAACTAGTTTGATTTGGATAACAGTTGTAAATTAATACATAAAATTCTTAGAAGCGTTTTGATTTTCTGTATAATATAACAGTTTCTCAAATTCAGGGATCTTTTAGAATGTAAAGAGACAAGGTTGATTGTTTTTCCTATATGTCGAAGGTGACTGCATGTCCTGCCAACCTGTTGTGACATATGACGATAGAGGCCAACGCCTTTCTAGGTCGACTTCACAGTAATTTTACACCTGTGTAATGAAATGAGGAAGAAATATTGTAAATTATTCTTGTTTTACAAGTGCAACCTTTCAACATGGTTCTGAGTCATGATTTGGTGCATTTATACTTCCGACTCCAAAAACAGACAGTTTTACACACTTTTAGTTAAACAAGCCAAATTGATATTTATGACAGTCCTATGTGCACTAACAGTTTGTTTCTTGTGTAGAATTAGAACTGCATAGGAATGGAAATTAATTATTTTCTTTTTAATATTATTTGTAACAGTTTTCTTTCAAAATTCATTTGCTATAACTATTCAAGAATTCTATTTTTATTTTTACAAAATGTTATACTTACTTTCAAATCAAAAGTAAAAATCAAAAGTAAGTATTTACGTAGTATGCACCTAAAAGATTTATGGTTGCTATGCAGAGGTTTATATCTAAAATTCATATGCAAATTATTTCCCGCGCGCGCCACTGTCAGAACTTTGGAATTTATTGTCAAGTAATATTTTAATATTGTACCATGGATATAATAACAATAGGCTTGCCACTTGCCTTGTTCTAACAGATTAAAATGGACGGATTAGAAATAGGACGAGATTTAAATTAATATTAAAATAAATCCAAATAGAACAATATTTATTAATATACTATATATAGTTAATTGGCTTGGCCTGCTGCAGCTATTTCTCCCGCGTGGAATTACAATAAATAAATTGCTACCTACGATTCAAGCTTCTTCTCCATCCTCCATCCTGTATAAATTAAACCAGAGTATAAAATTACGGTTCTAAATTTAATGCAAATTAGTTTTAGTTTCATTGAGTAAAAAACAACATAATAAGTTCAGAGGATAAGAGAGATATCATGTCAGAAATGTGTCATGCCAATTTTTACCGCCATAAAGGTAAACTAAGTAAAATAATATATGTATAAATGATGCAACGCATAATAATTATGTCCATGTTTAGTAGGTAATAGTAATTGTATTTCCTAGAAGTGCCACCCGGCCGACCTCTCGCCACTCACTTCAAGGTTTTACAAAAATAAACTTGATGATCAACTTTGTGTTTTGTTCGATTAGCCTTCGATATTTAATAGCCATTTTCTGGTGTTTTAATGGTATTACTGTTACTTAGGGAAAATATAATATCATAAACGTATATTCATTAGTTCTCTATGGAAATACGATGTCTCTATAGAATTGCAATACTTGATCTGCCTTTATCTGAATTAATATTGTTACGAACTAGGGTTCGAAGAGATTTAAAATACCGATTAAATAGACAAACTTTACTTCAACACCACAAAAGTACAGTTACATAAATGAAAACACTAAAATAACACTTAGTCGCACTAAATTCCACTTCACTGTTTCGCTTTGATCGCTCTGATTCGCACTGTGTTCTCCCGGCGACGATCCTCTGTTTATATTGCCCACCGAACATTCGAGAAACGCCGAGATTGTTGTACAAAGTTGTAGACGCGGCTCGATGCGACTCGGCGCCAAATACCTACATACAGACCGCGCCCGATTTTGGTACCTATGGCTAGGCAGGCACATATGGTCCATTTTCGTTTGTACTTTGATTCTCTCTGGATGTTTCTAGAGACGTCTATCGACCTTGATGTGTTTAGGTATTTATTTGTGCGATTTAAGTACCTATTCGTTACACTGCCCCCCGCTTAGACTTGCTCGTCCCGAGCAATATTCGAGCCTTTGTAAGGAGCCAGTCGATCAATATGGACAACCTTTAACTGTCCACGCGGGCATCGTTGGATCCGATAGGTCACGTCATTGATCCTCGTGATGACCTTATACGGACCTTCCCAGCGGTTCTGCAGCTTGGGAGATTTCCCTTTTCGGCGTTTCGGGTTGTGCAGCCACACCAACGATCCCTCGTCAAAACCGTTACTATTGAAGTTCCTATCGTACCTGGTCTTCATCTTTGTACTGGCCACAAGACTGCTCTCACGGATCTGGTCATGTATGTCGCACATCTTGTTTTTCAGGTTCGATACGTAGTCACTTACAGGTTGCGGCGCATCCGGAGGTCCGCCGGTCAGGAGGTCAACTGGTAGTCGGAGCTCTCTCCCAAAGTTGGCATAAGCAGGAGTCACCTTTATGCTTTCATGCTCTGCGGATCGATATGAGAGCAATAACAAGGGAATATATCGGTCCCAGTCCCTCTGGTGATCCTCAACCAGTTTCGCCAAATGAGTCTCCAAAGTGCGGTTGAACCTTTCAACCATTCCGTCGGACTGTGGATGATACGCCGTAGTCCTCGTTTTATTTATTCCCAGGAGACGGCATACTTCCTGGAACAACTGCGACTCAAAGTTACGCCCTTGATCAGAATGTATCTCCATTGGTAGCCCGAACCTGCAGAATACTTCGTTGACCAACTTAGTCGCCACTGTTGTCGCTTCCTGGTTGGGAATTGCGAAGACCTCCGGCCACTTCGTGAAGTAGTCCATCACGACCATGAAGTACTTGTTCCCGTCTTCAGTGACCGGGAACGGTCCAGCAACGTCCACCGCAATTCGTTCCCATGGAGCGCCAACATTGTACAGCTGCATACGTCCCCTCGTACGTGTCGTAGGTCCTTTCACGGCCGCACATACTGTGCACTTACGACACCAATCCTCGACATCTTGCCGGCAATGAACCCAATAAAATCGTTTCCTGATTTTCGCCAGGGTTCGATTCATGCCCAGATGTCCTCCCGAGGATCCATCGTGCACGGACTCAAGCACTGCGCGCACCTTTGACCTAGGCACGACCAGCTGCATCAGTGTCTCATGTCCACTTGGCGACTCCCACTTGCGGTACAGCAACCCGTTGTGCAGCACTAGACTTTCCCACTGAGCCCAGTAGCTTTTCGTGGTGGAACTCATGGCGGATACAACATTCCAACCGGGCCTTGGAACATTCTGCGTCTTCCATTCCATTATCGGCGCCAAGTTGTTATCCTTGAGTTGCTCGTCTCTCGTCCTCTCGTTCGCCCATTCGTCACTAAGGTTGTTAGTCGTAATCACTTTGATGACAGAATCACCGATTTCACGCCTCGAGCAGTGTTTACAATCTTCAGGGCACGGCCTGCGTGACAGTGCGTCAGCGTTGCCATGCATCCGTCCTCGTCGATGTTCGATCGTGAAATCGAATTCTTGTAACTGCTCGATCCACCGAGCGACTTGTCCTTCAGGATCCTAGAATTGAAGTAACCATTTCAACGCCGCATGGTCTGTCCGTAGCTTGAACTTCCTTCCGATGAGATACTTGTTGAAGTGTCGTAACGTCTTCACTACGGCCAGAAGTTCGCGTCTGGTTACACAGTAGTTCCTTTCTGGTTTTGACAGAGCCTTGCTGAAATACGCTATCACAACTTCCTTGTCCCCCTTCCGTTGTGACAGCACACCTCCAATGGCGATGTTGCTTGCATCTGTGTCCACCACAAACTCGCCGACTTGGTCCGGGTAGCCCAATACAGGTGTTTCACACAGTCGTTGTTTCAGTTCCTGGAACGACTTCTCACAGTCCTCAGTCCACTGAAACGAACGCTTGTCCTCCGTCAGTCGATGTAGGGGCTTGGCTACTCCCGCGAAGTCGTATACGAAGCGGCGGTAGTATGAGCACAGACCAAGAAACGCCCGAACATCTGTTTTGTTCCGTAGGGTGGGCCATTCTCGTACAGCTACTGTCTTTACAGGGTCGGTTTCTACGCCATCCTTTGTAATTACATGCCCGAGGTAATTTACACGTTTCTTGAAGAAGCTACACTTCTTGGCATGCAATTTCAGGTTCGCGAGCTTCAACTTGGCAAACACTCTTTCTAAATTCCCCAGGTGCTCGTTGAAGTCGCGTCCCATGATGATGACGTCATCCAGGTAGACTAGGCAAGCTTTTCCAACGAGATCCGCAAGCACAACTTCCATCAGCCTTTCGAACGTAGCGGGAGCATTGCATAACCCGAAAGGCATGACGTTGAACTGCCACAGTCCATTTCCGGTCGAGAAAGCAGTCTTTTCCTTGTCCTTGGGATCGATCTCCACTTGCCAGTATCCACTCTTCAAATCCAGTGTTGAGAACCACTGGTTCCCACTCAACTTGTCCAAGGTGTCGTCAATCCGGGGTAGAGGGTAGCTGTCCTTTCTGGTTACGTCGTTCAGTCGACGATAATCCACACAGAAGCGAGTGCTGCCATCCTTCTTCTTAACTAGCACAACCGGAGAACACCATGGGCTCAAAGAAGGTTCGATGACATTAGCCTTCTTCATGTCTTCCAGCATGCACTGTACTTCTGCTTCTCTTCCTACTGGAATTCGTCGAGCACGTTGACGTATAGGTAACTCGTTGCCTGTGTTGATGGTGTGTTTCACCAATGACGTCCTGCCGAGATGCCCATCTCTATCACTAAAGATGTCAATGTAACGAGTGAGCATCTCCTTCGCTCGTTTGTACTCGGAGATTGACAAGTCCTTCTTCGAAATGTCGACGAGTTCCAAGGGGTTTGCACTGTTATTTTTCATCGCCGACAGCTTCCCCTGGGTGCAGCTCCGCATCCAATTCGCCTCGTCGCACTTCGCCACGACTTGATCCTTATTGAGAGTGACAGGAGCGCCATTGAAGTTGGTCACCCTTACTACAGCTCGTCGACTCTTGCTGTTTACTAAAGTTGGAGTGAGTAACCAACCTTTATGTTTAGAACGTTCCAGGTGGTCGATGATGGAGCACCTCGTAATGGAGGGGTCCCCATTAGTTGGTAACTCCACATCGACAAGCGTTTCCGAGTATGGGTTCAGCTTGACGCCCTTGGCACAACGCACATAGCCAGCATAACCGCCTTTCAAAAATACCTGTTCCTGGCCGCACTGCAGTACACCATTGCGCAAGTCGATGCCAAACTGGAACCGCTTCATAAAGTCGAGTCCGAGAATGCAGTCGTCTATAATGTCGGCCACGATGACGGTGTGTGGGTACTCCCCGTCACCCACCTTGAGTTTCACCGGCAGCTCGTCGTATGCGGGTATAGGCTGACCGGTTGCCGTGAAGAGTTTCAGACAGGAAGATGGACGTCTGGTTCTGCTCGTAGATCGTCCCAACAACTGAGGTCTCACAACCGTACGCGTTGCTCCTGTGTCGATCGTCATCTCACATGGCGTCCCGTTGACCTCGCCGGCGATCACCAGACTGTTCCCGTCGAAAACTTGTCGGATGGTAACTTTGGGGGCTGTGTCACGAGCAGCCAGTACCTGCCCCGCGGCTCTGGCTGTTACTCGTTTCCCGGAAGCTCCGTAGTTACTGCACGGACATCAGCTCCGACGTCCCGTTTCGGCACTCGTTGATCCGTGCCTTGTCGTTTAAGCGCCGGGCAGCTTGCTTTAAGGTGCCCCAGCTTGTGGCAGTAGAAGCAGCGGGGTAAGTAGCTACGCCTCTCTGCTACAGGTGTCGTTGTTGGAGTAGCCTCCTCTGCCACTTGTCGCAATCGCTGAAAACGAGGCTCCTGTCTCACGGCTTCCACCTCTAGAGCATGGGCCAGTGCATCTTTCAGGGCGCTGTGGTGGCCCAGTCGAACTGCAGCTCTGACCTCCATGCTGCGGATGCCGTCGATGAATGCTTGAACGAGGTTCGCAGCAATGAACTCTTGTCCGGCAGATGGGTACGCCTTTCTTACGATCTTCTCGATCTCCAGAGCCCATTGTTGCAGATTCTCACCAGCATGTTGCGTCCTGTCCCTCAGCTGCGCTCGGTAGACGTGCTCCAGGTGTTTGTCGCCGTACCTGGAGTCCATTGCCTCGATCAGGTTCCCGTACGTGGTGCAGCTGTCTGGAGAGGCCTCCAGAACCGATAGTGCACGGCCCCTTAAAGCCACTGTCAAGGCGGTTAGAGATTGCTCGTCTGTCCAGCCGTTGGCAAAGGCGACCGTTTGGAACTGCAATTTGTACGCTGTCCAGGATGTAGTCCCGTCGTACGGCGGCACCTTGACTCGAGGGCCGGAGACGACAACGCCTCCAGAAACAGGAGCGGTCAGCTTCAGTTTCCTTACTTCATTCTGGAGCCTCTCGCATTGGCTGTCAAGTCGCGCCTCCAACTCTCCATAGCGGTCGTTAAGTCTTGTATCCAGTTCTCCGCTCATCCTTGTCTGTATTTCCTTATGGAGATCCTTATAGTGCTGTTTGAGGTCTTCGTACCGGATGTCGAGGTCTTCGATTCTCTCCTCGTGCATGTCTGTAACCCTCTGTAGCTGATTCACCTCCATCGTCACCTTTCCCAGTGATTCTGAAAGCAGCTCCTTTAGGCTAGCAGACTGCTCCTCTTGACGTCGGGCCTGCTCCTCCAATAGCTGCCGAGTCTGCTCCTCCTGACGCCTGGCCTGCTCCTCCTGACGCCTTGCCTGCTCCTCCTGACGCCTTGCCTGCTCCTCCTGACGCCTTGCCTGCTCCTCCAATAGGTGCCGAGTCTGCTCCTCCTGACGCCTGGCCTGCTCCTCCAATAGCTGCCGAGTCTGCTCCTCCTGACGCCTGACCTCCTCCTCCTGTCGTCGGGCCTGCTGCTCCTGACGTCGGGCCTGCTCCTCCTGACGTCGGGTCTGCTCCTCCATCAGCCAAATCAGCATTCCCATGTCGGTTGCCTGGGGAGCATCCGCAGAACCCGCAGCACCCGAATCGACTCCAGCAGCAGCTCCAACACCACCAGCAGCAGTCCCAGCAGCACCAGCAGCGGCTCCAGCAGCAGCCTCGTCGACCTCCTCGCCGTGATGTCCAGCAGTAGTTTGTCGTGTTTTGGGTCGCCGTGATGACGACGAGTCACGTGGTGTAATCGGCATTTTTGAATCCCACACTCCTGACACCAATTTGTTACGAGCTAGGGTTCGAAGAGATTTAAAATACCGATTAAATAAACAAACTTTACTTTAACACCACAAAAACACAGTTAAATAAATGAACACTATAGAATAACACTTATTCGCACTAAATTCCACTTCACTGTTTCGCTTTGATCGCTCTGATTCGCACTGTGTTCTCCCGGCGACGATCCTCTGTTTATATTGCCCACCGAACATTCGAGAAACGCCGAGATTGTTGTACAAAGTTGTAGACGCGGCTCGATGCGACTCGGCGCCAAATACCTACATACAGACCGCGCCCGATTTTGGTACCTATGGCTAGGCACATACGGTCCATTTTCGTTTGTACTTTGATTCTCTCTGGATGTTTCTAGAGACGTCTATCGACCTTGATGTGTTTAGGTATTTATTTGTGCGATTTAAGTACCTATTCGTTACAATATTGTTGTAAGTTTCATCCTTCTTAAAGGAAGTCTGCTTTTTCGCATTTCGACATTCAATTCCAAATATATTTAAGTTATGTATGATTATTCAAACCGATTCATCTGTTAAGGCGTGATTTTGTAATAATTAATTGTAAACTTCTAACCTTGTCCATAGAGCCCGCAAAGCCAAACCACCAGTGCCCACGCCGTAACGGATTCTTCGCCCACCCTGACGCCGCAGTTTGCAACATATTCTACAATTGTATAGAAGGCGAGCCTATTGAAGTAAAATGCACAGCTGGTCTCCATTTCGATGAATACTCCGGCACTTGTGTATGGCCCGACTCTGCTGGCAGACAAGGATGCAATGTTCAAGACAGTGAGTATATGAAAATTCTAGTTAGGCTCCTGTCATAGAACTAATGGAAACAGAGGGTCAAATAAACTCCCATAACAGATCACATAAATTTAAGGAAAACTGTAAAACAATATTTTTAGTATTAGATCAAATTAAGTCCAAAAAGAATCCTTGGTGAGACAGACTTCAGTGTCTGCCGTTTCTCTGGATGACAGCTATTCGTTTACGTATAAAATGATACAGAAAACAAAGCAGATCAACACGATTTGGCTGCTTTCTTTTTATTACAATGGCAACAATTTCAAATACTGAAATTCGGCAATAAATACCTAAAAGTACTGACTATAATATTTTTATTTCAGAAAAGACCAAGGACGGTTTCGAATGTCCCAAGGAACAATTAGTAGATGCCCAAGGTCAGTCCGTAGCCCACCCCAAGTTCCCCCATCCCACTGACTGCCAGAGATTCTACGTGTGTCTCAACGGTGTAGAGCCCCGTGACCTTGGATGCCAAGTTGGAGAGGTGTACAATGAAGAATCACAAAAGTGCGATGCCCCCGAAAATGTTCGCGGATGGTAAGGAATTTATTCTAAATAAAATATAGGGTTTTGGGAATTTGGATTGGCATAATTATGATATCTATATTGTGTATAAAATAGTTTGACTTATAGTTTTCTCCGCATAGGATTTTATACCATATCTCAATTTTTTGTTGTCTAAATGAGTAAATTGAAACAGTTTGAGGATTCTTTTTTGAAATTCTAAGAATGTCGATAGGATCGAAGGTCTGGCAGCGGCAAATATTGAAGAACGTAAAATCTCGATAAATACGTATTTATGTGCATTTTAATATAATGTACAAAGCACACATAGTCAAAATATTCTAAATTAGTAGAAACTCTTTCAGATTTTTCTTCTTTTCTTGTAATTTTCCTTTTCTAATAAAACAATTTAATTTTCAGTGAGGACTGGTACAAAGACGCTGAGGAAGCACCAGCTGCACCGAAATCGAGATCTTAAATAGTTGTAGTTAATATAGGTAGTACAACGTAAGACTTAATAAATTTAAATTAAACAATCAAATGATTTATTTTCATTTTTACCCTTACTGGCTCAAATATAGCTCTGCCTCTGTGATATCGTAGAAGAGTCGTGGATTTGATTCCCGGATGAGGCATAATAATATATCATTGTATGAAAAGTACTTAACCTCCTACAACAAAAAGCTCATGAGAGTTAAAAAATTTATCAACACTAGTGTAAACCAAGAATTTGAAAACACGGCCAACTATGGCAAGAAGCCTTAATTTGATTACTTTAAGAGTAAAACATAACAAACAAACACATGTGGCCAGATACACCAATAACATGGTCCATTAGATAGCATGAAATAAATCACACCACATGACATTTGTTTGACTGAATTTGAAGCACACAAATAAAATAAATACCTATAATATGTATGTAAAAATATACTTAGATCATGTACAATATTCGTCAGTTTCTTATTAACCCTTCCTCCACTGAAGTGATCCTTGGCTACATTATCAAAATCAAACGAATTGAGGAATTTCTATACCTGGTACCATATTTATTGCAAAGTTTTAAATAGATAACGTAAATTATAAATCAAGCTAATACCAGCATTCTAAAATTTAGATGCGGTAAGCGATAGCTACTTTGCAGTGAAATTTCATAATGACGATAACGCCTAGCATAACATTAAATTTTGTTAAAAAGTTATTCCAACAACTGGATTTTCTCCTCTAGGTATAGACATCTAGTTGAATCTTATTTTGTCTTTAATTTAATAACACCATTATTATTTAAAGATAGAAAACTGGAAGATAGAACATATATTTCGAGTATGTTATATTCATTACATATGTTTCACTGACTTTTTTTTACTAATTCTTAATTATAAAATGAAGGAGCGCACCAATTTGTAAGAAAACTTAGGGTGTTCAATTACACCCTAAAACGAACAATTTCAACAATAATCTCGCCTATAACTCAAAAATCTAATCAAAACTCCTCACCGTTTAGCTTATAGGACGCCATGGCAGCGATGCAACCAATGGCAATTTTTCTGTATCTTCACGAGTAAGGCTACTCAGCTGAAGACAATTTAAGTTTCAGTTAATTACATTTTCAGGCCATTATATATTTTGAAATCGAAAAGCCTCTTAGTGCCGTTTTTCAGATTATTTAGATAAAATAATAAAATCATTACAATATAAATTACTTAGTTATTACCTCAGAACAATGACTAAAGACAATTACAATCTAAATGTTACCTAAACTAAACTAGAATATATTAAGCACTAGACACTAATTAAATAACATTTCTGCAACCTTCTCCATTCTTCTCTATACCTTGCTTTGGTCATCCATAAAGATATCTCTCCATCTTTTTCTCTGCCCTCCAGGTTTCCTTTTTCCGTCGCGTAGGATCCACTCGGTGACCTTCTTTTTCCATCTAGAGTTTTCAAGTCTGCAAATTTATGTGCTGCCCAGTTCCATTTTAATCGTCTTGTTCTTTCCTTTCCATCTAGTAATTTAGTTTTAGCTCATATTATTCTGTTTCCTATTCTGTCCGAAAGCTTTATACCCAGCCTACTTCGTTCAATTTTCCGCTTGCAAACTGCTACTTTTTCTTCGTATAACTTTCTCAACGCTCATATGTAGGTCAGGCATGGTAAAATAGAGATTAGGTTAGAAGATAGAGGATAAAATACCATTATTTAAAAAACCTTCGAAAACTGTTTTTATTTTTATCCCAACATTGGACAAAATTTTGCAAGCATTAAAGCAGGTCTGAACTTTTTTCAAGATTTATTTTTGTTGAACCCTAAAAAATCTGGTTATACTGGCTTTTAGAGGTCTTCAGGTTTATACAAGGTGAATGCATACTGAGAGAGATATGAGTCAGTTCTTGGAAAACTAAGTAAATGTATTTGAACTGCAAAAGGCTTTCGGTTATGTTCGGTCATCGTCCTAAGGTAACATTCATTTACCTACCTTTTTAATGGTTAATTGGTTATATCTGAAGGAATTGATTGTTTATTTATCGGGAATGTGCAATGTCTGATTTAGATGCATCTAATATATAGGCAACTATAAAGTCTGCAAACTTGATAATATTCCTTATTCAATTTAGATGTTTACTAAGAAGTGACTTATAAAGCTTCAACTCCAAGGGTGTCAAAGTTTTTGTACTTAAGCAAACAAATCTTTAGGTTGGATATACTTTTCATAAGTACCTAGTTTAGAAAAATAGAGAGGAAAATCTACAAAGGAACTTCTTCACACAAAATGTTGAAATTGGGGTACAAAAAGTTTGTATTCCTCGTACTTCGGAGGGCACGTAAATAACTTCTTCTAAAAATAACAGATATTTACTTCTGTTAAGGTTTACTAACGTCTAGGTTGACAGGCTTGCCACGTGTTCTGTTTAATATGGACAACTGGCAAAAAGTGGACACTGTTACTTGTGACTCTGGCCACACCGCAAGGTATAAAGGCGGCCGTGAAGGCGTGTTTATGTGTGTGTGTGTGTTTGTGTGTGTATCTGTGTGTAAAAGTTTGTATGTAATAATAAATATGGAAATTTAGATTTGAAACTTTTCAGTAGAAATACCTACTCTAAAACATAAAGCACACGTATTTTAGTATTCCCAAAATTCTACCCTTAAGGTTAAGAGGTTTGTATGGGAGAAGAAATACGTAATTTAGTTATTTAATACTAGCTTTTCCCCCCGAAAATTTCTAATTTTCTAAGCAATTATTCCAATTTTTTAAATCAAATTAGCCAAATCGGTCCAGCCTTTCCCAATGATACGTTTACCAACGAACAGCATTTCATTTATTTATTATTTATATACATTTAAAAGATGTCTACCCGAAATGATTATTTAGTGGAAAGTCAAATCAAAAATATATACGGTCGAATTGAGAAACCTCCTCCTTTTTTTTTTAAGTCGGTTAAAAAGTAAGTAATTTTTTTATGTGAAAATTCTGTTTACGCCCAGCCAGGAGTTAGGTATCAATTTTAAACTCAAACACTTTCTTTATAAAGCTTATTACAAGAAAATTAATATTACACTTTTAGAGAGAACAATACTGTGTAATAATAATGTGTATTAGGTATCTATCTATAGAACATTGTGTTCAAACTAGTTGTTTGGCAATGTCCTGTTTGACCACAATTCATGGTTTGTGATTTTTACGTCATGATAACGACGCAAATATTTGCTGTTTGATAATTTTAATCTACTTTCGAAACTATTTCTAATGAGTGAAATTTTTCGTTACTTTAATCCAGCTTATGCGGTTTCTGGTGAATTATGACTTGGTTGAGTAATTCAGTTTTCCAGTAGTAGTAAATCAAGTATTGTGGAATGTGAGACTTCATCGTTTTATAAAGTAATCACTTTTGAAAACAAAGAAGAATACAAGAATATATCGATTCTTATGAAAATTGCTTGTAGGACGCTTTTTTCATCACTGGAACGGTGTTATTGGCCCAAGGCCAGGTATAGGCTGTGTCTCTATTGTGGTATGCACTTTGAGAGGCCTGTGGGATTAACATATAATTATGTGACCGCGACATCTTTCGTTTCGACCGAAAGGCCAAAACCGATATTATGTCCGTACAGGGCCAGCCACGGAATGCGGGAAAATTCCGTGTACTGTCTTTGCCCGACCCAACAATTTGCTAGGCATTCTAGTGTTGGACATTCTCGGGCCGTGTATTCCTTGGCTGGTTATATACGGACTTATCGGTTTTGGCCATTCGGTCGAAACGAAAGATGTCGCGGTGAAATATATGTTAACCCCACTGTATGTAGGTATAGGCAATTTGTTAGAATATACAAAAGTTTAATTAGAGACTCATTGATACACGACTTAATGTGGATATAGAACCCTGATTAATTATAACGCACCATTTTAAAACAAAATTACCTATAGTTTTAAAATACGTATTTTATATATTACTAGCGACCCCGCCCCCGGCTTCGCACGGGTACATTATGGTCCTTCTGCCCGGAGGAAGATTCAGCAGAACATACCCTATTCCAATGTGATGAGTTCTGCAATGAAAGAAGAGAGTTCTTCGATAAGATGGGATTCCATATTCGCAAGGATAACATGATAGAGGCGATGATAGAGACAGAAGAAAATTGGGACGCGGTTACAAAGATTATGCGTAGCAAGGAAATTAAAGAGCGCGCAATGGAAAAAAAACAAGAGGAACTAGAGAAAGGCGGCCACTTAACTCTTGACAGAAGCACTTAGAAGAAGTCCCAGTCAAGAGCGAAAGGAAGTGGCGTATGAGGAGGGGTTTTAGCCGGTAGGAGTCCGGCACTACCCACGTCCGGACGTGGATGTCCAATGCAGGATTTCCCCTCCTCAACAAAAAAAAAATGGGTTTACAGCAATTTGAATTAATACGCATATAACTACTTATCTAATAGAGATGTCTCCGACGAATTAGACAGTATACGCCATGAAAACTCGCTGGGAGTAACTTTCCTTGATTTGATTCAGTTACACTGTTAATGCTCATAAACATGACAGGGTCCATGTTTAATACAGAATCTGGTGAATCAACCGCTTGTGAAAACCGCTTCAAAATCCGTATAGTAGTTTTTGCGTGAAAAGGACACAGACAGACAGACAAACGCGACGAGGGTTTTTGTTTTATATTAGTGATGATGATAAATGTTCAACTAGCCGCTATCATAATGTAAGATAAATCACAATAAGTACGTATACAACAAAAGTGAAAGTAAAAATTTCTTAGTTACATATACCTAATGCTGTTCATTATATTGTTAACTGAATGCATTTCGTGATCTGTCTATAACTTAACTAGTCTGCATCTGACTATTCACCCATCAATCATTTTTTTATTTATTTATATTGCTAAATTCAATACAATGACTTTAACGAATGTTGATTAAATTAATAATGATATATTGTTATGAGATATGACACAACAAATTTAAGATAATTAATTACAATATTAAATTTTGTAATATGTATCATATATTATGACAACATATTATATAACACAATATAAATTCAAACAGGATTTCATTGATTAATATTATTAAATTATTAAACTGAATAAAACCTACATTTTTATATAAATTGCAATTTTTTTATTCCACTTTTACACATACCTATGAGTTACTTATTTCCATCCCCCTCCCTGTCAACATAAAATTCCTTCTATCCCTGGTCCCCTCTTCCTTTGTTTATAAAATAGGTAAACACATTCTTGTAAATAAAATTAAACTCTAATGTAATATAATATGTCTTCACTAACACCTCCCCCTTCCAAATTCTGTTAGTATTGTACTGTACAAAATGTGTATGTCTCTGTGTTGTCCTGTGATGTCCTAAAGTCTAAGAATTCCAAACCCCGTATTAATAGGTTCCTTGTTATATAATACTGAACATATTTGCTCTCCTTAGGAAGTGTCTTTCTCAACTGTGACATTGGCGGAATCATCAAAGCCCTGATGGAGCCATAACACGAAAAAATAGAATAGAATAGAGTTACTTATTATATACATACAAAATATCGCCGTACTAGTCTTTTATTTGATTAAATAATACGTTTTGGCAAATTAGTAAGAAAGTTGTGATAAGTATGTAGTTGTATAACTTATGGAGTTTATTTTAAACTCTTATGTGATGTAACCAAGATGTACCTATCCAATATCTGTCCTTGAGCTTTCTAACTCAATAATTAAATACATTTATAGTATAAAATTAAATGTCTCGCGCAAAAGCCATAATCTTCATCTCAAAATGAAATTCTGGACCGAAAATCTGTATTCAACAGTGGAACTACATTACAATAACTGTTTTATCGACAGAGTGTTTACAGAGTTAGACTCAGTAGTTTTTCATAGACAATCTGGTGACCCTTTTCCCCCGCCGTCCCTCTTACCCCATGCACATAACCTTATGTAGTTTTATAAAAAAAATCGTAGCATTATTTAAAATTGTATAGAATCTACTGAATAGTATATATAATGAAGAATAGTATCCTAGCACTTAAGTTTCACATCTTTCTCTAAGTATGAAGACAATACCTAAATATTACAAGGAACAATGCTATTTCATTGTATGGTAATTTTTAAAGAACGCCGATCGCTTCTTGGAACTACCAATACACGTAGTGCATATCCTTTATACGGTATAAAAGACACCGTCACCGTTCAACATAATACCAATTTTTTTCTTTTTCACAAGTTGCCTGAAGTCTCCCAAAACCGTGTTATCGGTCGCAGGGTATCCAGGGGAATGCAAAGTCTTCCTCTTTTAGCCGATGGTATTTGTGAGGCTATACCTAACGAGTAATCAGTTCTGTTGATGTATATTTAGATGGAAATATTTAGTGTGGTTTGCATGATTTTTTTAATTATAAAATACCATTGGTACACACCGGGATCGAACCGTGTTCCGCCTAGTTAATACCAAACGTCTTAACCACTCGGCAACCGACGCACCAACCAAATATTTCCTACTAATTAATTTGGACAACTCGCTAAATGTGGACATTTTTACCAATGACTATTTTATAAAGGCCGTGATGGCGTTCGTAGTTGATAATTATTTTAAAATATTAATTATACGAAGATTGTATTTTTAATTATTTTTTTATTATATTTTCGAGATGACCAAAATGCACCGCAGATTATATATTTTATAGACCTGGTTTCTTTTTACTAACAATTTACAGAATTACAGGTTAAACACTAGAATTGTATGCCATTTATAATTCTTTAAATAATAAGCCTTTTTGTTCAGTAGTGATACCATTTTTGGTGATGCAGTATTTTTTCTTATTTAAGTACGCTAGGCCACATATTATAGGCCATCATAGCGGGAAGATATATACTAACACCCTATTTAACAACACTCTTCAATGAAACATTGGACTCTAGGCGGATCCCAAAGGAATGGGCAAAATCTGACATAATTTTGTTGTATAAAAAGGGAGACCCCGCAAACATTGCCAATTATCGACCTATAAGCTTAACACCTTGCCTCTACAAGTTATTTGCATCATGTTTGGAACGACGCATATCTGAAATCACTGAAAAATTCCAGCCAGTAGAACAGGCGGGGTTCAGGAAATCTTTCTCAACAATAGATCATATTCACGTTCTAGAACAAATAATAGAAAAATACGAAGAGCAAAGACGCCCCTTATACTTGGCATTCATTGACTACGCCAAGGCTTTTGATACCATCTCCCACGCTAGTATATGGAAAGCTCTACACGAATGTAAAATACCATTAGAAACAATTGAACTGATACAAGATATTTACGAGAAAAGCGTTAGCCGAGTGAAACTGGACAAAACAGGTCCCGAAATAAAGATCTGCAGAGGTGTGAGACAGGGTGACCCCCTGTCCCCTACATTATTTATAACTGTTTTACAAGACATCATGAAACAACTTAATTGGTCAAAGAAAGGCATAAATATTAAAGGAAGTTACCTTAACAACCTACGTTTCGCGGACGATATTGTATTGTTCTCAGAAACGGCATCACAACTTAAAGAAATGATCAACGAACTTAGTCACGTCAGTCGCGATATAGGTCTAGAATTAAACATCGAAAAAACCAAAATCATGTCCAACAAAGCTCAAAAGCCCATATTCGTGGAAAGTCGGCAGATGGAATATGTCCAGAAATATATATATCTAGGTAAACAAATATCTTTTTTGAAATCCAGACACCGTGATGAATTAAAGAGACGTGTTAACATGACATGGAATAAGTTCTGGAGTCACAAGGAAGTTTTAAAATCTGATTTACCCTTAAGACTAAAAACTAATGTCCTGGATTCATGTATCTTACCTTGCCTCTCGTACGCAAGCCAAACCTGGATCTATAATACTTACACAAAAGGAAAAATTGAAACGTGCCAGAGAGAGAAGAAGTGAGACTTAGTGACAAGAAACGACACAGCGAAATAAGAGAAAGGACAAAGGTCATTGATGCTTTAACCCACTGCAAGAAACTTAAATGGAAGTGGGCCGGCCACATTGCACGTCAGGACAAAGAGAAATGGTCAAAGATTATTACTACATGGGCTGGCCCCCCCGGTAAAAGAAAAAGAGGTCGCCCTCTGGAAAGATGGGAAGACGAACTTGTAAAATTTACAAACAACGACTGGCTAAGAACAGCCCAAGATAGGAAAAAGTGGAGAGAGATGGAGGAGGTCGCCGAGAGGTCCTTAATAATTAAAGAAGAAATGCTTGAGAGAATGAATGAATGAATGATTGTAAGTTTGAGGGAAGAAATAACAAATATTTATGTGTAAATTCAATAGACAAAAAAAAAAACTAACTATATTAATTTTTTGATATTTTTTTTAATTTATTATTTTGTTTTTTTTTATTATTAATTCAAATCAAGCAAATTTTTAAAAAATGAAATGTATTATAATATTATTATTAAGGAAATAAAAGGCTTATTATTATTATTATTCTCTTTATTTCATTTCTCTTCTTTATTTTTTTTATTTTTTATTTTTTTTATTTTATTTTATATTTAGGTACTTATAAAAAAAACAAAAATATATAAAAATATAAAAAAAGGATTTATCCCCCCGGAAGCGAGGTTAATACCCAAACTACCGGTGGTTAGGGCTGCAGAGAGAGGAACTTTCTCACAATACGGGCCGTGCTGAGGAGTACTGCCTTCTGGATCTGACCCTTGACCCAACTGCCAATCTCAAGGCTCCTAAGGTGACGGTCAAAACTCTTATTATTATTATTATTATAATCAACTGCCTCGTAAAAAAAACCGCATGAAAAAAACACAGACATATGCTTCATACTTATAACACTGCTCTTTTTTGCTTCGGTGTTAAAAAGAGAAAAAAATTGAGAAAAATAAACCAACCAACTTATCTAGCCACTCTCAAGATATTTGCAATGGCTAGATTCCTGGGTAACCTAAACATCCATGGTAGGCTCCAGAGATGTTGTAGTCTCTCCTTTCTAAGATGCTGCTGATCAAATTCATCACAAATTAAAAAACTGTTGAAAAAAACACTTTTGTTGACTAAATAAACTATTTTGCTGCTGCTGCTCTAACTCTTGCTTGTAAATTTTAGCCGGTATTTGTTAAGCTATACCTATCGAAGGAATTATTATTCTTAATTATTATTTTAATAGTACCAATATTTAATTAAATACTACCCACCAACTCATAAGCAGAATGTTTATATTAATTTATAAAATATTTTACTTCAACGAAATGCACTTAAATTGAGTGAATGTCCATTACTCGATAAAGTTAAGTTGCACTACAATAGATGTCGGCCGGACCACCAATACTTAACAACCTTCGGAAGGAAACACACGTTTATATAGTTGTATAGTTTTTAAATACAAATAAAATGAAATCTTTAATATTAGTGCTTATGTTAGGAGTCTGCAGTTTTGGTAAGTAAATTTATATTTATATTTTATACCTTTCTAGGAAAAATGCTTGTAGTTTGTGGAGCTTTTCTCAGTGTATATTTTTTTAAATGTCAAACAATATTTTTTTAATTAAAACATAGGTATACTGTATTTATTTTGTGATATGGGGATTCGATAGACAATAGGTAATTATTCTATTATTGAAGATGTCTTCTTTTAGATTCAATGATCCCATTGATAAGTGAATGCATTTTTGGGTGCCTTCGACTTACTTTTGCATTCACCTATTGATTGCAAATTATTGAATATGCTCATATTTATTTTGAAGCGAAAAGACATATTTTCTCTTTCGTCATTAAATAAGTAGTTGTCGTACAAAACTTTCACAACAAGTTTTCTTATAAATATATTTTTTAAAGCGAATCAATTATTCATTATTTACCATTAAATTGCATAAGTGAGAGATTCGCATGCAAGTAGCTATGGTATGAATGAAGGAGTACAAAACCGTGATTGGTATAATTCAAAAACACAGTAATAATGCGATATATCGGTAACTAGAATAGCAATGATACTTTACATTTTCAAATCATAATTTTATTAACAAGATATTCGTAAAAATAATAATACAATCACTAACATATATTTTTTAAGATTTAGTTGACATTCTAGTTATTTTTAAAGTTTAAATTTTATGTTATTTACTTTGAAATTAAATTTTAATAGTAATAAATAAGAGAATCAGCGGGAATTTAATGCAACTATATAGTCATTTATATTAAATTTTACATGTAGGTCTAAACTCTTATGTGATGTAACCAAGATGTACCTATCCAATATCTGTCCTTGAGCTTTCTAACTCAATAATTAAATATATTTATAGTATAAAATGAAATGTCTCGCCCAAAAGCCATAATCTTCATCTCAAAATGTCGTATCTTAATGAATTTTGGACCGAAAAATGCGTTTATCTGAGAGTAATTATCAGAGATTTCAATACTGTAAGCAGTAGCAATTAAGTTAAGGCTAGTTCAAACTGTAATGTAAGTTTCGTGTGTTACCTTCACAGCAATTACCAATTATATGAATTGCATGTAATTGGTACTTGAATAAAATCGATGAACGTTTAAAATGATCTGTTACCAAAGACCTCCTTTCACTCACGCGTCCTAGCAAATGTTCAGTGTTCCAGTAAATTTCTTAACATGCCACAATGTGTTGCAAGGGCAGTTCGCCTATTCAACTATGTCACGAATGTACCGAATAATACTGCGCCTGCGATTACTAACTGCTCTATATTTCCTGACACGATGTGTGAGCCAACACTTTATTGTTAGAGATCTCTAGAAAATGATATTTCAGATTTTTTCTCGTCTGATTTTAAGCGAATGTATGCACGAAACTGACTCAATAATATATGTATTTTTTCACGCTTTGCTTAAAAAACGCAGGAGGAAGTACCAACAGCGGAAGTTTGTTCCGCTCTTTAAAAGTACAGAACATTTACAGAGTACATATATTTGAGGTATTCCTATAAAAGTTTTTAGAAAATTGGTAGGCCACACTTCATCCATCACATTATATGAGATTTTTGGTAGATGATATTTCAATAATAATTGACTAAAACTGTTTATATGGCAGAAACGAAAGGAAATGCTGGCAGAGGGCGACTAAGGTGTACTTTTATTAAATATGTAACAATTGATTGATTGAAGGCAATGTACACACAATCGCCGATATGTCTGAAAGGTATAATGAATATGAAAGAAGCGAAAGAGATATGGCAGGGTCGTAAGAAATGGCATTCGATTGTCTCTGAGGATTCTCTTGGGATAAAGGCGTGATGACAGGATATATAGAGATATAATTGATAATATTGAAAAAATTATAATAAATTTTATACAATTATATGATGGTCCTTCCTTTTCCAGGTCAAGAATTCAACTGCCCTGAAAATACCGGTTTCTTCCCCGACCCGTACCAGTGTGACCTTTATTACAAGTGTTCGAAAGGTCAGTATAGCGAAGGTTTATAGGGACTGGTTATGTGATATTTATTTTAAATAATCTGCTTCATGAAACCAATGAGGTTTTTCAACAAAAATGTATTATAAAAGAAGTACCAGAAAGTATTAAATTTAGAAATACATTGGAAAATCTCATCTTATGGTTACCACAATACTTTAAGGTTTTCAAATTACCTTTATTAATAAAGGTATATGTTTTCCACTAACATGACTTCTCAATAAAACTTTGTTAATATTTTAATTTAAGAAATTACCCTTAGTTATGAAATACTGTAATAAAATTAGAAGTAATAATAAAATCACTGGATTTGTCATAATTACATTAGTGTTAATTAAATAATTGACGTTAATTACAAACGTCTTTGAATTATTATAGCCATTAAAATTTAACTGTGTGTGAAATATTTCAAATATTACAAAATTAAGTTATTGACGATACGCAACTTAGTGAAAGAAGTAGGTAGTCGTAAATGCTAGTCTTTGTTAATGAAATTTGAATAATATTTTGCTTTTGTGCTGAATTTTTTGTTTATACGTATGGTTGGAAATTACATACTTAATCTTTGTTTTGTTTAGAACCGTAAGCAATATTAGTATTTAATAGACTGATTATTATACCCTGCTCAAGAAGCAAATCTCGCAAAAGAAACGGTAAATCCATCCAATCCTGAATTTAATTTCGTTGCAATGGCGACAGAGCAGCGACAATATTTTTGAAATCGGGTAGTCGATTAGATAACTAATTCAAATACTAAGAACAAAACTATCATCAACTTAACAACATTATTTTCAAGTATTTTAGAATATTAATTTGAAATTAAAGTCAACCCCCTGTTACGCTGAAATCTTCGGAAAAATCAATGTTCAGACATTTTGAGCAGACTTCTAAAATCACTTTACAGTTAAACACTGCATAATAAAAATATAATAATGAAAGGACGTCTAAAACGTTATTTTAAAATCAAATTGATTTTGGCAAAGTACATACGTAGCTGTATGTATAGGATGTAGAATGTAAAATTTATGGAAGTTGTGCTCATCGTCTCCGTCTACCCCATTGGGAAACAGACGTCATAAATTTAAAAGATCAAGGTGCAAAAGTGCGTGGAAGCTTCTAGAATATTATTTTATCTTTATATCGCTACGTCTTGCCAATATTGACCTTAGAGAATAAAAACAACTTTTTATCGTTACAAAACTAGTTTGACATAATTCATGTTCGTTGCGATTTTAAAAATGGATGCATAATATTATTATAAAATATCTTTGCTATATTTCTTGACACAGATGACAAAAATAACTGAATTTTATTTGAAAGTCTCTGATTTGTTTTATAATATAACGTCTTTATACCTTGCGGTGTAATAAATCTTGAAGAATTTGATAAATCTCAACAATAAGTCTGTCGCTACCGAAATTCGGACACCCAGCTTTGCGTGTCCTCCGAAGCTCACTTATGTTTTTCGATCGAGTAAGGATTGAACCCAGATTCTAGTTTCAAGTCCAACGAGCTGAATTGCCTTATATACCATGACACAAATAGATTAAAAATGTACAATGCTTGTTTTAAATTATCTTTAATTTTAGGAATACATGAAACAAAGTTGTGTCCTGACGGGTTGGTGTTTGCTGATGAGAACCCGAACAAAGAACGATGCGATATCCCGTCCAATGTTGAATGTGCTGACAGAAAAGAACTACGTAAGTGAATCAATAATATAATATGTGATAGATACCTATTTGTCGTATAAAAATAGTCGTAATATTTATGATTCACAAATATTTGAAAAATATACCTATTTGTCCAGAAGAGGCTCCGATACGATGAATGAATTAACTATCAGCTATCGTCTCAATCCGCTCTTTGTTTCTCAATATCTTAAAATATTTAAAAAAACTTAAATACCTTATTGAAGCCGTGTCAATCGTAAAATATCTCCAAAAATTACAAGATAGATATCAGGAAATTATGTCAGACACTTTCTACTAATAAAGTACCTATCGAATCTAGGAAATGTTGTGATAGTATTATTAACTAGTTCTGTATCAAAACTGGAAACTCCACTCTTTGGATCAGGAAGTTTTGTAAGCAATTTTCTATCTAAATTATATTTGGCATAAAATTTACTGAGAACAAAACTTTGCTGTGCATTTAGGGAAAGGCGAAGAGTTATCTGATATTTTTAATAATCAATATTATTAAATATTACTCATTTACCTCTTTATTAGATCTATAAGAAGACATCTAGTAATATGTATATAATTTTGTAAATTACAGAAGAAGCTAAACCGACAAAAGGCTGTCCTCGTCAAAATGGATACTACAAACATCCTGACCCACAGGTAATTTTTTTATCAAAATAATAGTAACTAAATATGTTTCTTATCCAATTCTAATCTTTTTTTCTTGCCACAACGGAGTAACCGATCGACGTCACAGAAGTAGCTCAGTTGCTGGAAGGCCGGGTGCCATAGGCTATACTTTTATACCGGGAAAACATCTCATTACCCTAAAAAAAATTTTTTTTTATGAACAACTTTTCTACGGACGGATCTCTATGCAAAATATCTCATTGAACTGTTTTAATGTGAAAGAAGTATTTAAAACCAACAAAAAAACACACGTTCGCATTTTATACCGTCACGCCCACAGAACATTATAAAGAAAGTAGAAGTAGCATGTCAGCATATTTGTATGAAAATCGGTGTAACCAAATTGTTCTACTGTGATGACAATATTGTTAAAAACAGTCTAGTTAAATAATATGGTATATTAGCTATCTTTAGACCAATTATTTGTGCGGTTATCATTTTTGCACTGAAATATATTTGTTTTAATTTTTAGAGATATATTTCAGGGGACATTCTGAACATGTATAGTAATAATATGTGTGGTTACGCGAGAATGCCGACTTGCTACCTCTATTGTTATGTATAATAGTGTTCTGTGGTCACGCCCGTTTCCCATGTGGTAGAAGTAGACATAGCGGATCCACATCTTTCGATCCATACATACTTACATAGTTCTCTTGCTTCGTATACCTATATCCACACATTTAATTATTCCGTCTATCTTTAGTACACGATTATTTAATTAAATTGTTTTGTATAATAACAAGTATTTTCTACAGGCATGCGACAAGTTTTACTACTGCGCAGACGGTGTCCCACATGAGCTGCCGTGCCCTCCCGGACTATATTTCGATGAAGAAACATCAAACTGTGATTGGAAAGACTCAGTAAACAGAGTGTGCGACCATATAACTAAAAGTAATATTTTTTATATAAGTACTAGAATCCAAGGTTAAAAAAGTGGTTTTTCAAAATTCTATTTTCTCGAAGGAACGTGTTACCTATTTTGCTGGAATACAAAGTAGACTATGTCATTCTCCAGCCCTATATCTCTATGCAAAACTGGGTCAATCGAAATAAGGACAATAAACAAACACAATTTGACATTGGCATTCTTCTTCTTAGTCGTCAATCATGGCGGTCCATAGCGAAACACCTTGTATTCAAAAATTAAAAAAAAAAAAAATTATTTATTATGTTTACAAGTAGTTTTTTACAAGTGATGAGACTCTCCTGTATTCTGTTATATGTATTGACTCGCCATGGTTAACTTTCTTGGGAAGAATAATGCAGTGGTTTCCCCTTGCCTTCTGTACCAGACATTTTGAAACTATTTAGAATATTTAGGTCTTCAGGCTCGCCGTAGCCTCTTCCAGCCAGTTGCCTAGCTAGAGCCCCATTTGTTGTTTAGCAGAGTGCAGTTGAGGATGACATTTGGGGCCGTAATAGATCTTATTCCGTTCTCCCCCTTACCCCCCACTCCAATATCTATGGCACATCAACAATTCGCGAAGATTGTGGATTCGAATTAATTACTAGGTGAAACATTTCTTTGTTGTTTATAACATTTTCTACATTTTGGTAATACTGAATTTAGAAATGTCCAAAAGACACAGCTAATTGTATTCCAAGATATTCATAAGATTAATTTAATTTCAGTATTCGTAGAAGTCACACAATTGTCACAGAAGATTGTTGGCCCAAATTATGATTTTAATTTAAATGTATATCTGTATGCACTTGCACACATGCATTTATGTAAAATTTGTTAATTTGGTGAAAGGAAATCGTGACTCTTAGACCATTTACCTTTTACGATTAAGGAATTAGTATTTATATGTTTATGTATTTTTAAATGATTTCAGATGTCCTTGATGATGGATTTTCGTGCCCGGACGGTGAAGTGATGGGACCCAACGGTCGCGCCTTACCACACCCAACATTCGCACACCCTGAGGATTGTCAGAAATTCTACATCTGCCGTAACGGCGTGGAACCACAAAAAGGCAGCTGTCCGTCAGGAAAAGTATATAACGAAGATACCTTTATGTGTGATGAACCTGAAAAAGTGGCTGGATGGTAATATTTCGTCTTTTATTTTATTAGTAGCTGCGAAACCGGCTTCATTATCATTCAAGAAATTCAAAAAACATTTGTCAGATAAGGTTTAAGTAGGTGGATTGATTTTGTTATAATGAACTTAGCAGAAAATATATCTGCTAAATACACCTTTCGCCAATATGTTTTTTTTTAATTTGTGAAATTAAAGGCCGTTTGTGGCCGAATTATCGTATGCGATTTTTCAAGGGTGCAACTCAGGATATTCGATTCCTATATAATGCACCAATGGCTTTATAATAAAAAAACGTATTGTCATACATATAGGTACATACATTTCGTTAGTCGTTTCGTATATCATTTTCAAAATACCTCAACAGAACTCTGACCACTCGTTAGGCAACCTCAAAGATTCTAGGCTAAATGAGGGAGAGTTGTCTTCCGCTGAGTACCATGGGGACTGGCGCTGTGTCTTATTTGCAAAGTTATAGAAGTAATAATTTTCAATGCCAAAAAAAATAAGTCTAAAATTTTAAGTAGGTATATTCTTTAATTCGAATTCTATATTTTCTAATAAAACATGTTTCATTGTATTTTCAGTGAAAACTACTATGAAGGACAACCGTTGGAAAAGAGCAAGATTCCGAAGAAGGCTTAATACAGTGTCATAATTTATAAGCTATTTATATGAATAAAATTTTGTACAAAAAATTTTTATTTTTTATTTATTTATTTATTAATAGGGTTTTTTAATTAAAAACTTATGTAAATCCGACAAACCACAGAGGCTTTTCCATCTAAATATGCCTCAACAGAACTAGCCACTCGTTAGGTATAGCCTCACAAATGCCAGCTAAACGAGGGAGACTTGGTCATCCGCTGGGTACCCTCAGACCGTAAGATGGTTTCGGGAGCTGTAAGGCAAGGTTCAAAGTACAGAATAACTGCAAATATCACAATATTACTTAATAGGAAAAAAAACTCTTTAAACAGATATTCCAATTAGTAGTGAACACAACATGGCTATACATTTACACGTTATTGACTACAAGTTAACTTACATGATAAAAGTACATAGGTAATTATAAAATAAAGAAAAGAAATTATAACAAATTAAAATCAAAATCAAAATTAAAATCAAATTCAAATAAAAATAAAAATAATAAGATCAAAAGTTTAAACTATAATTAAAACTAGAATCAAAATTAAAAATCCAAATCAAAATCAAATTCAAAATAAAAAAATTTAATTTAAACCAGAATCAAAATTAAAATTAAACACCCAAAACAAATCCACCATTCTGAAATACACAATTACATAATACATAAATCCTAGTACCTACTGAAACACCTACGCAAGTGAAAATAGAATTGTGGAATATATCCACATCGTAGTCTTCGTGGCATACTATATCATCGTAGAGTCGGCACAATCGATGTAAAGGATTATTATAAGCTATTTTATTGGTACAACGAGGGAACCAAAATGTTTGTCGTCTTGTGGATACTTTTTCAGGAACCTTGAATGATATCAAAGACAGGACAGATGTTGAAACCCGCCCATTTACCAACTTGTGTAGGAACATCAAGTGCAATATCTTGCGTCTGATCTCAAGACTGACAAAATCGTAATGACACAGTCTACTTTCGTAAGATAGATAGAATAATTTGCTTAGAAAAACACCACTTATAAAGAACTAGCTTTCCGCCCCGGCTTCGCTTGTGGAAACTTTTGAGATGCAAAATGAGATTATACGTACACCTATGTACAAGAAGAGCAATAAAGGATTAGTGTAGTGATATACCTAGAACATAAGAAAATTCATAAGCATATAATTCACAACTCGAATCGCTGGACCATTTAAACCTCGGGAAACCTCTAAAGTGCGATCATCGAGACGAGCGACAAATGTAAACTTCTTCTTTTTCTTTTATTATGGCTCCACCAATGTTAATCGATGATTTTCCAATGTCAAGTGTTAAAGTGTATAAAGCCGATTAATCGGTATTTAAGATGATCCCGCCGACCGTGATATGCCTTATTAATCACTGACTAATCACAACAATCACAGCGCGGACGAGATTAAACTGGATTCCCCATCACGTCACGGCGGGACGCGTGCGTTGGTCGCCATGGCATGACGTGGAATCCAAATTTAAACAAACTAATCTACTGAGTTGACAGCGATTACTATCTCTGTCCTTTTCTCTCACACGCATTTGTTTCAAATTTTGTCGCTTGTCTCGATGATCGCACTTTATAATTTTCTATCTCAATTAATATAAAGTACCTTGTCTGCAGAGCTTTGCTCGGAAAAGTATCAGGATACTTGTTGGCATTCTTTACTATTAATTATGTTTAGTAAATATAAAGATAATTTTCCTGGAGTAATAAAATATTTTCCTGGGATAAAAATTAGCCTATGTCAACATCTCCAACTATCTCTATGCAAAAAATTACATCGATAATTTGCTTAGTTTTGACGTCAAAGAAGGACAAATAAGGACACAGCTCCTAAAACCATGTTACGGAAGACCAGCGGAAGACCAAGTCTCCCTATGGTATTGTGAGACTATACCTAACGAGTGGCCAGTTCTGTTGAGGTATATTTAGATGGAAAAGTCTCTTGGTGTGGATTATGCACGCATAAGTTTTTAATTATAAAAACCCATTGGTACATGGCCGGGATCCGGGATGGAACCCGTGGTATGCCTATTTAATATCAGACGTCTTAACCACTCGACCATTGACGCACCACAAATTAATATCACTCTCCGGCAACAAACAAACAAATAGCAGTTTTCGAGAACGCAAATACACAAGTGTGTTCTGTATTTGTCGCATCGAGTTCAAATCCCGACCACGGCATTTGTAAAAATATAGGTAGTTAGTGTTGCAGAACTTGGTAATGTTCGAGTAACCATTTAATGTTTTATTTTTTCTTTTTAAATAAACGAATATATTTCACTGCCTAACTATCTTCGGAAGACAATATAGTAAGTTAATGAATGAATATTCAAGGACTTCATCAAACGATCAACACGTAATGTCACGTAACTAAGTATATAAAAAACTAATTAAACCTTTTAGCTCTGCACACTGGTTATTCATGTCGGACTCGATCGCAGTCCAATTATTCTCGTTTTGTGTCGTGTGTTATGCAAGTGCACGCCTGCACGATAACCTGTCATTTACAACTCGTTAAATTGCGCCTATATTACATAAATCTGGTAGGAAATATGAAACTTGAGGAAGATAATATCCTAAATCGCCCACGAACGAAAATGTATCCAAGAGACAATGGTTGGTGAAACAAATCGGGATGCTTAGGTAATCTTAATATGAATTTTAATTTAGTAAATAATTGTTTTCGATATATTTTAACGAGAACCTATTTCGAAACCCTATCATAATTTCCTTGACCAAATATTAAAATGGAAAATAGTGTTGATAGATAATGTTATAATCTTAAGTGCTCGCCAGGCCAATGTCAAGTATTATAGCCGTTATAGTATCAATATGCCGATTAATCGGTAACTGATGACCCCGCTGACTGTGATATGTTCTATTAATTACAGACCCCATCGTCAAGAAAGAACGCGTGCGTCGGTCGCCGTGACATGATGGCCAAAGGCCATTTTTTTTTCAATATAGAACGTAACCATAGAGATGTAACAGATTACCTATAAGTATAATCCGGCCAAAATAAATAGTTCACAAGTTCTGAATAACTTGCTTTAATTTGTCTACTAAGTTATTTAGCCGTTTTCTATTATTAGTGACATGTAAACTTATTTGGAACGCATTGACATGTTTACCAAATAATAAGTATTTATTGGATTCCACATCCGGTCATGGCGCCGACCGCACGCGTTTTCGTCATGGCGTGATGTGGAATCCGGTTTAATCCCGGCCGCGCTGTTATGGTTGTGATGAGTCAGTGATTAATAAGACATATAACAGTTGGCGGGATAATCTTAGCAGTCAGCACTGTTGCCATATATCAAAAGAAGAAGAAGAAGTATTTATTTAGGATTCCACGTGACGCCGTTGTGATAAACGCACGCGTCCACTAGGACGTCATGGGGAATCCAGTTTAATCCCGCCCGTGCTGTAATAGTTGTGATTAGTCAGTGATTAATAGGACATAATAATAATATTAAAGAATAACACTTACTTGTGGAAAGTAAAGTTTTCATTCATCTTTCAACCTTCATCTTCAAAATAATTCTTTACATCCCATGCGAGAATGACATTTCCCTACACCACACGCCATAGCTTTTTTAAATAACAAATTGAAATGTTAATATTATAAATGGTTTTTAACTATGAACTTACACGAGTTCACTATAAATCTATTTCGAAAACAAACAACGATTTAAACGAATCCTGTATACAATCAAATTGTGTATTGATGTCGTCGTCTTCTGAGAGGAGATAGCAATGAAAAGGACTTTTCATTTTGATAACGTCAAAAGGCTACAAGGCTCCTAGTTTGACAGGTAGTTGTGTATGCTCGGTAGGTACCTACGATTGTATCTATCGCACCCCACACCTCCTCGTCAACCCTCGTAGCCTCGGCTCGTAGCACCGTAGCGCCCCATGCCTGATAACAACCAGCCTTTTTTCACATAGTTATTGATATTTTCATAAAACCTTCAATTAGTTGACGATCACACCGCGGTCGTCAAAGTTGCCAGCCCCCAAAATTACTTGTAACAACCTTACAACCAAGTCTGCTAATAGCTTTTACTAAAGTCAAAGGCGAAGTAAAGCCATTAGCAATAGATGCAAATTTTACCCATAAAATAAAACACAAAATATCACAAACAGAAACACTAAACAATTAAACAATAATGACTGTGTTCTGACTTTAAAAAAAATCTTTCATCTCCTCCCCTACACTGTTTAGTATTTTCGCTGTCACTTTTCCGTGTACATTAAGTGCTAGGCGTGTAAATAACTTGAGCTTATAATTACAAAAATAACCATTTTTATTATACCAAAATTTCACCCTTCGGCTATTCATACATTCAGGAATCTCCCTGTTTTAAGCAGTATAGAAAATTATTTTCATCCAAGTATACATAGCCGATTCCGGAAAGTGATAGACTCAATTTCTTTTGATTCCAAATACACCAAGTCTAATACTGATATTTTAAAGAAAATTTATCATAAGACATTTTATGTAATATTAAATACACATTGTAAGCTGTGAAGGCAGTAGTGTACACAAGTTATGTCAAGTTTCGTAATAGGTGACTTGATCTCGATACTAACGCTAACTTCATTTATAGTCAAGTTAAAACTTTGAAAATAAATAAATGTATTTATATCGTCAGTTTAAGATTTTTTAAAGATAATGCAATTGTATTATATACTTTTAAGCTTTAAAAAAAATCACCGTGAGTAAATCTAGGATAAAAATTTATAAGTATCTGAGTTAGTATTAATGGCATTGAACTATAATTATATCTGCTAAAGAAGTGACGAATCCAGGCTTGCCACCAGTTCCCTTTAATATGGGCAAATGGCAAAAAAGTATACTGTTACTGGTGTCTCTGCCCACACCGCATGTTATAAAGGACGTGAAGGTGCGTGTGTTATTTCTGAACAACAACTGATTTGATCGACCAATTACTTTATTTTCAACTAATGAAAGTGACCGGACTATGAATTCGAGCGAGGGTCGCCTTTGAAGCGGTCGCCGACAGTGGAGTTGGTGATAGCCAGTGCTGTCTCAAAGAGCAAACCGCGTACACGTCGTGGACTGTATACGATCCACAAACTAAGAAACAAACATGAGGAACGCTGTGAAATATTCATACCTGATCGCCTGTCTTAGCATTGGTGAGATTTTTTATTTGTCAAATTGTTAGCTTTTTTATTTAGAAGTGACTGACAGTGACTATCGCATTTGACAAAATTACCAATAACAAAATATTTGGGTATTTTAACTAATTTTCAAAGTTCAAAATTCCAGATTTTCCACTATATTTTTAATTTGATATCATATCAATTGATAGTAAACATAACAATGTCCTTACTATAAATTATGACTGCAAGTACTATAATTTGAAAGTCAGTAATTATATACAATGCAAATGAGCTTTGACTAAAGAGTTAAAGTCTACATTGTCAGTTCTGCGTTGGAACTGAATGGTATCATTATATATCATATAATCAGATTATTCCTACAATAAACAATCGCATTGCAATTATATACACTTACAGCTTCTTTACAAAGAGATTAATATCTTAAGTAATTTTATATGCTTGTTATCATTTAACACAATGTCCAATTTAATCTTAACATTATTATTATGCCATAATAACGGTTTTAACTTAACTTCTAAATCGCGTACTCGATATAGTGCCCTTTTATTATTATAACGACAGAATTAGTTGTGGAAAAATATTACAACGCGATAACTACAGTTATTATGAAGCCATGTGGACGACATTTTTAATGTAGGCTGTTGCGACACTGAACTAACTACCTATTATAGGTATAGTTAAATCAAAGAAGTTGTTGAATCTTAAATTCCATTATAAGTTGTTATATTTGGAATAAACCAAAAATAAATACTCGCCATAACCACTACCATTAAGTCTCCCGAATAAAAATTAACGATTTAAGGGTACGTACCTACAGTCAAAAGTTATTTGAATTTTGATTTTATTTTAACAATGCACAACGAGGGTTCTCTTCGAATGTCATCGCGATAACATCGTACATGTCCTGCATATCAAACTTTACCAAATTCTTAAGTGTAAGTTCAACTGGCTATGTATACTTTGAACTTTTAAGAAAATTAATTCAAGTTTTTAAAAGAAGTAAATTTTCTCAGTATGTATTTTAAACTTAAGTTATTACTCAATGTTAGTTGGAAAGGCGAATGTGATTCCGGAATAGCGACTGTTTTTGAACCAATCTCAAGGTCCACACCTGTTCACATTTCAAAGCTCGCTTTTTATATGCGTCACTTAATTTTGGACTGAGACCGATTAAAAAATATAATTATTATTCCAATAGAATATATAAGTAATTCCAATAATATTATAATTTTCTTGATGAACGGGAATCAAGGATGTCTTAGAAAACTCCGGGAAATGCTATTTTTTATTTTAATAATTAATTTCCTTTAATTTATCAAATTATTTAAGGATACTGTAGTATGTAGAGTTTAAAAACCTCCTCATTATGTCATAATATAAATAAATAAAATAAATAAATAAAAATAAATTGCATACATCATGCTGTGACATTCAAATATATAATATTTATAGAAAGGGAAATGCATAAAGACAATGGATTTTCTCTAGATGATCTTCTTAATTAACAATGGAATAATTTTATTGTATAAAATTTCCTAGTAATGGAGATCAAAATGTCATCGCGCAAACCGCGCAATACAATTAATAAATTTCAATACAAAAGAGTTCAACGCGCGAGCCAAGATTCCCGAGTGTGATGATCATAATTGATATAACGCATTGTTGCTTTAAGTCGAGAGGAAATTTATGTTTTATAATAACATACCTACCACTTATATTACTGCAATTTAGTTTTATTAGTAAAATTAAACAGAATTAGAAATATTTTCTCATATTAACCAAATTAGAAAGTTTTTTTTGTATTCTTGATAATCATTATAAATATTCAGCTTAATCCTGAGCTATTTCCAGTATTATATTTATTATTATAATAAGGTATGTGACTCTAAATTCACTGACAAAATGCCCGGCCCTTTGTAAGGTTTGCATGTGGACATAGGCCCTTTAGAGTGTTTAATCTAAAATTCTAAAGTGTTGTGGCTAGTACCCGTCGTGAGTCGTGACCTATCTGTAAATGCATCAGAGACAATGCCAAATTGGGCTTTTGTTTTGGGGTGTTAAAAGGATTGGTTTATAAAGTCTATTGGTTGAGACTACGGTCAGCTGCCGGTATCAATAATGTATAATGTTACTCGCCGTTTACTAAATGGGCCTCCAAAAACAAGCACATTTTTAAAGCATTTCTGCCGGCAGTAAGAAAGGCAACATTGGTGTAAGCGGCTGGGGGTGTCGAGAGGTGTGACACCGGTTTAATATAGCTTCCCCGTTATTATCCTTTAGACACTTCCACCCCCGAACACAAAATATAATATTATACTCTTAATATTAGACAGCTAACTAACGCAATCCAGGGACGAGAATCCTAGGTCTAACACGCACCTCGCACTCGGATTCGGCGTTGTCGTTAATACTACTACCAACGAAACAGGCCTATTATTCGTATTTGAATCAAAAAATGCTTTGAGCAATATTCGTTTGTGACTTCGTTGCCTTTGGTATCCATAGTAAGTTCCAAGTATAGGATAGCTTGGGCTGGAGGCAAATATATGTCATGTTTTTGTTTCTAATCTGTTTTGTGGACATAACAATAAGTGACAGATGAGAGCATTTTGAAATGTAAACACTCAGAAACTATCCACTGTAAACGTGTTATGTTTAAATGTTTAAACATATAACATTATTTGTTTGAATATATTTAAAGTTATATGTGTCGAGAATATTAAGTACACCAAGTACATACAAGTATATAATAAAAATACTTTTATACTAAATATTAAAAAAAATACAACCGAATTGAGAACCGCTTCCTTTTTTTTGGACTCAGTTTAAAAGTCATAATGTTTAGGTAGCGTTAGTCTTGTCATTATGGTTTTCTTAAGTTAAATTCAGATCTAAACTTTTTTAATATTTATAAATTCAGATGTCCCATCATCCTAAAGGTGTCATTGTGGCAGAATTATTGCAATTTTTTTTAAATATGGGCAAATTGTTATAAATCGTATACATTGAAATTATATAAATTGAGTTTGTTTGAGGCCAGATTAATGAACTCTACTCAGTTAATAATCACAAGTTAAACTTTGTACATATAAATTAAAGAAAATAACAAAAATACTATATATCACTAGGTAGGCTTCGCTCTTGGAAACTTTTGAAATTTATACCGAAGGATATCACTCTCCGGCCCTCCAACTATCTTTGTTAAAAAATATTACATCAATCCGTTGCTCTCTTTTGACGTGAAAAAAGGACTAACAAATAAATATAGATAAATACAAATACAAATATTTTGATGGGACCCCTAAACTAACCTTCCACTTCGAGATATTATTGCTTAAATTATAGTACAAAATAAATATACAATAAAAAAAACTCCACACACCCCATGATATTTGTTGGGGTTAACAACAAACGCTTTCTTTCGCATTTATAATATTAGTTAGAATTAGAATTATATTCAATAATTAGCTAAGTACAACTTCTTTCAACTAAGAAAAACTTCGGTAACTTTTTATATTCCTTGAAAATCGATTTATATAATGTTATGTTAATGGGTGATAACTCATATAGTTTTCAGGAAATAACTCAGGAAGACATTGCTCTAACATATGGCTTTTCCTAATAACTACGTATTTTAATATTTATTAAACTGTCTGTCTATCTGTCTTTCTTTGAGTTTAGGTAGCTTAGAATTTTTTTTTTATATAATTGACTTGACTATACTTATTATTTAAAGAGGAAGTAAATAGTGTTGCTTGAAATTATTAAAACCGAAGTAGATATCTCTGTGTTGAATCCATCACATCCTTGATTTTAAATGTAATTAAAAAGTGCTAATCTTATTAATTACTGCTTGGTCGATGCTAAATTCATTTTAATTAGAGACTTACTATTGTAAAATCACGTCTACTAGAATTTGCTGTAATGTTTCCTAAATCGAAAGAAGATGAGAAAAGTCTGCGTTCAATCCATTACCGCATGTTACGCAACACTTTGTTCACGGCTCGTCGGCCACACGCACTCGCGACATAATTTTCAAAAGGCTCATCCACACTATCGGCCAACATTTGCACGAATGTTGGAACATGACTTAGGGGAAACTTTAATGAATTAAATCTCTGCAAAATAACAATAACAAATAAATAATAAATATTGTAGACTATTTATTAGCCCCGGCTTCGTCAGTGAATTTTTTTAAATGTCACATTTCCGGAATAAAAGTAGCCTTTGTCACTCTCCGACCTGCCAACTATCTCTGTGCAAAAAATCACGTCGATCCTCTGCTCTGTTTAGTATAGTGATCTGCATCATAGACTTAAAACATTTACTAGACTTTATTACACAAAAATTTTGCAAATTCTAACCCGGCACTTTTAGCTTCATATGTTCATTAACAATTAGGCTAATCATTGCCTATTAATGATATAAGTAATATCAATATGAAGTCGCTGGCGGACTACCTGTACTATAAATAATAAATTCCTTTTAAAAAAGTGTACCGACTTCAAAAATTATGCATTGATAAGTGTGCTTTCCGAAAGCAAATGTACAAGTCACTATAAAAAAATACCCAAATCGCTTCAAGTGTGCCTATAAAATTTGAAGAGTTCTCGATTTCTCCAGAATCCCATCATCAAATCCTGACCTGATGACAATGGGACCACCTGGAAAGTATACCCTTTCAAACAAAAAACATTTCAAATCGGTCCAGACGTCTTCAAGTAATCGGGGAAGAAACAAACAAACAAAAAAAAAACAAAAAAGATTCCGACGAATTAAGAAGCTCCTCCTTTTTTTAGGTCGGTTAAAAATGTCAACAACTTTGCCGATAGTGTGGACATGTGTTAAATATCTAAGCATACATTCACCTTCTTCAATGTATCTTTGCTATGATAGGTGTATTTTATTACTGTAGTTTTGTGTTCATTATATCATCAACATTATGTAGTGTTGGCTACCGACGTGTATGCAGTAATGGATCTTAATACTCTGGCACGTGTTGTATGTTGTCATCCTATACCTACAAACAAATAAATTTATACAACTATGATTTCTAAATTAGTAGAAATATACTACTGGGATATCCAATTTTCACTTTAGTATCTGCCGTCTGTCCCAATACAGACTCCGTCGGAATGGCTCAGTAGATTTTCATGTTTCAGGGATCATAGTGGGTGTCTAGACTGAAAGTAGGCGTAAAATAGGTATGGTTCCGTAAAATGAAATAGTTCTGCATACATAAATAAATAAGGATATGCACACACTCGTATAATGTAGGTATATAACTTCTAAATTAATGTATATTAATAGAAAACCTCTTTTTATCAATTAGTCTGTCTATACCAATAGACCTGATAGTTATATAATATGGCAGGTTATACTTCCCAACCGGTTTCACTTGTGCCCGGACGCCGGTTTCCGTGATTTTGCAATTTATTTGCTAGTAAGTATAGATAATGTAAAATTTTCATAATATTTTACGGTCAAATGTGTGTCGGAAAATGTTAGTATAACTTTGTTTTTAATACAATACAAAGAAATCGGTAAGTTGCGAGTTAGACTCGCTCACAACATCGAATCCTTTATTACTTTTACAAAATTAAGTGGCACTGTCTTCAAAATTTAGAATTAGAAAGTCAAAGAGGAGATTCTTAACAATTTTAGGCGCTCGAAATATTAACCTAATTAATAACTTTACTGTTTAAAGACCTATGTATTTAACGATAATAAATGTGTAAATTCATTTAAATTTCACATTGAATCTCTACGAATCAAGAGCCAAACAAATATTTGTCATTCATGCAACAAACTCTGCAATCTATAATTTACTAAATTGTAATCGAAACAGACTACAAGTTTAATTAATTGTACAAATTAAGTATTTTATTGGGTGTAATTTTTATTACGATCTAATTATGTGCCAGCAGTATATCTATGTGCCATGAAGGCCGCCGACTGGCCGCAACTTTCCCTCTTAACGCGTGTTGAATGTACCGAACAATTACCAATGCGACCCACTCAAGCCACGATAAAATGATTCAAGGTCATAGAGCAGGTTTTTTAAAAAGTCGTATTAATATCAGATTGACGGAAGAGAAAATTGTGGTTAGGAAAATTTGGGCAGTCAAATAAATTCAGGGAGGCAAGAATTAAATTTAATAAAAAAAAACTATTTTTGTTGTATTATTTCTATTTCTTTCACATGAAAACGGAGCAAAATGATCGACGTATATTTTGCACAGAGATAATTACCACGGAGAAATATTTGTTAAAAATTCTTATTTGTTTCTGTTAGTTGCATAAAATAATAAACATTGTATTTCAATAAAGACATATATATCATTATAAATATTAGAGAGGTCTGGTCATAGTGTCTTAGATTTATCTGCAAAAACTTTCAAAGCAATAATATTATTGAATATATTTAGACTGGAAGCACAACTTTCTTCATAAACAACCTATTTAATTCTCAGTTAGCAATAAAGTCAATTCATTCTGTTTCGTAACGAGAAATCGCTAAACTAAAAACTATTTTGCATATAACAAATCCGCACACCTATTGTCAAGCAGAAGTAAAAGTAACTCCGAGGTTGTTGCTTTGTTGGCCGATATACATCAGTGTCGTTGTCTCAAGAGGTAATATGTAGGTAGCAAAAAAATCTTTTGCTCGCGGTTTTATTCGCACTGGGCATTTTAACCTTGATATGCCTTTGGATACATTTATTGCACCAAAAACCATGGATTTGGATTTTTATTTTTTTCAATATATTTTTTCTTGGTTGAATGTTAGAACTGAAACCGGAAGTCCCAGTTAAATTTAAGAATATATTATTATTAGTTAATCGACGGACTTCCGTTTCCTGCTTGGAGGGAAGGTGAAACTGGCGTCCACGCTACTACTAAAATTAAGGAAATGACAACTGTAACCCTGTTTTGATTAGGATAGTCGCCCCTAGCCACTGAATTTGAATTGAATTATAGTATCCTAAACAATTCCCAGCAAAATGGTGTTATAGATTTTTTTAATATTCCAAAAAAGGCTATGCAGTTAAAATTCAGGCTCAAAACTAAAATCGTTAAAATTTAACCAAAAGTGTAAATTAATGGAAAGTATTGGTGAAGGTCAAACAAAACCTAAAGGATGGTTGCGTTAAATACTCCAATTAACCAAGTCTCGCTTTCTTAGTAACTTTAAGTACAGCCCAAAGGCGTGTGTCAGTAACCGAACGTATGAAGCGTGTCGGTTAAGCAACTGGGCGAGGTCAAAAATTTGCACTTACTTCATACTTAATCGCTCAATCTATTAAACAATATTAAACCTAAAACAGCTATCTATAAAAAACATAAGAAATGTTAAGTTCATTTTGAAAAGTATCTAAAAAGTAAGTAACAAAATATCAGAATAAAAATCAATTACTATTTTAAAATAAACATAATAATTGACATCCTAACTTATGCGGAAAAGTTACTTATGTTATTTTTTTGTACTTCTTTTTCGTTAAATCAGACCAACGAATAGACCAGAGGGTCGGAGAGTGGCCATATATCCTACTTTTTAGCGCAGAAATATAATTCTCATTTTGCAGTCATATCTTATGAAAACCTAAAAATTGGCTAAAGAAATAACGAATATCTATTTAATATAACATCTGTTTTAATTTCAGTTAACGCTGGCGTTCTCTTAGAACACGCCCCAGCATGCCCAGAGTCATATGGAGTACAGGTATATTTTTGTTATCAATTTTAAATATATATAACACACCTTCACGGCCTTTATACATTGCGGTGTGGCCAGAGACACCAGTAACATTGTCCACTTTTTGCCAGTTGTCCATATTGAACAGAACAGGTCGCAAGTCTGTTGCTAAACTTAATGGACCGAATCAGTTCAGAGGAAATTCTTATCAATTTGCACAATGCAAAAAGATGGATAATTGCATCCTAGACCTACGGTTTTTAAAGTCCATCACTCTAGTGAGTAATATAGAATCCCTAGGCTGACTTTCCACCAAAGCTGTGCTAAGAAACTAGGAAAAAGAACACGTTCTTTTTCTTAAGGTGGCCACACATTCGTCCAATCCCCGGTGCGTCGCCGTACGGTCCACCGAAACCGACTACAGACTCGTCCAATTCTTATAACGTCCAATTCTTATAACGAACGGTTCGTCTAGACAAGATCATCCATGGGAAATTGTCGGTGCGATTCGAGACCAATGTGTGGCCTACTTTAGGCTCGCATTGTTAGATTTTTTCACTTTCTGCTGAAAAGTCAGAATGGTTTATCACTTCGATAAAACAGGGCATGAAATTATTCTGAGTCTCATAAAAGGACTAGGTATGTGTAACTTTTTCAATATTATTTTCAGGCATACGCTCACCCAGAATTATGTGATCAGTTTTTCCTGTGTACCAACGGAACCTTAACTGTAGAGACATGTGAAAACGGTCTCTTATTTGACGGGAAGGGCGCTATTCACAACCACTGCAACTACAACTGGGCTGTTGATTGCGGACATAGAAAAGCTGATTGTAAGTCAATTTTAATTGCATTTTACTATATACTTTGAAAATCCTGAAACCAATATCCGAATGGAACAGACTTTTCCTTTAGGTATATCATTTAAGTTGGTCCCAATTTCCTTGTTCGTTCAAAAGCTCCAAAATGTGTGCATAACTGAAATAAATGGAAATACAAATCAACTATAACTAGGAAACCACTTGTGTGATTCTCGCGTCTACTGTCCAGACCACGTCGATACGGTAGCAACAGCATAAATAAACATGCATGCCTTAATTAGGTACCTACTTAGTTAAATTTCACTTATCAATTTTTTTCTTTTATCGTTCTTCATGGGTTACCTTACAGCTCCCGAAACCATGTTACGGTCCCAGAGTACCCAGCGGAAGACCACGTCTCCCTCTTTTGCCGATGGTATTTGTGACGTTCCTAACCTAACCTAACCTAACGAGTGGCCAATTCTGTTGAGGTATATTAAGATGGAAACGCCTCTAAGTGTGGTTTGTCGAATTATGTACATAAGTTATTAATAATAATAAAGTCATTGGTACATGGCCAGGATCAATATTTCTAATGACCAAAGAGTTGGTGCGTAGTTTACTATATTTATTAGAGAATTCTGTAAAAACTTAACAATATTTTTTTATATTTCAGTAACTCCTCTCTCCAGTCCTGGGTGTGATTACCAGTTCGGTTTATACCCAGACAGCGAAGAATGCTCCACAAGTTATGTTAAATGTGCCTATGGAGTACCTCATCAGGAACCATGCCAAGCTGGCTTAGTATACGATCACCGCACCCATGGATGCAACTGGCCTGATCTATTGCAACCGTTCTGCAATCCTGAAGGTATTGATCATTGCACACTCTTCTTCAGTTGAATTTCCCTTTATTCCGCGTTCAAAATATTTTTGAAATTGTCGATAGAATTTTAGTCGGAAAAGTTAAATCTACACCACCTGATGGCGAGTATTTACTGTAAAATAAATACTTAAACCGTATTTTGCATCAGTTTGCATCAGCACTTACAAACTTCACTATAAAGCTCTATGAACAAAAGGAATACCTGAAAAATAATTATTATCCACAAAATCCGCCATAATACCAAATTCCATCAAAATCTATAGAAGATACTAGTACTAAATCTACAATGAAATCTACTACACCATATTTCTAAATCAATGAAATTTTATTTTTTACAGCTGTTGTCGGTTTTAAATGTCCAACTAAGATCCCATCTCACACTCAAGCTGCTAAGTTCTGGCCGTTCCCGAGGTTCCCTGTGCCCGGTGACTGCCATCATCTGATCACCTGCGTAGAAGGTCAACCAAGACTCATCGCTTGCGAAGAAGGCAAAGTGTTTGACGATCAAAATCTGACTTGCGAAGACCCAGAATTAGTTCCTCATTGTGGCCATTAATTTGTTCGTTTCTAAAATGTGTACTGCAAATACTAAAAATTCTATAATTATTTAATTACCTAGATATTTTCAATTCTTTTTTTTTCAAAACTGTTAGAAAATTATTTTTTTTTGGGAAAATATTTTCGTTTTGCGGTACATTTCCAATATAATTTTATTTTGTTTAACTCACTCTCTATATACAAATTTCCACCGATGACCTATTTATTATAATTTTAACATTCTTAATGATATTTGTAATTAAAAACTTAACTTCATTTTACTACAAAAAGTTACCACATTCTTATGTAGTTGCCAAATAAAATTTGTCAGTGATATTAGTGTTACCTACAATAAAGTCGAGTAATTTTGTAAATGAGTACCTTACTTAAAATATATGAATTTATATATTTACAATTTATATTATATTATGTATAATTTTAATTTAATTGTATACATTTTATGTATATGACAACAAGATAAATATTAAATTTAATATATTTGACCATTGGATTTATTTTTTGGATGACAAATCTCAAATCTCGATTGTATGAGACCCAATTGAAAGAAAATATGCGCGTTTACTATCCTTTCCTATATCCGTCTCCTTTTGTTTCTGGTATGGTTGGGCTTGACACCTTGGACGTACGATGCAAGCTGTTGCTTATAGTGCACTACTATTTTATATTAAGCAATAAAATTGACAATACGGGCCGTTTCTAGGTTACACAGCGGAGCCGCGCCGCAAGGACTCCTTTTTCACGCTGCCGACCTGGGTCAGGACTCGGCAGGGTAGTAACGCACCTACAGCTAGATCACTCGCACTCCTTAATAACTTGTGTGACAGCAAGCTTTTCTTCATAAAAAAACTTATATTTGTATAATATATTCTAATTTCTTACTTTTGACATTTGTGTTAGGACAGAATTAAGACTTGGCATGCGTGCTGTATTTTTTTTCTGTGTTTTAAATAAATAAATAAAAATGCCTAAGAGTCGTATATTTTCCAAGACTGTTTTATTGTGTTATCTTGGAGAGAGACCCGAGTCCCTTGGCCAAGTCTAGTTCTAGTCAAGTTAATTAATGGAATTGTAAATTATACCCTGAGTTTAGTTAAGAAGGTATCAAAAACATTTCTCAAAAAAAAGTCAAATATAAAAATACAAAATTTTAATAACTAATTATAAATAATTACTCCTCGGGGCTTTCTTCAACAGTCCTTCCTTTAGGTCGCTGTGGTTTGCGACGTGACGGTACGGAGCCAGCTGGTTTAGGTTTCACTGTAGGAGGATGTTCCAGAGCTTCTAGTTCAGCATCAGTCAGTTGTCCCTTGTACCAGTCAGCACTGAAAAATATGAAATTAAATTATTCTTAACTACCTCCATAGTTTAACGTAAGGGTGCTCAAACATTTCATAACCTAACAATAAAAAATATCGTAAGTAAAAAATTCACAGATCTCATGCACCACATGACCTTCAAAGGCATTGGAAATTAACTTCAGAATCAAAAATTTAAAAAGTATATTCTGAAATGAAGATCTAATTGAGACCGTTAATTTTGGACACGACCAGTGTAGGGTAACTGGTTTTCGAGATATGGACTTTTTAAATTTTGATCTTACAATCGTCATTTTCAGGATATAATGTTAATGTTGCTTATTACCAAGCAATGTCAGATGTTACACATTATATGTGACTACTGTAAGGCTTGCTAGTTTTTTTTAAATATCATAAACAAGACTGGTACATAAGGTACCCCAAAAAAATGCCATTTTCTTTCAAACACCACTAATTAATTTTTATCATCAATACAAATATTTTGACACCCCAATCATCTATAGTGACCTACAAGTCACACTCTTCCTGAAAAAGGGGCGAAAGCGATCGAAAAAACATTTTCAATGTTTAAAAAAAACATTTACCATTCAGGGACTTTTCTTGCCCATTCGCATTTCTTGCTGACATCATCGAACGCTTGGCCAAGTCTGCATCCTGACCGTCTTGGTGTGTTACCGTTGATACAAACATAGAAGAACTGACAGTCTTCAGGATCGGCATATCGAGGATGGGTAAGTCCGAAGGTTTCGTTCACAGCTGGGCAATCGAACTGGAATACGTCTGTAAAAGAGGCGTAAGTATTACAAAATAACGTTCTGAAATATTTGATTTTTTTCCTATTATTGAGTTATTTTTTACTAAATTAGATTTATGGAAATAAACATACAACTTTTTATTTGTTTATTTGAGTTATTTTTTATCAATTGACATTATTATTTATATTATTATGTCCAAGGAATATAACTACTCTTTACCGATATTATTATTATCTTTATGATTATGTCGTATTGCAAAAAGTGTGAAAGTTCCATGTTTATTTTTCGTGCATTCTTGGTAAAACTTTAAGGTATAAGTTATTAAAATAATATTTACCTGATGCTCCACAACCCTTCTTCTTAGCTTCATCAGGCCATGTACAGATCCCAGTCTTATCATTGTAAACAAGACCATCAGGGCAAGTTATCATGTTGAATTTTCCATCCACGCAGTAATAGAATTTACCGCATTCTTTAGGGTCCTCATGGGAGAAATAACCGTTCAGGCGTGGACAGTGAAGAGTGGGTTTTGGCTCCTCTGTAAAATTAAGATGAGATATTAATATTTGTAGATTTTTTATAAAAAAGACGACATGTGACCTTGCCACCACCTAGTCTTTAGCAGAGAAAATTGAGTCCGTCAGACGCTCCTACTATGGGAGATGCTTTTTCACGCTTCGTTTGAAGGTCCTCAGATTATAAAATGCCGGAAAGACTGATGACGCCGGAAGTTCGTTCCACTTTTTAATGGTGAGACACAGGAACGAGTCACCAAACTTCGTATACAGAATGTGTCATCCCATGCGACCAGAGTGCTGGTGCGAAAAGAGGATAGATGAACACGATCATGGAGTTTTTCAGAATTTTCCCCATAATGCAATTGATAGAAGAAGCTAAGAGACAATATCGATTTCTAATCCCAGATTGAGCAAATATTAATAGTATAATGCAAAATGCTGGAACAGAATTTGAAAGCATCATATTTGAGGTCAAAGCGATATAATATTATGTTAGCGAACCTTGATGCGATTCTACGTCATGTCATGGCGACCAATGCACGCGTTCCGTCGTGACATGATAGGGAATCCAGTTTAATTCCATCCGCGCTGTGATAGTTATGATTAGTCAGTGATTAATAGGACATATCACAGTCGGCGGGAACATCTTAGCTACCAATTAATATTGATACTATAATACTTGATATTGGCGGAATCATCAAAACCCTGATGGAGCTGTGGAGTTGCAGGAATGTAATAGTTAAACGCTGAAATAATCTTGATATACTCGTATATATTCGTTGAATTATATTTACATTCAGTAACGTCAAAAACCAAGATGACGTGCAAAATATCAAATATAATATTATAAAGTAAACGTAGGAAAGTGTACCAGCCAGGTCTCCACATCACTCCCCCACCGAGACCGTGACTACGGGCGTAAGTGAGGTGGAAACCGGACGTGGCGTCCAGAGCGAGTAATGCGTGGAGGTTCGGGTTGCATAGCGGCTGCGGGTAGAGTAGGAGACTGAGGAACATTGGTTTCAAGATCTTTTTCCAACATTATGAAAGCTGGTTTCAACCTATCTACCGAAACGTTGGTATCCTTGTTATTAAGGAGAATACGAAAATATTTTTGACCTCGCTTTAGGACTTTATGAGGTCCAGAATATGGTGGATGCAGGGCTGGACGGACTCCGTCTTGACGAAGAAACACGAAGTCTGAAGTTGCCAGTTCCTTGAAAACAAAAACTGTTTTAGAAGTATGATGTATTGTAGGGATAGGCTTTAGTTTATTAGCGAAGGAGCGTAACCTTGATACGTAGTCTTGCATGTCTAATATAGTGTTAGAATTCGAATGAAAAAATTCGCCAGGAAGGCGCAATGGTTCGCCATAAACAAGTTCGGCTACAGATGACTGTAAGTCTGATTTCCAGGCGCTTCTTATACCGAGGAGAACCAAAGGGAGAGATTCTGTCCAACTGGAGTCTGCGTTGCACATTATAGCAGCTTTCAATTGTCTGTGCAAGCGCTCAACTAAACCATTGGAAGCTGGATGATATGCTGTTGTCATCTTATGTTGCGAGCCAATTAGCTGAGTTAAATTTTTGAACGTAGAGCTGTCAAATTGTTTACCACGGTCAGTAGTGATGCTGACCGGGCAACCAAAACGGGAAATCCAACCTGTCAAAAATGCATTGGCAGTGGAAGCCGCCGTGATATCGGTGAGTGGTATAACCTCAGGCCAACGAGTAAATCTATCGATAACCGTGAGAGCATAACGAAAACCGTTTGAAATGGGAAGAGGACCTATAAGATCGGTGTGAACATGGAGAAAACGGGCAGGAGGTAATTGAAAAACGCCCAAAGGAGAAGACACGTGCCGTGTTACTTTAGCACGTTGACAAGCTAAACAGCTACGGCACCACTCTCGGCAATCTTTCCGTATGCCAGGCCAGACAAATCTTTGTACCAAAAGATTAACTGTGACATTTATTCCTGGATGAGAGAGAGAATGAATGGCATCAAATACTTGACGGCGTAATGCTTTGACGATAAAAGGTCGAGGAGTAGAAGAACTCACATCACAATAAATGAATGAGGAAGATCCTGAAATAGGAAGTTTAACAAGTTTGAGTGATGAACCCCCTGATAATAAAAGGTTTAATTCAGGATCGTTAGATTGAGCATGAGCAAGCACATCATAGTCAATAGCCTTGGAGGTCAACTCTTCAATCCTGGAAAGGGTATCTGCGACTACATTATCCTTTCCCGAAATATGTTGAATGTCTGATGTAAACTGGGAAATATAGTCGAGGTAACGGAATTGTCTGGGTGAAAATTTGTCTCTATTTGCTTGAAACACAAATGAGATAGGTTTATGGTCTGTAAAAACTGTAAAAACCTGAGCCTCTAACATATGCCGGAAGTATTGAATTGATTTGTATATAGCAAGCAATTCACGATCGTAAGTGAAGTTGATGCTCTACGAAATCATGCGAAAATACCAAAATGTCATCTAAGTAACTATATGTAAAGTCAAGACCTTTGGTAACTTCGTCAATGAATCGCTGAAAAGTCTGTCCAGCATTTCTTAGGCCGAAAGTCATCATTGGGAACTCAAAAAGCCCAAAAGGAGTCGTAATTGCCGTTTTGGGAATGTCGGGTGGAAAAACGGGGATTTGATTGTATGCCTTGACAAGGTCGATTTTAGAAAATATAGTGCAACCTGAAAGGCTAAAATTGAAATCGTGTATGTGTTTAATGGGGTACCTATCTGGTACAGTGCGAGAATTAAGCATTCGGTAGTCCCCGCAAGGTCTCCAGTTATTGTCCTTTTTAGGAACAAGGTGCAAGGCTGAGGACCAGGGGCTGTTAGAAGGTCGAGCGGTACCCATCCTAACCATCTCGTCAAACTCACGTTTAGCAATAATAAGTTTGTCTGGATGTAGACGACGTGGTTGGGCAGTAACTGGCGGGCCAGATGTAGTTTTGATGTAGTGCACAGTATTGTGGGGACAGTCACGTGGCCTGCCAGCTGGACGCGTTATGTTTGGGAACTCTTCTAGGAGAATTTCAAAATCGGGGTTAAGTTCCGGATAATTGGTTTTAATGGAAGTGACTGTTTCGGTAGGGTTAACACCAGATGCAGGTGCAACTAAATATGTAAGTTGATCACAAATCCTGTGATTCCTGCAGTCTACTAAGATGTTGTAATACGCCAGAAAGTCGACGCCAATAATAGGTTTAGTGACGTCAGCGATAACGAACCTCCACCCATACTCACGTCGAAGACCGAAGTTTAATGTAAGATGTATAAAACCATAAGTTGATATTGTAGTGCCGTTGGCTGCGAAAAGTTGGTAGCTTGATTTTGTTTGTTTGTTCTTGATAGCTGTCCGAGGAAACACGCAAATATCAGACCCAGTGTCAATTAAAAACATCATTTTTGTCTTTCTGTCGGTTACAAATAGGCGGCCAGACGAGGGTTGACGACAGTCGTTGGCCGCTACTAACGACCGTCGTTTGAGTTTTCCGCGTCAAATTTGCAGGGCGAGACACATCTTCTTGCTCTAGAACCAAACTGGTAGTGATACCAGCAAAGATCGCTTGGAGAATTGTTTCGAACAGGCGTCGATGGAGAGCGAGATCGGGAACTAGAACGGAAGCGGCGTCTATTGTCCCAAGTTGAGAGCTTCTGAAAACTTTTCTTAAGTGCTGCAATTTCATGCTTAACTTCTTCACAGCAGTTTCCAGGATTATCCTGACTGGTCGTCGCCACTTGCTTAGTGTAAGGAGCTATATCCTGGATTCGATCCGCTAAATCTGCTAATATAGATAATGATACTGATGGCTGACTGGCGAGAACACACTGGATATTTGCGGGAAGACGGCTCATCCAAATAGTTTTCAAAAAATCCTCCGGTACTGTCGCTCCAGCTAAACATTGTAGATGCCTTAAAAATTGGGAAGGCTTCCGATCTCCTAATTCTTCCTGTGTTAATATTTGTTGAATTTTTTGATCATGAGTAGCGCTGAGTCGTTTAATTAATTCTGACTTTAATTTTTCATACCTGTCATTTTGTGGTGGATTGATTATAATGTCTCGAACCTCTTTCGAAAATTGACGGTCCAGATGCCCGATAACATAATTAAATTTGGTTGTATCACTTGTGATCCCGGAGTTGGAGAATTGGCCCTCGACCTGAGCGAACCAGATTTCAGGATCCTCAGGCCAAAACGGTGGAATCCTTACTCCGACTTTGCACAGTTTTGCAGACGTACCGTTTGCGGCAGTGGAACCGGACACAGCCGCCGGGTTGCCGCTGCCCAAACTGCTATCCTTGTACGCCATGTATATTATAGTTACATAATAGTAGTTCAATTCGGTGGTCACCAATGTGGAGTTGCAGGAATGTAATAGTTAAACGCTGAAATAATCTTGATATACTCGTATATATTCGTTGAATTATATTTACATTCAGTAACGTCAAAAACCAAGATGACGTGCAAAATATCAAATATAATATTATAAAGTAAACGTAGGAAAGTGTACCAGCCAGGTCTCCACAGAGCCATAACACAAAAAAAAATAGAATAGAAACTTTGATCCAATAAAAGAATAGATGCCAATACAAAGGTGTCTTAAACTTGAGTAAATTGTGTAGGAAATAATAACATACTGAGTGACCAAAACAATTTTTTTTAAGGTGCTGTTTTGATTATAGAGTCATTCGTTCAGCCGTAACAACATGAATGACTCCACCCTAACAAATCGCAATATTTGTAGTATTGCTAGATCCTAATTTGTCATTATTCCTCGTACCATTAAATATCAAGTTTAGCCACATTGTGGTTTGCTTCAACTGGATTATGAAACAATATCCACATATTATAACACAATAATCTACTGGCCTTTCAGTTCGATCAATAAGTTGGCTTCGTCGTAGTCAATAGAATATATAGAATCAATTTAAAGTGTCAAATAATCTTTATGTAAAAACAACAGTTGTATTATTTCATATTACTGAGATTTTTGAAGTGAGAGCGATTTTTGGTAGGGGGAAATACCATGGTTTGCCGGGCCCAACCAAGTATGCTCGACCCGAGAATAGACGGACAGGAATTCAAGTACTATTAGCTTCCACGTATGCCTGGGTCGGGCGCATTTCTGGAGTTATTATACATTATCTATACTAATATTATAAAGAGGAAAGATTTGTTTGTATGTTTGTTACGAATAAACTCAAAAACTACTGGACGGATTTTGATCATTCTTTCACCATTAGAATGCTACATTATCCCTGATTAACATAGGCTATATACCATCACGGTATGACGACGGGAACAGGGTGGGCAGAGGTGAACATGACAAAAGCTATGTATGAAGTGTATGTTTGCCAACATTCTGAAATAGACACGTACGAAGTCGTGGGAAACAGGATAGGGGTAGGGGTAGGGGTAGAGGTAGGGGTCGGGGTCGGGGTAGGGTTAGGGGTAAGGGTAAGGGTAGAGGTACTGCAGGTTTTATTTTGTTCGAAAATATCCACGGGCGAAGCCGGGGGCGGACAGCTAGTATAATTATAAATTAATAACCACTGTCATTCATAGTTTTAAGTCCCCATGACTGCATATTCCTTTTTTTTTGTATAGGAGCCCTGACAAAATAAGACTTTACTTACTCAAGCTACGTTATTCGGTCTATTACATTTCATAAACATTCTTGTAATAGTTATATTAATAAAATGTAATGATTTTTTTTTAAAGAAAGGAAGGCTTTGTGTTCTAGACGGTAGATCGGTCGACATACACCAAGGCCAGACACTTCCTGCTTACAATATTGGAAAGTTGTTTTGCAAAGTTGACCATTGAATGAGAATACTAATAATAAAATAAAAACATGACTCTGTACCTAAAGTATTAAAATTGCAATTGCTTATTTTAGTTAGGTAATTATATTGCACAGGTTACCTATAAAAATTGTAAAGTGAGGAAAGTTACGAATAAAATGCGGAGTAAATGATAATGTCTAAATAGCTTGAGCGTATTAACGAATTAGTAATGAACGGTTGACCAAACTTAGTATTGAATGATTGATATCCATAAAAGTCATAGAAGAGTCTAATTGCAGTATTAAAAATATGTATTAAGCAAGAAATATGCAAGGGGTCGAGATAACTGGCGCATCATCCTCTCTACGTATTTTAAATTTAAATAATTAAAATCATAATAGGTCAAGTAGGTACTAAAAATAGGCATGCCTATTTATATGAAACGCTGTATGAATTTAGAAGAAGCAAGAGAACTATGAAAAAATCGAAATAAGCGGCTCTATCCTTTCCAAGTTTTTTATAAACTACGGGTAGACCATTTTATTCTACATCAATTAGAGAGCAAACGCCATGAAAAATCGTCTTTTTACCCGACTTAATTCACTTGTTACTGCTCATTGTCATTATTGCTCAGCTCCTAAACATGGTAGATCCATGTTTAATACTCATATACCTTCCGGGTGAATCAACCGCAACAAAAGGCACCGACAGAAAGACAGACGCGGCAGGAGGACTTTATTTTGTAATGTGTAGAGACGATATTAATGGTTTTCAGAAACTAGAAAATGTCTTACGAAGTTTAGGTCTTTGAGAGCAATCTAGATTGTATGGGAGGTCGCACTTCTCTTCCTCAGCACTGTAGTCATTGAACACCATTCCATCAGGACACAACTTTTCTATGATCTCTCCATTTCTGAAAATTACACATTTACATTGAATGAGACCAATGCAATACAGGCAATTTAAGATTGTCATTGTAGGTTCGGTTCTAGGTAGTTAAACATATGATAAACAAGTACTGAAATTCGAAAAGTATATAAATCATAAGTTTGCCTCTTTGGACGTACATTCGTTTCAAACCATTTGAATAAAATTTGATAGGTATCTACAGAGATAAATTGTCAAGGTGAAGGAAGTCTAATTATACCCTGATTTTTGTGAGAAGCCATCCAAAAACTAACTCAATTTATTTCTAAAATTATTTAGAAAAGGAATCAATAAAAGTACAGTTTTTCAATAAATCATATACCTGCATTCGTAGTATTTATCACACTGTTCAGCGTCAGCAAAAAATCCATCATCAGGACATGAACTTGTGATCTCTGCGTCTCTTTCAGATTCTGCGATCGCTCGAGCTGGTTGATTACCTGGCTTCTTCTTATTGTTTTTGGGTACCGCTGATGCTACTAATACTGTAAACAAATAATTTGCTTTATGAATAAAAATTACTGTTAAAAGTAAGTAATCCATTTTCATGCCTCCTCTAGACACCTCAGACCCAATCCAAGATCGATTAATCACTTCAATAGAAGGTTCTAAATGAAATATGGTTCACCTAATTCAAGGGGTCCAATAATAATAACAACATTAACATTGTAGAAGAGTATGAATTATTTCGCCTTTCGCAAAGACACAAACTAAGTTGATGGATCGAGCCCCAAATGAATTAATTATCTTTACAAAAAAGGGTCCCATAATAAAAAAAAATCTAACTATTGCATGAGCATCGATGCAGACGCAAAATCGCTGGTCGTGGCTAAGCTTCGTTAAGTTCGTTCCTGTGTCGCACTGTCAAAAAGTGGAACGAACTTCCGGCGTCGGTCTTCATCCTTCCTACAACCTGGGGTCCTTCAAGCGAAGCGTGAAAAATCATCTCTACGGGCCATAGTGGGCGCGACTGGCGGATTGTATTATGCTCTGCCAGTCGCGCGCATTCATGGACCAACCACCTATGCTTAATAATCAGGCGATGGCAAGTTCACATGTCGTTTTCTCTATAAAAAAAAGTTTACAAACGTGTCGGTCTGCTGAGGCCCGCCAAATTAACTACTTATATGTCTTTAAATTCGATGGCACAAATATTTACGCACTTTACGTAATTTTCCCAGGCTCAGGTCAGCAATTTTGTAACCTTTACCAGGCTCTAATTATTTTTTTTAAAACTGTCTCGGAAACATAAGGTGCAAGTACATGTTTCCTGTCTGCAAAGTAGTTTACATTGAGAACGGTCGTATAGGCGATCACTCGTATTTCCTTCGTGAAACGAGTTACCTAGGTCATTGTCGAATTTATAATCAGGTACTTTAAGATAGAAAGACCTGTTGTTGAGAATTATGGATAGATCCCATCAACAGACTATCCCAATAAAAAAACATTTAAAAAAAAAGTGTACCGACTTCAAAAATTTGCACTGCAAAGTAAGAAAAAATATAAATTTCGTAGAAGAATTTGAAGTGCCAAATTAGAAATAAAAAAAAACATACGGTCCGAATTGAGAACCTTCTCCTTCTTTTTTTGGAAGTTGGTTAAAAATAGAATTTAAATCTGAAATGTTTGGGGTATGTCCTTTTTAGGGTTCCGGACTTCATGGAAATATCAGAAACTTATATGACCACATAATTATATTAGTACATTCGTCCCTCTGTCTACGTTCTAAGGAAAGTACCAATGGTTCTTTTATAAATTAAAAACTCATGTAGGTACCTATATAATCCAACAAACGACAATTCCTCTACGTGTCTGTATACTATCTAAATATATATCGGCTAAAAGAGGGAGACTTGGTCTTCAGCTGTGTACCTTGGGATAACACGGTTTCAGGAGCTGTAAGACAACCCGTGAAGAAAAAGAAACGGAATTTGTGTGGCATTTTAAAACATTAGAGTTAGTACGAGTATATATTGAGTCATAATACTATTTTACATTAGATCCGAACAATTCTAGAACATCTAGAAATAGGAAAATAAATCGAAAGCGGCATTATCATCAAAGTGCTAATCAATCACTCGTTTCTCAACACATCGGGTTCACTCGTCAGTCGTCATGCAACTTGCGATATTTCGTAGCAACGTGATTTCTCCATTACCTAATGTTACGTGGGCTTTTGTTTGAAAACACGTTTCTGAATGCACTAATAAGGTCAAGTTATGAGTGATATACTGTTTATATGTTTTTAAATGGATCAATTTTATTTGAATAAATACCTATCTGAAAAATCTTCTCATTCCACGTTAATATGAAATCATTAATAATTTCGCACTATTTCTGACAAGAAATCACTATATTATTAATTATTTTCGTATACTTTGGTATTTGTAAGTTTGTCCTATACTAATTACATGCTATATGTAAATTACGCGATAACTATATTTTTTGGTGTTGAAATTAAAGATTATTATTAAGAATTAAGACTTTCTAAATTAAATATACTTAAATAATAAAATAAAATTTTCAGAGTCAGTTACACAGTTTTATGAAACCTTGAAAGTCCTCAATTTTTTGCGTATTTTTAACCCACTTTGCGACTCTAATTATTTTAGTAAGTATATTTCTTAATTTACAAATTTGTTTTCGTTTATTTCATAGACAATTTCACATTATTTTAAGAAAAGATTAACAACAACTTGCTTATTAATTGCTTTTGTATAATACTCATACAGCCGATAATATGGAAAACTGAGTTCGTTGCGTTGTGATGCGACGCCTTAAGAGTTTTTCCTGAAATAATTATACAATTAAAAAGGTTCTAATTCTCATTTTATGAATGATAGTTAGAACTTATTGATATTGATATATAGTTTAGGATGATCGAAACGGAAACTTCAGAAGTGTTTACAGTTGAAATAAAAATAAGTGTAATACTGCATCTCCACTTCTAAACTACAAGATATTCGCATAATTAATATTTGATCTATTTTCTGTAAGTATTTTTTTTTTTTTGTTGATTTTTTTTAACAACCTTTATATCTTATAGCGTGGCCAGAGACTGTATACTTATAGATGTCGCCTAATCAATTAATGTAGCAAATAGCGGCGTAGGTACCTACACCATATTAGTAAAAACCATTGCTACAATAAAACGACAAAAAATACAATGGTACGGGGGTTAGTACTCTACCTCTTGGTATCAGTATAATAGTAGTCGACCGTCTACTTGTTAAATATAAACCTTTTAAAAAAAAGTGTACCGACTTCAAAAATTTGCACTGAAAAGTAAGAAATAATAAAAATTTCGTCGTAGAATTTGAAGACGGTTGGTGCCAAATTAGAAATAATTTAGTACCCAAATTCACGAATCTAGATAATTCATTAGGAGCCTACGATCATCAGTACAAACACAGATAATATTGAACAGATCTTTATGTCCCTAGATGTTAACTTAATTTTGTATCCTAATTTGGCACCAACCGTCTTCAAATTCTACGACGAAATTTTTATTATTTCTTACTTTTCAGTGCAAATTTTTGAAGTCGGTACACTTTTTTTAAATGGTTTATTTTTCCCTTTTAAGTGATTTTGTTGCCCTGAGAAATAAATAATAATGCAACTAAAAAAAATGATGGAAAATTAAAAAAAATACTGCGGTGGATGGGATTTGAACCTCGAGCAATGTGCATCCTGCGCTGCATCCCATACCTTTAGCCGCTAGACCACCGTCGATACGAAAATTGACAACTTCGTGTCAATAGCAACCGTTGCTAAGGCTTTTCTCTGATATAATTTTCAGCAGTAAACAGAGACAAATTACTGAATTTCTGAAAAATTACTGAACTGATTTTCGTCATATGACTGTGAGATAATGTCAAGAAATTATTATATCCTTAAAAAAATAAGTCGTCAAAATCGGTACATATTTCATCGAGATATTACGAAAAATTGACTTAAAAGGTCAGTTTTTTCAAAATTTCTGAAAAACTAAAGAACCAATTTTTATGAGATAAAAATGGGACCAATCCCGAAGAATTATCTGTCGACTAAAAAAGAAACCATCAAAATCGGTTCACAACTGGCGGAGTAATCGATGTACATATATACAAAAAAAAAAACGGTCCGAATTGAGAACCTTCTCCTTCTTTTTTTTTTCGAAGTCGGTTAAAAATACAACCTGACTCACTATCTTGCATTATACACAAATAAAACAAAACAAACACATGTTCACGGCCTTGCCATGCGGTGTGGCCAGCCAGACAGGTGGCATATACCTAGATGTGTCACTTCTTAAACAGGCGTAAATATCTTTTAAAAGTTTTACGTGCCCTAAGAAATACGCGAAGCCGATTAATTTAATTATAGATAGTTGGTGTTTAGCTTTTTGGCACAAGTAAGATTTGAACCAGGCTAATCGACTACTATAATAAATAAAACGCATTGTAATAAAATATATCAAATTAACTTTTCTTTAAAGTATACCGACTTCAAACATTGTTAACTGAAAAGCAAGAAATAATTAAATATTTCGTTTCGCCGTTCAATTTGAAATCGGTTGGTGCCAAATTAGGCTACATATTTAAAATAGATTCTAAATATTCTATGTTCAATGTTATCTATGTTTGTAATTAATTGTCTAGGTTAGTGAAATTGAGACCTAGATTCTAATTTGGCACCAACCATCTTCAAATTCAACAGGAAACGAAATAGGTATTTAATTATTTCTTGCTTTTCAGTGAACAATGTTTGAAGTCAGTTTACGGTATAAACATACATCATAATACACTCCCGGACATCTGAATCGAGCCACCTTGCATTTTAAGGTTTGGAGTACTGAAGCTTAAAAAAAATGTATGATGAAGGAAAAAGTTTTGATGCAGTATTAATGCTGGCACATTTAACTATTTTTCTACTGAGTATTATTCCAAATTTAAATTTAAATTACAGAAAAAAGCCGAACTAGGTCACTGATTTGAAAAAATACGACTGCAGAAAGTTGTGATTGAAACAATTTAAGTTTGTTATTTTTTTTTATTTAATGATAACTGTTTAAAAAAAGTTTAGTACAGTTATTTTCTTATAATTTAAACTGATTTCGGCTTTAAAATTATGGATACTACACCTGAAGTTGCCGCGCAAGCCGTAGCGCTTCTTCAATCTGGGCTAAGTCAACGAAACGTAAGTGCACAACTTAACATAAGTCGTTCTGCCGTTTAAAGAGCATGCCAGCGGTATCTAGAGACTGGCACCTTCGTTCGCTGAGCAAGTGGACCTCGTTTCCGAGTGACAACGGCAAGACAAGATCGGTTTATTTTCACTACCACCTTACGAAATCGACACCTGACGTCTGTTCAGATACAAAGAAACCTCCGAGACTTCAATGGAGTGGCTGTAAGCTCTTGGACCATTAGAAGGCGACTCAATGAACGTGGTATAAAACCACATAAGCCAGCCAATGGACTCAAATTTACACGAGCTCACCGAATGGCTCGCCTACAGTTTGCGCGCGAACATTTAAATTGGACTCTTGGAGCAATTGGACAACAATGGAGCCAGTTACTCTTCACTGATGAATCCAAGATAATTCTGTACGGTAATGATGGAAGGAGTAAGGTGTACCGAAGGGAGGGCGAGCGTTTCGCGCAATGCTGTATTGATGAGAAAGTGAGTTATGGTGGAGGATCATGGACAGTCTGGGGAGGAATTTCTATGGAAGGCAAAACTGAGCTTAAGGTTGTAACGGGACCACGGCTGCCGCGCTTAAATGGCAACCGATACATTCTTCAATGCTTAGAGAACCATGTGATGCCATATGCTGGATTTATTGGCCAGGGTTTCATTTTTATGCACGATAATGCAAGGGCCCACACTGCGGGAATCGTCAGGGAGTACCTAAATGACGTTGGTGTCACTGTCATGAGATGGCCAGCACGAAGCCCTGATATGAACCCTATAGAGTATTTATGGGATGAGCTGAAGAGGCGTGTTCGAGCTCACTACCCTGCCCCGCAAACCATACAGGAGCTGAAAACCGTCATCTTGGAAGAATGGGAGAACATTCCTCAACACGTCATAATGGCGTTGATAAATTCTATGCCAAACCGTATGACGGCCGTGATAAATTCACTCGGGGGTAATACAAGTTACTAAATAAACTTTTTTTTAAATTAAACCATATTTTTTCTCAAACAAATTGTGCTTTGAAAAAAGCCGATATCGACTTGATCAATCTTAACTCGATTTGTTTAGTACAAATTTAGTTCAAACTTAGAACAATGGCATACTAAAACGATGTTTAGTATATTAGCTTCAAAACTGCATCAAAACTTTTTCCTTTGTCATACATTTTTTTAAAGCTTCAGTACTCCAAACATTAAAATGCAAGGTGGCTCGATTCAGATGTCCGGGAGTGTATATTATAATCTCATTACAAAATAAATCTTCGAAATCGGCATACATTTCATCGAGTTATGACAAAAATTGCCTTAGAAAACTGTTTTTTTTTAATTTATAAAAAAATACTTAACCAATTTTCACAAAATGGGACCAATCTAGAAGTTCTTTCAAATAAAATAAAGGATTTTACAAATCGGTTTATAAATGACGGAGTTCTCAGGTAACAAACATTTAACAAAATACAACCGAATTGAGAACCTCCTTTTTTTGAAGTCGGTTGATAAGAGAGTCCGCTGTGTAAATGTAGTAGGTAACTCTAGATAGGTACATATATATATATATATACATAATTGTTTCTGCTGTCCCCCCGCTTCTGTCTGTCTGTGACCTTATCACTCAAAAACTACTAAATGTTTTCAATGCTGTTTTCAATGCTGATTTCACCATTAGATAGGGTGCTTATTAAACATGAACCTATTATCATGTTTAGGAGCTGAACATTATCTAGTGAATCAAGTCGGAGAAAAAGTTAGTCCAGCGCGTTTTAATGGCGTGTGCTGTATATATAACAAATTTTAATTGATGTAAGACAGAAATGTATTGAATAAGATTATCTACAAAAAAGTCTGCGGTAGCATATATAATTATCTCTAATACTAAAGGTGTACGAAGCCGGAGGCAGGGTGGCTGTGTGGTATATATAAAAATGTCTGCCATCTTGAGTGGAAATACTATTTGTGAATATTTTAAGCATATTAGAGAGGCTTCTTTAAATGTCATTGAGTGAAGGCAATCTACTTGCTTATTAAATATAGACGAAATGTGTCCTTCAGCTGGATTAGCATATATAGAACCGTGACATCTTTCGTTCGACTCCAGCTTAAGAATGTTAGGGCAAATCCATATACTGTCTTTGCCCGACCCAGCAATTTGCTCAGACATTCTCGGGCCGTGAATTCCTTGGTGCGGACCGGTCGTTATTGTCCTTCGAGTTAAACGAAAGATATCGAGGTCTTAAATATGTTAACTCCGCAGATTACATGGAACAACCGAGCGAGGCCACGGGTAAAATGTGCAATATTTAATACGATTTTTTTATGTAATTAGATGACTAGCGTTGACTTGTAACCGTGTGGTTTCGGGATCAATTCCTACTCCAATGATAAGCTCCAATTATCTTTAAGAAAATAACAGATGTTTACGTCTTTTAAAGAAGTGACATATCTAGGTCCAACAAGTGTCACTTACCGCCTGTTCTGTTTAATATGGACAACTGGCAAAAAGTGCATAATGATACATCTGTACACACTGCAAGGTATAAAGACTGTTTGTTTTGATAGTTGTTTCTTGTGATGTGAATGCCTACTGTTTTCAGTACCTCTGGCTACGTCACGAAACGTATAAACCTTGATTATACATGGCACAGTTAGAAAAAATGAAAACAGATGTATAGTAAAAAGATGTATGGTAGGTACATTATTTGCATGTTTAAATAAACTTTATTGCATGGTAATTAAGTCCTTAAAATAAGACCGATTATAGAAATATTGGTAGATAAGATAGGCGTCGATTTAGTTGAATTTTCTTGACTTATCCTTCTTTATTCCTCTGCATAAGCAGTGATAAACTGTCAAAATAGTATACTTGGATGTTTGTTGATGACTGAACAAATTTGGATGATTGGTTCAGAGAATAATGATATTTTGCATCAACATAAGGGTATTTTTAAGCTTGAAACTCGGGGCCACACCTTTCTATATCTACTTGGGACAAATAACACTAAATAACTTTAAAGTTAGAAGTTTCATTCATAGCTTCTCATCATCAAATTAAAGTCAACCTTTACGCAATATTCTTAACTGTTAACTTAACAACATCATTGAACTCAAAAGCAGTTTAGATTAAAAAAAATGTTTAAATAAACTTACCAACTAAACAGCTTAAAACTAAGACTCTTGCTCCTGCATTCAACGCCATCTTTTGGTGAAAAATATCACTAATATTATGTATAGTTTGTACGTATTGTTTATCACGTTATTTTATAAACAATTACTAACTTGATTGACGCCGAACACTGTCAGATGCTTCGGCGTACTGAACGCAAAGTTTTTGTCTCTACTTCTTAGCTGGCGATTGTGCGGTCAAGCGAAAGGTTTTAGAATATCTACCATCCCTGTCTGTCTTATGTTAAATCCGTATATTATATCTCACTTCGAATTATCCTGTTACTATTCTATACGTGTTCTGAAAATTAATTGACGGTAATATTAATTTTAATTAGAATATGATTATTAATTATGATTAATGTTTTCTAAATTATGGCATTTTGTAATAACTAAATAAATAGGTATGTAAAGTGGAAAGAAAATTTGTTGTATAAATAAGAATCATTTTATTAGACAAGATTTATAATAAAAGTAGCTTTCATGAAAATCATCAGAAACAGACATACAAATCCTATAAAGGGTCCGTTTTATCCTTTTAAGTGCAATACCCTAAAAACTTTAAAAAAATAATAAATTATTCAAGAATATTAGTATAGAGTCCTTGACATTAATTCCCCCTGATACTTTGAAGTTTAATATTTACGCAATGACGTAATATAGTATATCATTGTATTTACGCCTGGATTATTTGTTGCTAAGTTTACGAATAAAGTAATGCTGTGCGTGCACTCATTATACAGAGAACGAAACAATGTTTTCATTTTGACAAAGCTAATTTCATATGTGTTTTTTTTTTCTTTTTTCACGGGTTGCCTTACAGCTCCCGAAACCGTATTACGGTTCCAGAGTACCCAGCGGAAGACGAAGTCTCCCTCTTTTAGCCGATGGTATTTGTGAGGATATACCTAACGATTCATATTCACTATAATTCGTAGTTTAAGATTTTTTGAGAGAATATAGTAAATAGAAGAAAGTTCACTAATCTATACGTCATATGTAAAAGTATGTAAACTTTCTCACATTACTTACACAAAAAAGAAATTGAAAGGATTAAATATAAAAAAACCAGTTAGACTAACAAATAGACGTAAAAATCAGATAACGTTTATATGTGAACTTCATACAAATGTGTTTACCACACTATGTGTCACATATATAATATATTTTGCTTCTACACACACCTTCACGGCCTTTATACCAGAGTCACCAGTAACAGTGTCCACTTTTTGCCAGACTTTTTGAACTACGAATTATTAAAATCGGTTTAGCGGTTTAAGAATGTATTTCTTTCTCAGCACTGTTTCCGCCCGTTTAAATTTTCGTTTCAGTCGTTTTTTTCCTGTTTTAGTTTTTGAATAAAACATAAAGTAATAACAATATTTAATATTTTTTTCAAATCGGTCTAGAATTTTTCGAGTTTCTTTCTTATTTTTTTAAAATAAGTATACCCGGTGTTGTATTTCTTGATAAAAATACTATGTAAGAAAAATTAATAAGAACATAGAATAGGTGTTATTTTTAATTAATATTATCCTATCTCTTAATATCGATAGTAAGAATTATCGCAAAATATTATATTCTGGTGTGTTCTGTATTCTGAGCCTACATCTTACAAAAATAAAACTCAAGCTCTTACTTTATAAAAGGCCTATTAAGTAGTATAGAATATAGATTATTGAATACGGAACCCTAAATCGCATTTATGTTTGCACATCATGTAAATTTTGCTTTCATCAGTGCATTGAGACGCATGCTCGAGAAAGTGACGATCTCGTGTCGGTTTCACTTGTGATTTCATTAGATATGACATGAAAAAATTAATTTTACAAACAACTTCAAATTTACGCCGTAAGGGCTAAATAAACCAATTTGAATCAAACTACTAATCATCCGGAGAAAAGGAACTGTAAATTTAATATTAGCAATAGTGATTTAAACTTTTTCCAAGTATACATTATATTTATAAAACATTACCCCTTTATCACAGTTGTAGAAATAATAAAATGCCCTTTGAAAGTTGAACCTCTTTCGTCTCCTATAATTATATTCTCTCACATCTCAACTGCTGTAAAAGCGTCAAATATTGCCCTCAATCATTAAATTAAACCTTATTTTTGTAAAGAAATAAAATTCTGTATTATGGCAATAAAACAATTTCAAGGTGTATGCATATAGATTAAATTGATACTAACAATTTAAATAGAATAGACGATAATGTTAAACGCAAAACATTCTAAGGCAATTAAATATCTAAGTACTGACTGAGAAATGGCGTTGTACGTGTATGGGAACGTCCGCTATTACCAGTAGAGATACCATGTGTTTGTGTGTATTTTTTTTAAACCAAAGTTTGTCTGTCTTTACGGCTAAAAGCATATCTTTCTTTTAAAAAAATGCTTTCAGTTTTTTTTTTTTTACTCTTAATTAGGCGATCTTTTCCAGACAACCTTTTGTGGTTTGTCGGATTATGTACATAAGTTTTTAATTAAAAAAACCCATTGGTACATGGCCGGGATCCGGACTCGAACTCGGGGTTTGCCTAGTTAATACCAGACGTCTTAACCACTCGGCCACCGACGCACCAGTTATTTCTAATGATTGTAAAACCATGTTCTAATTTTATTTTATAAATAAATCGTGTTGTTAATGTTTTACCACTTATCTAGTCAGTAGGTAGGCACCTAAAAAATTCACACAATAAAAAAGCTACTGAAAGAATTTGCATGAAATTTGGCTAAGCCGTAACCCGTTTCCATACAAACGGAGAAAACGTTTTACCACCCTTAAATATTATATATACTTCCAAACGAAATTTTAGTATGTTATTGACATAATAAAAAACTACGTCAGCACGTTTTCCTTTTGTCAAAATTCATAAAGCTCAAAAGTTAGACAAGTTGAAATTAGATAATTTAGAATTGAGATAATATAGTAAACATATTATCATATTATATTATACATATTACCGATCAGTTAATGAAGCGCGCAATACTCGCACATGTTACGGAAACTATTAAAAAAAATTTTAAGCATAGACACGATTATAACAAGTCACGGGTTTATGAGTTATAGGAATTTAAAAAAAAAACACTTTTTTTTCGAAAAATTAAATTTCTGCAAGATCTTTTTAATATTTTTAAAATTTGAAAATACGTTCTTTTTTGGCTTGTCAAGAGCTACATTTTCACTATTTTTCAGTTTCTAAAATTATTTTTTTCAAAGAGATACTGGCGTTTTAAAATAATGCGATTTTTTACGGTTTTTTTTAAATAAATAATATATTTTACAATTTATTGACATCGGACCGGGCTAGACCGATCCGAAATAAATAGTTCAACAACTTGTGTATTAAACTTTTTTTAAACAAAGCTTATTTTTTTTTTAAATGAAAGAAAGTGTTTTTTGCCAACTTTGGCCGCCATTTTCTATAAGTTCCCCTAATGTCAGTTGTTTTAAAAATAGTGCATTGAATTCTGCGGAATATTTCCAATTTTTGACATATCTTCGTTTGCTGTATCTTGATTTTAGTCCAAAAAATTTACACAGACTGGCCTATAATGGATACCCTGGGACCGGTAACTTGGCTTCCAGGAATTGTAAGATAAGGCACCCATGAAGGTATATCTACTTGATCAGAACCACAGACAAACCCTATAGCTAATACATAAATACATTATGTTAATAATATGTTTCGATTTTATTTTATTTGCTGCTCAATAGACTGACAGAGAAATGCTTTTAAATCTATACACACAATGAGACAGCACGTCCCATTGATGTATCATATTAAAAATTGTATGCAAAGATACATTTTATGCAAGTCACGCATCTGTATGTAGATATTTATTTTTGCATTTGTTAAAAATGAAAAACATAAAATATATTGACTACATATTATAAAAAGTCAGTAAGACTATTGTATTAGGAATACAACCGTAGATTTCCTGCTTCCTCATTATACTATGCTCACCATTTTTGAAATTTATAATAGACGCTGTACAAAGTTAAGTATACAGTAATTTAATGATATTGAATGACAAATTTGTTAGAGGGACACAAAATATTGTAAAAAATAATTCGCGCTTGTAAACAGGCAAATGGCTCAAAACAATTAAGATAAGTGCATAGTTGACAGTTCTCTAATTAAGTTTAAAAAAGCCTTTCCATTTTTTTTATTAATTCATGTGTTCAAATTATTGGACATTATACATCGTCGGCTAAAAGGAGACTTGATCTTCCGCTGCAGGGTACCCTGGGACCGATAACACGGTTTCGGGGGCTGTAAAGCAACTCGTGAAGAAAAATTCGTAATTATTTGTAAATACATAAAATACCTATACGAAAGGAAACGCTGGGACCGTTGGGACAAATACTTTAGTAAACGACTAACTGAAGCTCACATGACCAACGGGCGAGCTCTTATTTCGGTCAAAGAATAAGCATTATTGTCATCCAATGCGGTAATGCAACCATTCTGTTAGGTACTCTCGATTTACATTTTTTTTTTTAATTTATAATGATATATATTTGCAATTTAATATTTAAAATAATTTTAATAACTATTTCCATTTGTAAATTCAATTATTTTATTGTCCTGAAAAGCCAAATTTTCTGGAAACCCTAGATGTCCAGTTGCATCGCGCCTACATCTATGTTTCTGCCCACGCGCATGGGTTCCTCTATAATGATTTAAATAATATACAATGAAATATTATCAACTTAGTATGAAATATGGGGTTTAGAGATTAATGTTTCCCTTCATTGATTATTGCAATAAATACAAATGGACAACTAAAATTATATCAATAACGTTTATGATTTAAAGCAGTTTTAAGGCGAAGAGATTCGTGTATTGGAATTTGTATAGAGAAAAACTTCCGGACAGCATTTTCGTAGGCTAATAAATCGTTAGTTTTGACGGTTATTTTTTATTTACAAAAAATATGAACTTAATCAAAAATCTTCTGTTGTTTCTCAAAAAAATTGAGAACTTCAAATGCAAAGAAGTGTCATAATTTGCACGTCAAGTACCTAAGACACATATTAAGTAGGGATTTTTTTAGGATAGGATTTAGGATTAGGATAGGATAGGATTTAGGATAGGAAGGATTTAAATGTTTAAATAAACAAAACTAAGAAAAACCGATATACTATATACTAAATACATTCTACTTGGTGAAATTCTAGAACACATATTTTACCTGTTTCTAAGTACCTATATCGTTTTAATAATATGGTATCTACTTCTTTCATAACACGAACTGGACCTTTTTTTAAATTGATATCAAATATTCATACTAACTTTATTCTGTAGAATTTATATAATTCTGAGAATAAATAATACTTACTTCAAGCAACTATCTAGAAAGGCAATTGGCATTTATTAGAGAACAACCGCATCCTTTTAAGCCTTTCTTTATATTCGTGCTAAAACTAGAGCCCACGTTAGTCCTTGTTTTTCTGTCGCACCCTATAAAAGCTAGGACTTGCACAAACGCCTGACATTGAACTTGAAGCAACTTAGCATTCGATATCGAAGGTATATTTTAAATAAAAACATTATGAGTAAAATTTCGTTAATTGTTGGTTTTACATTTATTTATTCTATTTTATATGCATATTGTGGTGAAATAAATATTAGTAATAATGAGAAAAGTGGTATGAAAAGTAATCGAAATAAAAGACTTTTATGTAAGTATTTTTTTGTAATTTCACAAATACAGCTTCACGGCCTTTAAATCTTGTGTTGTGTTGTCCATATTGAACAGAACATGTGTCATGCCTGATGCTGCATTTAATGGGCCTTCTTTAACAGACATAAATAATCTGTTATTTGTAGAATTCAAAACAAGTACCAAAAATAATATCTAATATTTAAAAATCAATATTTGTTTCTTTGTTCGTATTCTATAGATAAACTACTGGAGCGATTTGAAAATTTCTCTTTGCATTTGATAGCACAATTTTATTGGGTAAGGTTATAGGCTATTTTTTTTATTATCCTAATGTATACATTGTTTTAGTTTTTGATGAAGAAGGTAATCTAGTAAAGACTTTCACAAATCCTTACTTGAGAGACAGACTTGTACAAAATCCTGCGACTTATCCGTTCTATGGTAACTTCTTCAAGCCGTTTCAGAGCTTTCTACAGGTAAATTTGCGTTATTTATTTTTAATTAAGTGTTTTTTTTCTTACTTTTTTAAATACATTAGAGAATATGTTTTAAAATACGTAGTTTTCTTTATTAGGTATATCCTAAATGACGAAACGTCAGGATACAAAAGTTATATAAGTGTCTATCTATCTATCATCACGCCTTTTATCCCAAGAGGGGTAGCCAGAGACAATATAATGCTATTTGCTACGATCCTGACATACCTCTTTCGCTTCTTTTACATTCATCATACCTTTCATACATGCTCGGCGATAGTGTGTACTTTTAACCTAGGTCGTCCTCTGCCAACCTTCCCTTTCACTCCTGCCATATAAACCTTTTTAGGTATACAGGTAATCCTAAAAATTTTCACTTCGTAAGCATCTGTAACTAAGTACTAATTTAGGTGTAGTATACTTGGTCGAGATTTATGACCTTTTTAACCGACTTCGAAAAAAAAAGAAGGAGAAGGTTCTCAATTCGGACCGTTTTTTTTTTTTTTTTTGTATGTATGTACATCGATTACTCCGCCAGTTGTGAACCGATTTTGATGGTTTCTTTTTTAATCGACAGATAATTCTTCCGGATTGGTCCCATTTTTATCTCATAAAAATTGGTTCTTTAGTTTTTCAGAAATTTTGAAAAAACTGACCTTATAAGTCAATTTTTCGTAATATCTCGATGAAATATGTACCGATTTTGACGACTTATTTTTTTAAGGATATAATAATTTCTTGACGTTATATCACAGTCATATGACGAAAATCGGTTCAGTCATTTTTCAGAAATTCAGTAATTTGTCTCTGTTTACTGCTGAAAATTATATCAGAGAAAAGCCTTAGCAACGGTTGCTATTGACACGAAGTTGTCAATTTTCGTATCGACGGTGGTCTAGCGGCTAAAGGTATGGGATGCAGCGCAGGATGCACATTGCTCGAGGTTCAAATCCCATCCACCGCAGTATTTTTTTTAATTTTCCATCATTTTTTTTAGTTGCATTATTATTTATTTCTCAGGGTAACAAAATCACTTAAAAGGGAAAAATAAACCATTTAAAAAAAAGTGTACCGACTTCAAAAATTTGCACTGAAAAGTAAGAAATAATAAAAATTTCGTCGTAGAATTTGAAGACGGTTGGTGCCAAATTAGAAATAATTTAGTACCCAAATTCACTAATCTAGATAATTCATTAGGAACCTACGATCATCAGTACAAACACAGATAATATTGAACAGATCTTTATGTCCCTAGATGTTTACTTAATTTTGTATCCTAATTTGGCACCAACCGTCTTCAAATTCTACGACGAAATTTTTATTATTTCTTACTTTTCAGTGCAAATTTTTGAAGTCGGTACACTTTTTTTTAAAAGGTTTATTAAATTTAAATACAGATTATTTCTGAGGCTCAAAATTTTTTTAGCTGCCAAATGCCCCAACCTCGTACATGATTCCAATATCAGAAGACGTCATACAAAATGTCAACCAAGATCCTGTATATCAGAACAAAGTATTCTTTTCAACAAATGAAATGAACGTGGAAGCCAACCCTTTATGTGCCGGTAAACGATCGCAACTACCATCACCTAAGTCTTGCAGCAGTTTTCTGAATTGTTGGGACGGATGGGCGTTTGAACAGGATTGTCCTGAAGGCTTATTCTTTTCAAGCGAAGGATTTTGTGACTATGCGCATAGAGTTGATTGCGGAAATCGCCGTTTGAGTGGTAAGTTACTTTATACTAACAATTTCAGACAAATTCTTACATTTTGATCAAATTCGGCGTCGGTCTTTCTTCCTATAACCTGGGGTTCTTCAAGCGACTGGCAGAACATAATACTGTCCGCCAGTCGCGCGCATTCATGGACCAGCCACCTATGCTAATCAGGCGGTGGCAAGGTGGAGTTTTAAATTGTTAATTACTAATTAATATTTATAATATTATAATTAATACAGATGATTCCAGTACTCCACAATGTGGGAAAGAGTTCGAAGCATTCCGCAACGAGGCAAGATGTAGTGAATTTTTCGTATGTGTCAATCGACTACCAATCAGGTTCAAATGTCCAGCAGATTTATATTTTAACCAGGTATTTGACAAACTTTATTTTAGTGAAATTAAAAAGTTAAAAAATTGGCAAGTCTCGACACTGAGTTTTGACTTTGAGTCTCAGGAATACTTACTATTATTTGAAAAAATATACCTTAACAACAACACGTCACCATATTGCCACACGTTGCCATATTAAATCTATATTAATAGACCTTGTAGATGTGTCACTTCTTTATCAGAAATAAATATCTGTTATTTTTAGAAAAAGTTTATGTGCCCTCCAAAGCACGAGGAATCGATTAAGGCACATATTTTTAAAGAAAATCCTCCCGGTTTTATGTCAACAATCTACCAATCGACTCCTTTTTGATTATTAACCTTTTCCATCATGAAATACCTACCAATGACCGATTCGAAAGCCTGATTTATATTTTATATCGTTCCGTTTGAATATGTTGTCGATAGGGCATTGGTAGAAACGTTGCATTTAAAAGATCCTGGGTTTGAAAAAGCTAAGCACCAATTTTCTCGAATAATAATCGTACTTGTCGTCTTGTAGTCAAAATCAAGTTGCGTCAATAGACGTCCCTGCTCTCCTAGAGCCAACGGGAATAATCCGGGAAGACGGCAAGAGACCTGATGGAATGACTCTGATTCCCTGGGAGCGAGGTCGTGGCCTTGTATGTGATGCTACGTGCGTGGAGACATTAGCCCCGTCTCATTTCAGGGAAACAGCAATCAAAGCGGGAGTTGCGGCGGAAATCGCAGACTCTAACAAACGGCGCGAATATTATAGTTAAATTATTGTTGTTAGGTGTAGAAACCCACGGGGGTTCAATTTCCAAAAAGTTTATTAAAGATATATCGCCTCGACTGATCATATCTTCTGGTGACAAGAGAGCTCCTTCCTTGCTCAACAAATCGCGTTTTTTTTTTAATTATTATTATAAATTAAAAATTTAAAATATTGTTTATTAAAAAAAAGCACAAGTTGTATTTAGTCTTCCACCTTGTGTCACACCGCAATAGCGTGCGGTTTTTTTTTTAGGTAAATTGGTCCAGTATCCTTAGTATATACAAAAGACCTATCCCGTATTTCCGGGAGACTATATAGGTATTAAGGTAAATAAGCATTAAGGCCTTAATGTCAATAACTTTATTAGTACTTTAATTTTTAATACCATCACACATACCATTTCTTAAAATAACCTGAAATATTCAAGGTGTTGGCCTCTGACTCAGTATTGGATGTACACTTGCTTTTCCTTATTCTTATTTTTTTAAGCTTGTCGTTTTTTAAGGCTGATCGAACTTTTTAAACCATACATACAAAATATTTATATTTATACACTTGCTTTCATCACAGAAGAATTATATCTATCATCACGCCTTTTATGCCAAGAAGGGTAGGCAGAGACAATCGAATGCCATTTGTTACGATCCTGACATACCTCTTTAGCTTCTTTTATATTTATCATACCTTGCATACATGGTCGGCGAAGAGTACTTTTAATATTTCCATCGATTAATACTCGATAATAATTTATGTTTAATAAAAGTACACCTAGGTCATCCTCTGCCAGCATTTCCTTTTACTTCAGCCATATAAACCTTTTTAGTAAATCTTTCATCATTAATTCTTTCAACAACTTAAACTACTTTTCTTCATTTTAGTCACAACATCATTCTCCATTCCGCATTCTTCTCTAATGACTTCGTTCCGGATGCGGTCAATACGCTTTATTATTTATTAATATATTTGAATTTTTCATTTGTGATTTCATTACTCATATAAATTATTAGAATACACGTAGATAGAAACTTAAAACATAATATATTCGTAGTTATATATATATATATATATAAGTTTAGCCAATAGTATTAGTAAGGCTATACCTAACGAGTGGCCAGCTCTGTTGAGGTATATTTATACGGAAAGCCTCTTAGTGCGGATCGTCGGATTATGTATTTTAAAAGGCCATGTTCGACTTATTGATATTTTATGTTCGATAATTTTTTTATAGATTTTTTTAGTCGTAGATTACAAATTTGTACAATAATGCTTTGTCACTCTCTGACAAAAAGATCTCGGAGATAAAAACACATACATACCTACATATATATGATCACGCCTTATTTTCCTTCGGGTAGGCAGAGACTAAATATATCCACTTGGCATGATCCTCGTTCAAATTCATACATCTTTTCACGTATTACATCAGAAGACAGTACAAGTAATATATTCAAAAATATTGTTCCAGGCTCTTGGAGTATGTGATTATCCGTACAGAGTAGAATGTAATGCATCTCTAGGTGTATCTAAGCCTATAGATGCACCGCCAACTAATAAAGAATCTGACGAGCAGTCACCTAGCAACTCTCCCTCTGGTGAAATCGCTGCATCTCAGAGACCTACCAAGATGTTAATATTTGGAAAATCTGCAAGTTAGTAACTTATTATATACACACCTGCAGTAAAATGTGATTTTAATAAAATACTCATTCCAACTTTGCTTTGAAATTTTAGAAATGTGAAAAAATAATAATGTAGCTTTATAAAATGGAAAGAGTTTGATCCAGTAGTTTGCGAGTATACTTCCTTCTACAAACAAACTACATAGAAATAATAAAAAGCCTTATTTCTAGAAATATTTATGCGATATTAGATTAATTGGGTCAGATTTCCCTATATTGATGATTTTAGAAGAAAAAATCGTTTAAACTAACTTCGACCTAAACTAACGCCAAGTTTCAATATATTTTTAGGTATATTATTTATCTAAATTCTAGATTCTAGGTTTTGTTCGCAGTGTTTTGTTTATATTTAGATTATTTTATTTTATATTCTTGCAGGTTCCTTTCCAGTAGCGATGTCAAAAGATGATGCAGTTCGTCAGTTAATGCTGTCTCATTTTAAAGCATAATTTAAGTTGAATCCTATAACATATAGAGAATTCTTTATTTGAGTAGGAAATTATTTCTAAATAATATGACAAAATTGCTGACAGTAGATAGAATGAATGTGTTTGTAATATCTTTATTAGCCTACTTTTTACCTATATTGTGAGGTATTTTATGGGCATAATTCTATCTAAAATAAAACAAATATTCGCTCTAATTTTATTTTTATTTACAGTCTGGAGTATAAAGCCCTAGAAAACCTATTACCTATCTTAATGACTAATTTAATTCATTTCGACATAGTACCAACTTAGACTCGCTGGCACTCTGTCAAACTAACTTTGGAATATGACATATACCTTCTATTCAGACAATGGAGACAACTTTAGAAAGCGGTCATATTAACCAAATTTACATTAAATCTAAGACTGATAATAAGAACTAAAAAATATTCTTAAAATTTTGAGCGCCTCTGAAGACAGAATGTGAAGCTTAGGGAGCTCAAACTTATAACATTGTGGCAATCATTGTATAGAAAAATATTATCAAAACTTAACGACTTGAGTATTAATAAACTGCTTTTCTGTATCTGATATCTCATTGTAAAGTCTCAAAACTTAAATTAAGTCATACGGGTTTAATTTCAGTCTGCCCTTAGAGCCGCTCCTCGACATTCAGAATCCCAACTTCCTTAGCGCCTTCAAGTCGACATCGCCGTAATAATCCTCGCTGCAAAACCACGCAAAACTTTGTACTACAAACATGTTAAGACAAAATATGAGAAAATTCCAATACATATGAAAGTATATCATACCTGAAAGTACCCATATATAGTGCCGATGACCATGGACCAAGAATAAAGTTAAAATACATTAGTTGTGAAGGAAAATAGAGTAAGGAGAGAAATTGTTTGTTAGGACAAGTGCATTAGACCAATACAAAACAACACGTTATTTTTTATATATTTTATGTTTATTTTATCACTAAAAGTAAATCTTAAGTATTACAGACACTATCAAACAACACTCAGTCGCAGTGATTTAAAAAATTCAGTACAAAATATTTACAAGGTGAACGCTACGTGGAATTTGCAAAACCTACATACCTGCTCTACCGTATTAATGTACATATTTTAAATGCCTATCTGTTATAGTAACACAACAGATACATTGACCTCTAATAGAAAGCCTCAAGATGGAATTAGTACCGAACTAAAATGTAATAAATATAAGCTTTCACGTATTAAATTCGATCTCCAAAAGCACTGCCCGACGCTTACAATATAGGCAAAATGTATTTGGCAACTGAAAAAAGAATTTGACTCACGCACGCCAAATGTCGGGCGCTTCACTGAGTAGCTATATAAGATTAATATAATGAGTATTTATTGGTGTTAAGAGATGTTTTCTTAAGCCTCCTTTGGTGGGCGAGGTTTCAGATGCTTGGGGGCTGTGGTCTGACGGGACTCTCCGGTGGCAGCGAGACCGGCCAGTAGCTCACTCTTGCGGATGGTCTTGAGGTCCAAATCTCCATAGTAGTCCTCGCTGAAAATCGATACCTTGTCACCACTTTGCTGGTTCTATTTTGTATCTATTTTCTACCTATAGAATTTTATCTCTTAACTGGACCATTTCAATTGAAACTTTGACTAAGACTGTTTTGTATGTATTTTATAATGATAGTGTTTGACGGTTATGCTATAAATATATTTAAGCGCATCTCTACATCGATTCAACGCAAGGTTATTGTCCTGAGTTGACAGAGCGTAAATAGAATGACTTTGAAAGTCAATGCATTGTTTAGAAATCATGTGCAACAGGATCTTGGCTTTGTTTAACATACTTAAATAATTCAATTTGTGAAAAATATATTATAAAAATTAAGTTCAAACTAATCATGAAATGAATATCTAATTATTTTCTTCAAATTTTTATAATTCATCTTTGTATACATTCAAATTAATCCAACTGCAGTAAATAATTTGTTGACTATTTGGACCAAAATTAATAATTTAAAATCTAATTAAATATTTGACTACTGTACTTCATTTCTCTGAAAGATACTCTAGAAGCTTTTCAGCAAATAATATTTCTAGTAATTTGAATTACTTCCATAAAGCTTTCTACACCGGGGTCATAACTAACAACAGTTACAAGTAAGGTCTGCATAGATCATTGTAGATCATTTACATAATAATATACACTGCTTACTAATATTGAGTATGCTTGTGGCGTTATTGTACCTACAATATGCGATGATAATTTTAAATATTCTGACCTAAAAAAAGACTCGAAACAAAGCTTTATGTTTTTTAGTTCTACCTTTAGCAAAAGTTTATTAATCCGTCATAGTTGTCAATGCGATTATATTATGTAAAATTGTCTATTATATTTAAATATTTGTGCTTTTTGTCTGTTTTAGTGGATGTATGTATATTTAGACACATTATGTGCAGAAGTGTTAGTCACAGGGATGACATTGGTTGTGTGGAAAATGTTATAGGTTGTTATGGTTAAAACACAGAGTGACAAATGATTAATTACCACAGAACCAGTGATATCCATAGATAGACATGATTGGAGTCGATTATGGTACACAAATTATCGAAATTGATCATGCTTTCAAGAATCGAAGGAAAACTTGTTTTCAAGAGTGTATGAAAGTAAAATGTTATGACATTATTGCACAATTTTGTGAAGATTATACCAGCTTGATCAATTTTAATAAATATTAATTGAATACATTCAAGTAATTAATTTTATATGAAATAATTAGCACCTAAATGTATCCAAAACACATTACTGAATGGTTTTAAACTTTATATGAACTTACCATCCGGGAACATCTTCTGGGTCTTCGCAGTTGCCAGTTCCGTCAGAGTCGCCAATCTTGAATACTGTGCCGATCGGGCAACCATACTCCCTGGCTACTCCTTCCAAGCAGATGTAGTACTTGCGGCAATCTTCGGGGTGAGCATGACGACTGAAAGATCCGGCGTTCGATACTTCACCGGGTGACGGGCAAGCAAAACCGTTCGCTACTTCTGGGAAACACCAAAAAAGGTTACGTGAGTGCAAAGTGGAAGAAGGAAAATGAAACGTAGACAGAGCGGTGCACAGCGGAGATCACGAGAACTGTAAAGAATAAAGTGTGAACAAAGAAAATTGTGTAAAAAGTTTTGTGTTTTTGTAAAGACATAGTTCAAAACTAACGAATTTACGTTGATTGAATAATATTGAAAACACTTGCTTAGATATTAAATGAAAAATATAAGGAATTTAATTTCAGCAAATATTAAGTTTAAACTGTGCAATTAATGACATGCCATAATGATTCTAACAAGTTACACAATTGTTGGAACACAGTGTAAATAGATTAAAAAATACATAATAAAAAATGTGCAAATTGCAACTTTTTGCAGCTGATATATATCACGACTATTTTGCAGAGATGAGGTACTAGAAATATTCATTACATTTCTAAGAGGTTACCAAAAACACACACTGATAGAGTTAGCCCAGCATGATAGCTGAAGAGCCTACAACTGATTTTTAATGAACGACAAATCGTCGGATAATTTATGGTAATTGACCATTCACTATTTAAACTGCTACAGTCCATAAGTATTTTTCCCTTTATACTCTATTCCCAATCAAAAAACTAAAAACATACCCTCATTTTTGCACTCTGGAACCTGGTCAGCCCACATGCAGACGCGCGCTTCTCTGTCGTAGGCGAGACCGGGGCTGCATTGGTAGCGAGACGCTTCACCGTTCCAACAATTCCAGAAGACATCGCATTTGGCCTGGTCAGCGAAGATACCGTATAAGCGCGTGCAATGAGGAGTTGAGATTGGTTCCTCTGAAACAAAAAAACACAATATTTTCAATATAATACCTAGGTTAATACAATAATTTATCCACATTCGATACATGGCATAGCAGCAAAACCAAATTTTTAACTTTTTAGGGTCTATCTTAGACACTTTTTCCAAAAACATCCGATTTCAGACAAATATATTATGATTTTTATTGATGGGATTGGGCCATAACTTGTAAATAATTATGAAAAAATAATTAATTTCTGATTATTTTTATTGTACTTTAGCTTTTTAGCTTTTCGCAATCAGTAAGCCTAAATGTTCCATAACATGAAGGGCTCAAAAATTCCTTTACAATAATTAAATATTCCGAATATTTCTCCCTCTAGAATAATATGTTTACTGTTATCAATACATCTTAATATTATTCGCTTGGTTTATTAATAAACCAAATAAGGACAAATAAATAATATATTCTGAGAAGTGGACAGTCGTAAATATTGCTAGTAGCAAAAAGTAGTTCTAGTTCAAGGTGAACAGTAACCCAAGTGGGCTCAAGTCGTCAAATGTCAGCCGATGGTCGCCGGGTCTCATATAACATGACCTTCCTAGGAACATATCCTGTTACATGCATATTATTATGATCATAATAATTCTCATTATTGCACTCATAAGTAGATAATGAATTTAATTATGCGGTATATAAGGAAGCATACTTATTTTTTCTTTTCGTAATAAAATCTCGTATAGTATAATGACGATATTTTGTAGCTTTTTCACAAATAAAAAAAGTAGGTACTTTATTTTTATGTTCGAAACCCTTATCGAAATGAAACAAAAGCCAGATTTTGAATGTAAATAAAATAGCACATCCTACTTAGTCCGATTTTATTTATTTGTATAGCGAAACAAAACTATGAAATTAGAAGAAAAAAAAATACGAAATTTTTGTTAAACTTTTTTTTAAATTCAACCTTTGAAACCTTTCCAAAATTACGTGACGTACATTAATATTATAGAATAAAAATTATGCCGCGACCCGACGCGCGTTGACGGAACCTGACAATCATTCATCTATGATTAATATTATTATATCATATCGAGAATAAATGTTGCAGGAGTTGTTTATTGCTAATAGTTCTAAAAATTTTATCAGTCGCATTTTTAAAAATCGGTTTGATGCGATCAACTAGGTTTATATTTATTTCTCAGCAGCATTTACAGCATAAAGTTGCAGAAACCTTAATATTTATTCGAAGGCACAGCGAGTTCACCACGGTCACAGTACCTTAAATGGCAGTTTCTCACGGCTCGACTCTACAATTAGAAGTTTTTTCGTAAACATAATTGATTCTTGACATACCTGTATTTAAAATGTACCTTACCTAATGTTTACTTATACTTCAATAACTAATTTGTTATTTTTATACTACCAGTTTGGAAACAACAGTGTCATTTTAGATTTAACTGATTCATAATAGGTAAACATATGACGAAGATGAAAATCAGAAGGTAGAAAAACCTGACTTGAGTTGCCAAATTAATGTCGTCTTCCATCCAAAAATTAATACAAATTTAAAAATAATGTTTCTTACCTAATTGTGTTCTTTCACCGCATTCAACATTGTGGAGGTAATCACAGTTCTCAGTCAGGTATTTGGTGTCAGTTGCGTCGAATGCAAGGCCGTTTCCGCAAGTTTTCAGCTCCGCAGCTCCGTTGTCACATTTCCAATATTTGTCACAAGAAATGTGATGTGGATAGAAACCAAAGTCATCAGGACATTTGAAGTTCTCCTGCGCGACCACTGTAATAAGCAAAAACATTTGGTTAATTTTAACGTTATTTTTTAATGTAGCTTACATATTATATAGAAAATTTTCCTAGTTTAACCAGTATAACAGGTTTAGCGATAAAAACTCAATCTATTTGATTATATTATGGCATACTAACTTTTCGCCAATGCTTTGCACAATTTGCATTGCTAACCTTACGTTTTTTTTTAATTTAGCTTATATCCATGTGGAATAATGTAGCTTAATATGTACCGTAGCTTTATAATAAATACTCTTTACTTTATATAGTGTTTTTTAATCCGACAAGTAGTTTTCGAATTTACTTCGCACAAATAAATAAAGTAATTATAATAGATGACGGTAGAGCATCTATCGCTATATTTCATAGATGTTTAAATGTTTTTCTCAAAGACGATTTAGAAATGAAAAAATCCATATTAATTGCCAATTTGCTCAAACAAAAATGAGTTTGATGAAATTGGTAATAGAAGGTGAATTTCCCAACGAAACACGTATAAACTTTAGTTTTTACGATAGACATTAATGAAGCAATTTCCATGTCAAACCAATCGCTTCGGGACTCAGGGCAATAAATATACTGATGACCCGATGAAGAAACCGCAATACAGTCGCACGCCAATATGCATAACAAATTTCAACATTCAGAATCACCTCCAAATCGTCTCTCCAAGTCAAAAGTTCATAATCAAAATGTTCACAGTCTATAATCCAAAATGGGGTAACCAAGGATATTCATAACATTTTGACATAATAATCTGTCTTACTTCTATTTCATTCATACATCAAACGATGCCATCACACCTTGCAGTGCTTTAAGGTCGTTATCGGGGCAGTGTGACGTGGAATCTAGTTATAATTATTTACTTTAAATTTAATTTATTTAAATGAACGCCATTAGCTCTATGATTAGCACAAAAATGTAATATAATTTTACAAATTTTCCTATAAACCAAGTGTTGTGTCGCCTCCGTGAATTTTAATTAAAATTTCAAAAGCCACCACTCGGTTTACTCAGTTGTGATTATAGACGCAACTGACGGGAATTGTTGCAAAATATACCGGTCGCGGGCATGGCCGCTCTTTCTCTAAGGAATGTCGCAGTGGTAACAGTTGCGTAAGCTCTTGTTCGTAGATCTATTTGCTGAATAAACTGGAGCTTTGTATTCTAAACGACCATCTGTATGTGTCTTGCACCATATCATTACAATGATTGGTTGATCTTTAATTTCTATTGAACGCAAAGTGATGCTTAAATGTTACAAGAATATCGTAATATGTTAGTTAGAACTGTGTGTTTGGGATTTGTAATTATTGAATTTAATTGAAAAGTCACGAAGTTGAAGGTTGTGAGTTCAAATCTCAGGTCAAGCAAAATTGCAATTTGCTTTGGTCAAACCAATTTTTTATATCTTTAGTATTTTCTTGAGATATGTTTCTGAAGAACCAGTTTAAATAAACAATTTTAACACGCAGACCTAAAAACATAAGCAATGTATGTCAATAACGTATAAGTACTTGCTTACACACGATTGTAAGAGATTATGTCATATTATGTCACACGCTGGTTTAAGTAGGCAAACAAGGTAGCTGACATTTGAGTCTAAATACTGAAAGAGCTTCCAGGAAGTATATTTTGCAATGCTACTTTATAATTGCGAAAGTTGGGATATTTACCAATTCAATTTGAACATGTATAAAGGGTGTGATAAATATTTCTTCCATTCCAACGTATGAAAGCAGAATTGGAACCATAAAAGTAAGATAAATGCGGTGAAATGCTGTCTCTACGTAGAGTGTAGGTATCATATAAGGCGCACTGCCTGAGTTCGGAACGATATGGTTAGGAAATAATGCAGATTAAAAGACGATGTTGTGAATATTAAAAAGAAATTCGAATATCCTTGTTTGGACACATTGAAATGATAAAGAATGAAAGATTGGCTAAAAGGGTTTACATGGCAGATGTGACTGGAAATGTCGACAGAAGTCACCATCAATGCACTTTTATTGAACATGTTAAAAACTTGATTATTGAGGGTATATCTCATAATTCAATGCACTCACAGCCACCGATAAGTATATGAAATCAGTATCGTAGCCAATGGCCTTTGATTGTCTCTGTCTACCCCTCCTGGCATAAAAGTTGAAACAAGTGAAAAGTTATACAATTGTACATATTGTACCAATTGTACATATTGTACATATTCATAGTTAATTCCTGAATTTGCACATTCACCTGAAAAATTAGTGAGACATATAATATTTATTTTAGACTAGCTTTCCGCCTTGACTTGTTACGTGGAGCCCATATTAACTTTCATTCTCTTTATGGTCTTGAGTTGATAAAAAAATCCCAAAAAAAAAAAACTTTTTCAGTATTTCCCGAATTTTCCAATTTTTTCCCCCTTAAATATTTAATGAGACACTACACTATAAATAATATAGATTTTTTTTTGTGTAGAGGTTAATACGTTAATTACTTTTTATGCTGTGCTAGTATTTCTGGTACTTGTGAGGCATAGAGGGCTCATGAGCATACATTTGAATAAAATAAATATAATGTAGCATAGAAAGTTATACAATACTCGTAAGTTGAACTCGGACATCAAACGTAACACAGTATCAGGAGAAATTCGTGCTAAGTGCTTTATATAACAACTAGAGAGAAGCACAACAAAAATATTATTGACAAAGTGTTAAATGTTCAGATTAGCAATGGGGAATTTGTATATGGATTAAAGTCTATAATAATAAACTACAAACTAAACCTTTAAATTAGAACGGTTATAATATGACAAGGTGAGCTACACTCACTCTGTGAATTCTTAAGATTCCTTTACACTTAATGTAGGGCTATTTAATCTGGAATTTATATTTGCTTAGATATCGGCTTCAATACTATAGAATAGTATAACAATTTCGAACGTATATTTTTCTCAGTTCATAAATAATCCTTGTTCTCTGTGATTCCATTAGCACTGTAGAATTTCGCATTAATATGGCAAAAATCAGTTTGCAAAACCATTTCTGTTTGGTTTTTAACAATAAGCTCAAAATTGATTTCGCATTTCTTTCTTTGCGCAAGCATTCGTTCGTTTACATAACTATTGATACAGTTTTGGAATAGATTTCAACTCGTACGCACATGAGATCTAGAGCACGCGTGAGTTGTGTAACTTGAAGTAACCGATAAATTGACACCTGATAGACTCATTCTCTAAAAAATACAATGTAGAATTCAACGATGAACTGTACTATTTTTTTTTTTCATTGAAAATCAAAGTATAATAATATAGGACCAACAAAATATACAACCAAAGCCTGAGATGTAAACAATTTTTACAAGTAATTCTGTCAATGGATAAATAATGCCCCGCTAAACACATTTATTGGCCTGGCCAAGGTCATACCATATTATAAAATTACATTTATTTTTGTGAGTTAACGAGAAGCAGGTCTATGGCATAGTCAAAGTATAATCGAAATTTGACACCAAACTACGAGGATATCAATACTACCTAAACTTGTATTTTGTGTATAGCAGATATTAATATGATAGAAAATTATATATTATTATCTGGAAACAAATTTGAAGGAAATGTTTAAGAGTCACAGTCGGTAATTTGTAAACAATTGCCATTATCTGTGAAACGATTTAACAATTTACTTGCCAATAAAACTTAACATGTTTTTGTATCTACTTCCACAATATTATGTTGACAATAAAATCTTTTGAAAGTCGAGAATATAAAAGTTACGTGTCGACGTATTTTCCTGTTTTGTTCACCTGTTAAACAACATTAGTTAAAGCAAATGCGATATTTACTTTTATATTCTAGAAGAGTAGAAGTCAAAAATTGTATTGCTTTAGTATCAACTCTCTTGATACAAAATTACAATCTTGTCTTTATAAATATAAAAATTAGCAATATTTGGTTACTAAGAAAGGTATAAAAGCCGTGAAGGTTTCTGTATTTGTATTCAAATATAACTTGTATTCAAAATTACAAAACCGGTAAAAATATTATTAGCAAATAAACTTAAAAACAGGTAACTTCTTATTAATAGGTCAAGTCTCAAATATAATAAAAAATCTCTAGTCATTGTATACTAATGAACTTTCTATTTCTGAAGAAGCTATTGTTAAATACAAACTTAGGTGTCGATTGAGTAACAAGTTCTCCTAATTGACCTCGCAGACAACTCATTTAGACCATAACGTAAAAACATTAACATTGCCACATTCATACGTTTAAAATTCGTACCTTCTTTATTGACATTTCATATCAATAGAAAATTAGGTCATATTACATTTATATAGGTAATTTTTATTACAAACAGGTACGTGGCCAGGTCCATTAAGTTATTTTAAAATCAAAAAGGCACATGTATATTGTTAAGAAAAATTGCAGCCAGTATTTTGTACACCAGGCCACAGATTTTTTTAGTATTTAAGATTTGAATGATTTTTTATTGATCTGTAGATTGCAATTTAACAGACAATTAATATTTTAAGTAAAATAAGCATTTGTTATCAAACAATGTGGATTTATAATGAGCTTAATTATCATAATTTACATAACATAAAACCACAAATAATAGGAATATTACGTGGTCCCACCCACGATCATTCACTTTCATTTTTATTTGTATGATACAAGAGTTGAGTAACATTCGACAGCTGACCTTTACAAAATTTACATATTAATCTCCTTTAGAAAACAGATCGTATATAAATGTGCTCGCGATTTAATGTGAAACATAAATTATAATAAATTTGTGACATTTAAATGTTGTAAGGTCATCTCATTATATTATTATAATGTATATTTTCATAATTAATAGATTGTTATGAAATAATTTGAATATATTTAGCATTGGGATTAGTATTTCAAAAACTTGACCTTATTTTATTTATTTTTTTAAATATATAGCTCTCATTTTTTATATTACTATGAACATTGAAATTATAATTAATTTAAAAAGCATTTCAATATAATCCCGATCGCGTGTCCTATCCAAATGTCCATTACGTGCCCGTGACAGCTTTCACTGCAGTTATTTCTCTAATAGCACACGTTTGTGTTGAGAGTAAAATTATACTGTCATCCTCCACACGAATCTCTATTCACTATCGTTACTAGATTAAATCTGAAAATCTAAGAATACCGCACGACATGTGATGTGCTTATCACGTTATAGCAACTGCGACGAATTTAACAATACTTGATATCAAAAATGCAAGGAATAAAAAATACATAATTAAAATTGTTTTTGATGACATTGACACTTATTTTCATACTAGAAATTTCATTCGTTTGTGAGCGACTAAAATACAACTGGGTTAGTTGTTTAGAATTTGCGACCGGTGACTATAGCGACCAAATCGCCTTCGCACGACTGCTTTTTAGTCGCAAATATTTAGCTAAGGCTTGTGTTTAAGCGGCGCCCAAAAATGTATCTATTTTGTACCAAAAAAAATCTAAACGGTTACCAAAATGGATGAATGGTCACCAAATTACGTTTCCTAAAATATTATGAAATAGATCCATTTTTGGTATTATTGACTGCCATAAAAATATATAGACGCCTTTAAAATACACTTTATACTTAATAAATTTTATACTAACCTAACCTAACCTACCTACCTTACTTGGTGACCATTTATCCATTACTTGGTGACCATTTATCCATTTTAGAAACCAAATAAAATATTAGTACAAGGCGTGCGGATTTTTCTGAAGTTTTTTCTATTATTTTGGATCATAATATGATATACTTTAGGACACTTTTAATAGTGTCAATTATTTTATTTGGAGTTGTTTATTTTATTTGGTGCCTAAGCTTAGAGTCTTAAAAATATTTTTGGTGTCCGCGTAAATTATACCCTTTAGCTAATAAGCCTTTATCTTAACTTCTTTTTAAGTAAAGTTTCCTTTGTCGTTGATAAATTTTTTTTTTCTTCACGAGTTACCTCCCCAGGGTACCCAGCGGAAGAAAAAGTCTTCCTCATTTAGCCGATATTTTTTTTGAGGCTATACCTAACGAGTGACCAGAAAAGCCTCTTTGTACGGTTTGTCGGATAATGTACATAGATTTTTTATTATAAAAACCCATTGGTACATGGTCGGATGTGGGGACTTCTCAGTTGTAAGCCGACGTCTTTCCCACTCGGCCACCGACGCCCCTTTCTAAACAAAAAGGAGGATTAGTGCTTTCTTTTAACGTGCAAGTAATCTATATTAAATCATTCTTTTTCCTTCTACAGCCAGAAAAAATCTGTCTATCAAAATTTAAGAAAGTGCATAGTCATGACAAAGATCGAGCAACTAAGAGCTATTATAAGATTCTTTTGGGTGATTTATCTCCACGTAACATTATATAAGTCTCTATTAACGTATTGTTGACGGCGGCCGCGTGAGAGAAAGTCGTTGAGATCTTTTGTATGGCATAACGAGAACTAGCTCTGGTGCATTTTTAACATTTGATTTGTGGAGATAACAATCAAATGGATTTATTCTATATATACTGGATACATATGTGTGGGACTATAGATGCCCTTCAGTGCAGTTTTTTTATACCGCTTTGACGCTTGTGTACATTATGTTACCGATTTCAGGGTATCCAGTGCCATTAAAAGACAAGTCCTTCTCAATCCCCTATGTTCTTAAGCTGCCTATCGATTAGTCAGTTATATATAGATTATAAATATTTTTTTTAAACTCAAGCAAGTGTTTGTTTGTTCATATTTCACGCCAGAACAGAGAAACGGATTGACGTGATTTTTGCACAGATATAGATAAATTCTTATTTCACATTTCGATAATGTCCACAGGCGAAGCCGGGGCCGGAAGCTAGTCAACTAATAAAAATCATATCGATTGCTTACAAAATTCCTAGTAAAATTATACATAAAATTTAACTAACAAAGTAAATCACTTAATTTACAGTTACCTACTGTTTGGTTGACAATTAATCTATTCTTTTTTGCAATACTGCAGACACCTAAGGTCAAATGAGTTCTTCAAAGGATACATGATCAGAATGTATTATCACTAGACAGTATTGCAAATATATTTCTTATTCCGTGTTGATACTGTGCGAAATGTCCTCAAAGCACGTAATGAGTTACGCAGCAGAGTCGACGCACGAAGTTACGTAACACATAATTTGATTTTGCGGTCGCGACTGAGGAGGCGGTGAAATTCTTTCTTTACCTAAGACAGATTAAATAAAAATTTGTCAAGAGTCCTGATTGTGCGGCCTCAAAGTTTTTAAGTGGTAATTAAATATTTCACCTCTTCTTGGTATGAAGAGAATTTAATCAAAATCGTGATAGAGGTATAAATTTCTGAATATATAGGTTTTCGGAAATAAAAGATTGCAGAAAATATGGTCGAGAACCGTATGTGATGGTTGGGATATGTGATGAGGTGGGACGAAGATACGCGGTCAAAAAAGCTTTGGCCATTCCAGAAAAAAGAAAGCGCAAAGGGCGGCACCTTACCACGTGGTGGACAACCGTTACCAAAAATATGGATTGGGCACAGCTGAACACGCAGACAGCCCAGAACAGCCTACAAACGAGGAGGGCCCCTAAATAATGGGATAAGGCAAAAAAGGTTTAAATTCGGAGGTCCTGAAAATAATAGATACTTATATTAAAGTGACAATTCTAGTCCCATTAAGTGACAGGCGTGTCACCTGTTTAGTCTAAGATGACTCCCTAAATGTGAACGTTGTGCCTTGATGTGAAATGCCAACAATGTCAAATTAAACACTCTTCAAATTACACATGATGACATCACTAGTTGAATCTGCCCTTTTCAAATTAGTTGAATGCAAACTTGCGATGTACCTACATATAAAGACTGCGCCTATATACCCGTAAACAGATATTTACATCAATTCCAATGGTAAACAAGTACCTATATTACGAAGGACATACAATCTCTTCGAGTAGTTGACTGCTTTTTGTTCCTTTAACTTTATATGCTTATAGCCAATTGTGTTTCCTTCCGCGTGTATTGGCGGAAATCAATGGCAAAATTGAAGGTTTTAAATCATTACTTCCATATAAGAAAGTTGAGTTTTAATATAATAAGTAATTAATGAATTTAAACCGGTAAGTATATAAATAAACTATGAACTTGGACTTTCGAGCCAAATGTATGAAAAATTGAAGGAATTGCAGGTTATTTGGTGTTGTAGTTAAAGTGACAGATTCTAATTTGCGAGTTTGTAGAGGCATATACCTACATAATTATCATCAGAATTATATTTTTAATTATTTTATTTATCGATATTTCCGTATTGTCAGTACAATTTCCGCTATCTTGTTTGCCCCTCATATGGTCGTCAACAAAACTTAAAAAGCATAATGTTCTTACTACTTCCTATAGTACAATTTAAAAAATATCCGAAATAAAGCTTCAATTAAGGCATTTATTTTTCGGTTAACTTTGATGAATTGAATTAGCACGGAATATTGTTACATTGTTATATACTGATGCAATGATCTCTTGAGTTACATTTCCGTATACCATTGTTGTCTAGTATTTTAAATTTCCGTTTTATTGAAAATTTTAACCTTACTCATTATTTTGTTCTTCATTGCTTCCCATACCTTGACATTGTTTTAACATATCTTAAACTTCCATAGTAATTTCATATTCACATTATTTCTTAGTGTATTCAAAGTATTTCAAAAATATCTTGAAATGTTTACATGATCATTAAAAACGACGTCATTAATATAATTGTAGAGAAAGTTAATTTTAAACAGGAAACATTAATATCATAAACATTATTACTCAATTTTAACAAAATATTTCTATTCGTTTATAGAAAATGTAATCAAACAATTACATTTTTTTAGTGGAAGACTTGAATATGAATTCATAGCTAGGAGAGTGCGAGGTTGTGCAGTGCACCAGGTCCCCAAGACGTTGGGGGCGACCACTGGTCGGTCAGGCCAGGTATGTCCGAAAAAAGTTCGCACGAAGAGGTCTAATAATTAAAAGCCACTGCCACGCCACTGAATTACACCCTTGAACCAAATGCCAATAATAACCAACCCCTCTTCTTCCTACTTTGCGAATAGAATGTATATAGAGTATTTAAATAGAACTTTTCTCTAACCACAACCACAACAGACATAATCACATAAAATCGGTACTAAAACGTAAACATTACTTTCGTAGCGAGAAAACAGTGGGCAATAAAACGATCCGAACATTATCGATCTCTAATATCATGTCTTGTAGTGATCTGCGTTCATTCATGCAAAACAACCATTTTCTCTCGTTTTCTAGATAGAAAATCAGATGGTCTCGTGAAAATATGATACAGATCATGAAATAACTTCACGCATCTATAATTACTTCATACATTAATATTTATCGATAACAAAAACTGATTTATCGATTCAATAAATAAAACTTAAAAGATCAGTTTAATCATTCTGCGATTTAACTCAGCCAGTGTTTTGGGAACCATGCCACAGGAAGGGTTTTCGAGGAGGTTTTTTTATAAGTAATATATAAGTATATTAATATATACATTTATCAGGAATAATTAATTTAATATTATTACTATATACCTATTACCTATTAAGGTAACTATAACAATAGTGTAAGGGAAAGAAATTGCAAAAAATATTTTAATTGAAGTACCTATTTACGAGAAATGCAGCGTGTGAACAGATTTGTTGCTAAACTAATAACAATGGCACAAAACACATTAAAGAAAATTGTCTTTCTCCAGTTTATAAAGTCAAATATTTTATTTTTATTTCTACTTTTTCACATACAATAATTTCATCATTCATTACCAATCCATATTATTCTTACACATCAAACACTTCCTGATTTACATTATGAAATGACATACTTGTGACAATAGAACGGAGCGTGGTTAAAGTTTTAATATAATTATATTTAAATATATGCTTATTATAGATGTAAACGAGAGAACTTAACCGTTTAGTTGTGCAAGCACATAGCTCTACTTTGCAACATCATAGAGACATAAAAAATATACTTTGCTTTGCGTAATTTTCTCTACTGTCTTTATATATTATATTGCATAACTTCCTGCATAATATTGATAAAATGATAACTAAGTGAAAGTGAGATCCGACTGATATTGTATTCTCGAAAGTCTTTCAACCATAAAGCTGCTTTCAATTCACAAATTACATATCTTAGCACAACTCGATTGTCGTAAACTGCAAGCGCGCGCTGCGTCGCCGTCGGTTTTCCATTGCTCCATTACTTCATCAATACATCTATTCATTATAGATTCATTTCACGTATACATTTCGGAATGCATTGAGGACATTTTCTGTGAACTGTCTACGTGTTTGATCACTATTCGAAGTTTCAATTCAGAGCACGCGGCTTAGGAAATTAAAGTGTTTTACGTACCCACGCCGAGAGCGGCTGCTAGCACAAGTAAACACCTCGACTTCATGATTTAAACTGTAAGTCCTTACACGGGGTGAGTGGTCACTTTAACGTTCGAGCACTGACTGCGAGCGGGTGAATGGGCGACAGCGGCTTTATATCAGGTGTGTCTCGATGCTGGTGAAACGTCGCGGCGCCCGCGCAGGCACACCCTTTACCCTGGGGTTGGAGGTTACATACATGCATCTCAATTATCTTCCTACAGTTAACCGACCTTCAACTTTAATTAGGTGAAGATAGAATCATCAGCTGCTTTCACTATGTCTTAGGCCATAGAAATAATAATATTTTTGTACCACCACAACATATACTCACAGGGCTCAATTGTTCTATTTTTTAAATGCAATATTTACTTAATTATCGATTTTTTTCATATCAAAAAATACATTTATTTATGATTCTGTCAACTTGGCGTCCCGATACAGTTTGCAGGATAGTTCTCATTGGTTTTCCGAAGTATTTCGGTGTATCTAAAGAAGTTTTTTTTTTCCATATTGCAAGTAGGAATAATTTTCAAAATCGGACACGCGCTAAGTTGTACCTTTTTTTTCTTCAAGGGTTGCCTTACAGCTCCTGAAACCATGTACGGTCCCAGGGTACCCCAGCGGAAGACCAGTCTCCCTCTTTTAGCTGATGATATTTTGTGAGGCTATAGCCTAACGAGTTGTCAGTTCTGTTGAGGTAAAAGCCTCTAAATGTGGTTTGTCGAATTATGTACATTGGTACATGTCTGAGATCCGGGATCAACCTCTTTATTTACCGATTGACAAACTTCTTTCTCAAGTTGATATTATAGTAACGTGAAAAATTTAAGCTTTATATTTAGATATATAAAACCGACCAAATTCCAAAAACGGCTAATACGCAAAGGGTTCCGTACCATTGAATCCGCGCTCTATGTAGTCCATATAGCATCGCATAGCGTATGCTATGCATACGATATTTGTTTATCAAACTGACAAAATAACCTATTATAGACTACTTTACTAGGGTTACTGAGTGGAGACCTAGAATGGGCCATAGAAGTGTCCAAGGACTACAGTATATGGGGGGGGAGGGGTAAAGTGTCGGCAGGCACGAGATGAAGTGACGACGACATCGTGAAAAGAGGGTAGAGTGTAGAGGAGAACTGCGGAGGATAGGAAGAAGTTATCCTACGACCAGCAGTTTACGGACACAGGCTCAAGAAGAAGAAGACTACTTTATGTACTTAAGCACTTTAAAGAAATCGATATATTTCATCTAACATTGAACAAGTTTAAGAATGCAATAATTGAAAAACTCAAATTGCTAGATTTATAGTCGTTTTGTTGGTTGTTGGTTTTTGTTTTTTTTTTTTATTTGTATTCATTAAGTGAAATTATCTGTTTTGTTTTGTTTTTTTTGATTTAGTTAATTGTTTCGATTGTTTTTGTATTTACTTCTTGATATATATTATATTATTCATAATTTAAGTATACGGTTTGTGGAAAATTGTACTGTTTTTACCTTGTAGTATTGTAATTATCGTCACATATAGGTCTTATGTATTCTCATTTAAGTTTAAGTAAGTTTAAGTAATGACTGTTTTGTGATAAATAAAATAAAATAAAAAAATAAAATAAAAAATAATTGAATCCTCACAAACTACAAGATTATGTTTATTGGTAACTAAAAATGGAGGATATTTCAAAAAACTTTTAAATATACAATTTGTTGGGTTTTTTTTTTATTTTGCCATTTGACTACGGAATCCTAATAAAATGCACGATCTAGCAGTAATACATATACAGTAGCCTGAAGTCATAGAGGTAATAGGTATGTACTTATTACCTACTATTACACCTATTACCTTCTAGTACATATATGCATGAAGTAGTTTGTATGACTAATGCGGATAGGTTTTGTATCTGTTATATTATTTGTTTATGCTGTCATTTAGTAGATACGGTCAAATATTACTTGTCTTATAGGCGTATATACAGCTTAAAGTCGAGGTCGTACGAAAAATAATACAAATAATTTCTAATGACATCATAATTTACAACATCAAGTCGCGTTGTGCCTAATACCTTAAATAACTAAAGCTTATTTTTAACTCTTGGGTTGAGTGATTGGATCATGAACTCAATAGCAAAATTCACAACATTAATTTAAATTATTTTAGGTAGGTACTAAATAAAAGTTCTAACGTGGAGTAATTATAAGAACGATAGATAAAGGACAAAACCTGTTCAGATTTCCATGTTGATTTTTCTTTTACAAAATCCTTATATCGGCAAAATTTTTTTTTTTGCATTTCGTTCTTCGGAAGGCTGCTACTGTACTGTACTGAAATCACTGTACCTACAGATTACGACTGAAATGGAATGAAATTTTTCAGTAAAGATGTCAACATGTTGAATAGATAATTAGGATCTTAACTATCCAAGGATATTTTAATATATTTAAGTATGATTCAAATTAAAGGTACTTAATAAAAATTTTGATTACATTACAAAATAAATTTTTATTAGTCATAAAACTAAACGTTCAGGTTTGCGCAGTTCTGCGCTATTGATCTCTAATTAAGTGGTCACACAAGAAGTTGCATTTTGAAAGTTTGCCTTACATTTTGGTCATCACGGTGTCAGAGTCGTCGACCGTCCGCAACTCGACTGAAGGTCTGCAGGTTTAAAGCTTTAAAATTATCAAAGATTATAATAAAGTGTAGAAGTGAAATTTGATATAGTTTTTTATTACTTTTGTATTACCATAGTGTAGGTATATACATGTTCAACAACCACTATATAATAAATAGATAGAGCAAATTATGTGGTAAGGGGGCCATAGTAGCGTCCTGAATGACCTCAGCAAAAAAGTAGTCAATATAATTAATATTATTTTGATTATGATTTCATAAACTATATATATTGTATACATATTATTTCATAATACAGGAGGTGCCACGCGAAGTGGGAGTATGCGGCTGTGTGAAGTTGGCACCCCCCAAATTCGATTTTTCAGTTTTTTTTCATCAGGTTCGTTTGTCCAGCGTTAGTCCACGTTTGTCCACCAAAAATTTTTTTTTGTCCACCTCTCAAAAAAAAGTTATTCAAAAAAATAAAATTCGGGTGGAAGTTGGCACCCCCAAATGCGAATTTCCATTTTTTTTTCATCACGTTTGTTTATCCATCGTTAGTCCACGTTTGTCCACCAAAAATATTTTTTTGTCCACCCTCCAAAAAAAAGTTATTTAAAAATAAATAAAACTGAGGTGGAAGTTGGCACCCCCAAATGTGAATTTTCAACTTTTTTTCATCAGGTTCGTTTGTACATCGTTAGTCCACGTTTGTCCACCAAAAAAATTTTTTTGTCCACCCTTCAAAAAAAAGTTATTCAAATAAACATTTTTAAAGAAAAAAGCCCTGAATTTAACTTTGACGGAGGATATCTAGCTTCCTAGGGGTGGATTTGCTTTTCTGAGGGGTAGGTTTGTTTGTCCACTTCAGAAACTCGTTTGTTCACCACATATTTTCATTTGTCCATCCTTGGAGATATAGTTATGCGCGAGATAAATATATATCTGACGATTTTAACTTTGTCGTGGGATCTCTAACTTCCTAGGAGTGGATTTGCTTATCTGAGGGGTAGGTCTGTTTGTACACCTCGGAAACTTATTTGTCCACCACATACTGTCGTTTGTCCACCCTTAGAGAAATAGTTATACGTGAGTTAATTAAGTATATATCTAAGGATCACTTTGACAGGGGATCTCTAGCTTCCTAGGGGTGGATTTGCATCTCTGAGGGGTAGGTCTATTTGTCCACCTCGGAAACTTATTTGTACACCACATACTGTCGTTTGTCCACCCTCAGAGGTATAGTTATGCGTGAGTTAATTAAGTATATACCTGTATTTTAACTTTGACGCAGGATTTCTAGTTTCCTAGGGGTAGATTAGCTTCTCTGAGGGGTAGGGCTGTTTGTCCACCTCAGAATCTCATTTGTCCACCATATATTGTCGTTTGTCCACCCTTAGAGATATAGTTATACGCGAGTTAATTATATATCTAAGGATTTTAACTTTGACGGAGGATTTCTAGTTTTCTAGGGGTGGATTAGCTTCTCTGAGGGGTAGGTCTATTCTTCCACCTTAGAAGCTCATTTGTCCACCATATATTGTCGTTTGTCCACCCTTAGAGATATAGCTATACGTGAGTTAATTATATATCTAACGATTTTAACTTTGACGGATGATCTCTAGCTTCCTAGGGGTGAAATTGCTTCTTTAAGGTTTTGGTTTGTTTGTCCACCTCGGAAACTCGTTTATCCACCACATATTATCGTTTGTCCACCCTTAGAGATATAGTTATGCGTGATATAAGTATGTATCTAAGGATTTTAACTTTGTCGTGGGATCTCCAACTTCCTAGGGGTGGATTTGCTTCTCTGAGGGGTAGGTCTGTTTGTCCACTTTAGAAACTCATTTGTCCACCACATATTTTCGTTTGTCCACCATTAGAGACGTAGTTATGCGCGAGTTAATTCAGAATATATCTAAGTATTTTCACTTTGACAGGGGAACTTTAGCTTCCTAGGGGTGGATTCTCTTCTTTGAGGGGTTGGATCGTTTGCCCACTTTATAAACTTGGTTTTCAAATCTATACGATTTTTGGTAGGGGGAAATCTTATTAAGACCATGCATAGGCCCAAGTATACTTGAACCGAGAATGTCCGGACAAGATTTCGTGTACTGGCGTCCATGAGGCTTCCACGTATGACTGGGTCGGGCATTTTTGGCTGCGCATTTCTGGACGAGAATTTTTCAGTCCAGACACAGGTACATTGTGAAATGATGGCTAGATGGCGTTAATATACGTTATATATAGTTTTCACTTCTGACGGCAGTCCCCATGACTGCCTTGCTTTTCTATTTTTAAGACTAGGTATACCAAAGTGGCTAACACTGCTGAGTATAGTAATGTGAAGTTTTATTAAAAACATTGGCCGCCATCAACGATAACTTTTCCTCGCCTTGTTATAATATAATTAGTTCACGTAGTTTACGGTCATTATTTTTTTATAAATACATGGAAACAAGAAATGAGCATATTCTCTCTTTTCTTCGCTTCTTTCCTTCTATTTTTGATATTAAACGTTAATTCCAGTTTTTAATACGTATGCAGAGCAAACCGTATCCATTTTGTATAGATGAAGCTAATAAATAAGCTTTTCCTGAGTTTCGTGAACAATAAACAAAAATTGATCAAATATATCAAATATAATATGAATGTCAATTCTATAAAAGTTCATCGATCTGCGAACACTTGACACAAGTTTACCTCACGCCAGTTATGTCCGGCACGCGGAAACCAATCACAAATACCTGATGCACAATTTTTAGTGTTCCTAAGGGTCATTAAAAATGTTGTTACAAAAAAAATCCTTTATTTGTACAATAAAAGCTTTAGAAATTTATGTCTAATGTCACTTTTTCCAATGATAACACAAAAAAAATGTACTGCTGGTCTGTTTCGCTAGGTATATTTGTGTGTTCTTAAGAAATAAACGTTATTTTACTGTTTAAACTACACTACTATCTATCTATCATCACGCCTTTTATCCCAAGAGGGGTAGGCAGAGACAATCGAATGCCATTTGTAACGATCCTGACATACCTCTTTCGCTTCTTTTATATTCATACCTTTCATACATTCTCGGCGATTACCTACTTTTAATGTTTCCATCGATCAATATATTTTTGTTATTTTAAAAGTGTTAGCATTCCATAATATATAGCAATATTTGCAACTAAAGCGAAAACCGTGGGGGGTCGACCTCCCAGTTTATCACGAGGCAGTATTTAAGAGGATTCGCAAATAAACTAACACAATAAAACTTCAAATAAAAAAGGAAACTTCAGGAAAAATGTAAATTGTGATAGATGTTTATTAAAACTATATTACCTACCTATTCCAATAATCGTAAGCTTTGAGATCGCTAGAGTTTTCAGTGTTATTTTGGGGCATTTCAGGATAATGTACAGTTTCAATTATGGCTCCATTATCAATAAATTTTCTAGGATAAACTATTTCCAATTTCTTTGTAAATAATCCACCTGTGTCACCACTGTCACCATGTTTCCTATTCAATAAAACCAACTGAAAAATAACGGTTATTTCACTTAAATATATTGAATAAGTAACTATTATGCTAAATTACAGTGACACAGATAGATTATTTACAGAGAAATTGGGAATCTAACTATCCTCATACAAATTATGGATATAGGACTCTTAACGGGTCAAACTTAATACTGTCAAGATCACTGAGTTAGAATATTTACTTTTAGAATTTTTGTCTTAATTATCTACGGCTTTCCACCTCAATATGGTCAACTGGCAAAAAGTGGACACTGTTGCTGGTGTCTCTGGCCACGTCGCAAGGTATAAAGACCGTGAAGGTGTGTTTTTGTGTTTTGTTTTTCCCGTTAAAAATATTCAGCAATACATTACAAGCATATAAGTGTATATTCTCATTTATATGAAGTAACAGTAAAATTAGAAGTCATTAGAATTGTGGTGCGTAACGTTTCCATTCATAAAAATGAACGGGACTTATCGTTTAGCATTCGTCGCGAACCCTGTACTTGTGCATGGAACGGACCGACGACGCGCCGGACTTCCTGGCGACCTAGCGTTTATGATAATTGATCCTGCACTGCAGTAGTTATTGTTGCTAAATTAACTTTATTTAAATTTAGGCAATGACAAGTCAATTACTAATTGATTTCAATTTCTTACTTTGGAATTAATATTTACACAATAGTTAATAATACCTAATGAGATTTTAAGTAGAAAAACCCGTTCATTTGTCTATCTGTGTCACAGAAATATCACTCTTTTGAATTGAGTAGGTACATAAAAGCTTCAGATACAGTATACCTTCTGGTCTATGTTTCCCACGTCTGGGGTGAAGCAATGGATAAATAAGGAGAGTCTTTATCTGTCAGCTTAGATATCTCCAAGGCATTTGACTGGGTCTGGCACAAGGCACTACTCTCCAAGCTGCCATCATACGGCCTACCTGACTGCCTATGCAACTGGATCGCCGGCTTCTTGCATGGACGTAGCATCCGCGTACTTATTAATGGAAGCGTGTCTGCGCACATGTCGGTCAATGCTGGCGTCCCCCAGGGATCCGTGCTGTCGCCAACTTTGTTTCTTCTGCATATAAATGCTGACGACAGCACGGTTCACGCTGGGTTTGTCGGTCGACCTTCTACAGGATCTCAGCAACTGAAGAACTGCGGGACGTTGGATCGCATTGCGGTCTGGGGTTCCGAGAACCTCGTTTAGTTCAATGCCTCAAAAATCCAGGCATTCACAGCCAAAAAGACCCCTTCATTCCCGCCCCCACTCTTCAGAACAGTCCCTTGATGTTGCGAAACGGTGTCTCACTACTAGGAGTGGCAATCCGCTCTGACCTCAATCACAGAGACTAAATTGAGGGCATCAGCAAAACAGCTTCTAAAAGTCTAGGAATTCTGAACAAGGTGAGACAATATTTCGCGCCAAAGCTCAGACTGCAGCTCTACAAAGCCCAAGTTCGTTCGTGCATTGAATATTGCTCACACCTCTGGGATGGTTCCGCTCAGTATCTCCTCGATGCCCTCAACTGTTTGCAAAAAAGAGCGATTCGCATCATCAATGACCTAAAGGCCACACGAAATCTCGAGCCTCTACAGTTACGCAGAGACATAGCCTCTCTTTGCGTCTTCTATCGACTGTATTATGGGGAGTGTTCAGAAGAACTCCATGGCCTCGTCCCTCCATCCCCTTTTCGCACCCGCACTGCTCGCACAGGATACAGTTTTCATCCTCACACCGTCGACACGTTCTGCATACGAACGAAAAAATTCAGTGACTCGTTCCTGTGTCGTACTGCAAAAAAGTGGAATGAACTTCCGGCGTCGGTCTTTCCTCCTCTCTACAACCTTGGGTCCTTTAAGCGAAGCGTGAAAAAGCATCTCTACAGGCATAGTGGGCGCGACTGGCGGACTGTATTACGATCTGCCGTCGCGCGCATTCATGGACCAGCCACCTATGCTTAATAATCAGGCGGTGGCAAGGTCACATGTCGTCTTCACTATAAAAAAAATATACATTTTTGGGACATTTTATGGATATTTTTTATCAGCCAGTTATAAGATTATTATCATGTACATATTATGTCTCTTCAAATTTACAATAAATTGCATGCAATTATGAGCTTATGTAATTGTCCCAAAAGTTCAACTTTGCCCTCACTTGAGTTTGGCAGTTGACATCTTGACGACCTTTGCAAATAATACTTACATCCGCTAACCTCCAAAAAACTATATTTTAAATATATTCCTCTGCTTTTGAAACGTAATCAATTTGCGACACGGCTCCGTTGAGTAATTCGTCAATATTAACATTTTATCAAGACGAGAGAGACTTTAACGAAGATCACTTGTCCGCCTTGAACGAGTGTCTAGCTAAAAATACATTTCATTTCCACTGGGAAAAAATAATTACAATAAATTGAAAATATTGTATTGTTTACCTTGGGACGCGCGCGGGGTAACTATGTTAATGTAGCAATATCAAGTCTTTGATGCTCCCATCTTCAGGTTGAACGGAGGTGTCAGAATAAAACGTATAAATAATTTAATATTAGTTTATTTTTAACCGACTTGACCGAGGTTCTCAATTCGGACCGTATTTTTTTTTTTTTGGATGTATGTACATCGATTACTCCGCCAGTTGTGAACCGATTTTGATGGTTTCTTTTTTAATCGACAGATAATTCTTCCGGATTGGTCCCATTTTTATCTCATAAAAATTGGTTCTTTAGTTTTTCAGAAATTTTGAAAAAACTGACCTTATAAGTCAATTTTTCGTAATATCTCGATGAAATATGTACCGATTTTGACGACTTATTTTTTTAAGGATATAATAATTTCTTGACATTATATCACAGTCATATGACGAAAATCGGTTCAGTAATTTTTCAGAAATTCAGTAATTTGTCTCTGTTTACTGCTGAAAATTATATCAGAGAAAAGCCTTAGCAACGGTTGCTATTGACACGAAGTTGTCAATTTTCGTATCGACGGTGGTCTAGCGGCTAAAGGTATGGGATGCAGCGCAGGATGCACATTGCTCGAGGTTCAAATCCCATCCACCACAGTATTTTTTTTTAATTTTCCATCATTTTTTTTTAGTTTCGTTATTATTTATTTCTCAGGGCAACAAAATCACTTAAAAGGGAAAAATAAACCTTTAAAAAAAAAGTGTACCGACTTCAAAAATTTGCACTGACAAGTAAGAAACAACTTAGTTCCCAAATTCACTCAGTCGGTACACATTTTTTTTAAAGTTAATTTATTATTAAAATTATCATATCTCTGGATAATAAGAAAATTGGTAAATCGTGGCGAGAAGTATGACTGACAGGTGCGGAAAATCGCGTATTTTTTGGACACATGACGTTTATAAACTATTCAGTGCGCATGCGTATTCTAGTTTGTTCTGTATTCAGAGGTTTCTTTACGATTATACGTCATGTCATGGCGACCAACGCACGCGTCCCGCCGTGACATGATGGGGCATCCAGTTTAATCCCGTCCGCGCTGTGATAGTTGTGATTAGTCAGTGATTAATAGGGCATATCACAGTCGGAGGGATCATCTTATATACCGATTAATCGGCATATACACTATAAATTATTAAATAAAAATACAATTGACATTGGCAAATCATCGATTAACATTGGTAGAGCCACAAAAAAGAAGAATGAGGTTTCTTTATTATTTAAATTTTATTTTTGTTTAATTAAAAGTAACTAATAATTTCGGTCATCCAAATTAATTAGCCCATCAAGTCATTGTTCTTTTTTCATAGCCGCCTAGGTCACTGTGACATACTATGCCCTAAACCTCATTCGTCAAAATAGGAAAAAATGTCAAGAGTTATATCAGAGCAGTATAACGGAAGTGAGGTGCGATCTGAATATAAATGTTTACTTAGCGATGAATATAATTGTTTTAAAATATTTATATTGTACTATATAGTGAGCCTAGAGGTACAGTTAGCGGACTTCATATAAACGTCCTGGGTTCGAGTTCGTCTGTCGGCCTATGACGTTATCACGCAACAACTACCGAACGGATTTTGATGCGGATTTCAAGAGTAGATGAGTTAATTCTATGAGATAAGTGAATCAAGTCGGGGGAAATTTTATCACCCAGCGAGTTTTCATTTCGTTTGCTGTCTAAACCGTCAAAAAAATAAGTAAGAAAATGTCGTATGAAAAATGTAGAATAAAATTATCTTCAAAATAGTCCTCAACATTTTCTCAAATCGGACTGGTAGTTTGATTAGCGCGTTCAAACTTTTTAGCTGTATATATCAGTAACTAGCTTTCCTAACTTTCATCTCGTATGAGTTCATAGAAAAATCCTATAGAAAAAAACACTTTCAGGTGTACGGAATTTTCCAATATTCCGGACAACTTTTCCTAAAAACCTTTTGTATTTTTTTTTATTTTGATAAAACGGTCCAACCATTCTCAAACGCGCTTATCAACGACCAGCATTTAATTTCTAGGGTTCCGTGAATTTCCGATGAAAAAACAGAAACCTTTATAAGATTTTATATTATTTCAGACATAATTGTAACATTTTATTTTATTTTTTTATTATTTCGGACATGACTTGTCTATTTGATGTTTTATTATTGACTATTCAAAAGCGTTTAAGAAGAAATGTAGGAAATATAGTAATTAATTGTATTTTTATTGACTATTTCACGTGTATTAATATTGTACCTACGAAATAAAATGTCATTTGAATTTGAATTTGATCACTCTTGTGTCAGTCGCAGCTTATTTTCTGCGAATCTACTGGACGAAAAATGTTTAAAATTGCTACCATGTAGGTAGTTTTGTAGTTTGATGACCCAATCACGGGCGTAAATAATCGAATTTCGATTTTGGGGGTTTATTTTGGGGTAAAAATGAAAACGGTTTAAAATAATTGCATCATGTAACATATAAAATGAAAGGACTACAAATATATTTTTTATAATTTTAAAATGCATAGTTTAAATTTAAACTAAAACAAAAAGTTCTGACCGAAAAAATGGTACGGAACCCTCAACCCGCGAGTCGTACTCGCAACTTGCCTAATTATTATATATATTATACATTTACTTGAAAATGCCAAGCATCAATTTTCTTTAAGAAATGTTCTTTAATCGACTCCTCATGCTTCATAAGCTGGCTGGCGTCCGCACATTTCTAATAACTCTTCCTATTTACTACTTGCCAGACCTCAAGAACGGCTGTGAAGATTTGTATATACGTGTGTAGTTAAAAATGCGAGCACACATGTTTGTTTGTCAATTCATCGTTATGCAATTCCATGTGACATCCCATTGAGATTCAAAACTAGATGCGAATTGGCACTCTAACATAATGGATGCTTGTAGATTTTCACGAGATACAATCTCTAACACGTTCTTAGTTTTACAATACGAGAGAACGCGACGTGATTTACTAATTAGTTGCATGCCTAGCTTTATAAATTAAAAATAATAAATTAAGATCTCACCTTCTAATTGCTAGTTACATCTACAATTTCTACATAGACTCATTTATCTTGAAATTCTTCTTCTAACTAAATCAAGATTTAGAAAGAAATTATATAGTATCTAGCATATCTTTTATTACTTGTGACAATCATATTTTAAGAGAAAATGGGTGCGTATAGTGGGTGGGGTTTATATAACTTAAGTACTACAAAAATAAATAAATGGAGCAAGCAGGTCATTCTATCTATAGTATGTACTAGGTACTAGAAGACAGGGACGTCCAACAAGAAGATGGGAATATGAAATTTGTCTGACCTTAGGGCCATATTGGACAAGGAAGGGTTGCAGCCGACAGAGTCCTATCAAGACTATTGGAAGAGTAGTAAAACTCAATGGTTGTAAATAAATAGCTATTATTATTATAAAAAGTACTACAAATTATCACAAATTTTAAATGACTACTAATTAATTTTAAAAATTCGACAAAACCGCAGCTCTGAGAAAGAACTGTAAAGAAATTTCACTTAAAAAAATAAATCGTAAGCTGTAAAGAGCTTTTCCTTGGTGCGAACAAAATGTGACAGGTCACTGACCGTCATATTTGTGCGCCCTCGACAGACAATCCTTTACATAACGGACGGAACAAAGTGTTCACGAAATATTAATTACATACCCAGATTTGTAATCAATACTTGTTCTGACACGGTTTTAGGGCTCATGTCGGAAAAGATACGAATATTAAGTAATTTAAACAGAATCTTAATAGAAATTGAAATAACAGAACTAAATTGTGTTTAGAATGTATGTTTAGGATAGACATTACACCTAATTAATCACCTCGGACTTTGTCAGGTTGACCATCCATCATCTTGTACGATTATTTGCACAAATCTAATGAGATATCTAGATGATACTTAAGTACCTATTAGTTATTTTTCAATGCCTAAATTGGTGGAGCATTGCCTTGAATTCGGCAGGTCCTGCGTTCAATTCCCACTTGGTTTAAAAAAATGCTACTGAGAACAGGGAAAAAGTGGACACTGTTTATTCTGGTGTATCTGGCAACACCGCAAGGTATAAAAGCCTTGAAGGTGTGTGAAGGTGTATTTTTGATAATTGTGATCTATTTCTTGCATTTGACTCCCATTTGGAGAAAACGAATCGATTCAGATGGATAATTGACATTATGACCGATAGCTTTGTTCGTAGGCAATAACTGTCTATTTAATTAGCTATAGTCCTGAAAATGGTAAAGTCGTACCACCTACCTTTCGTAACAAACAGTACAATTTACTGGTGGATAATTGTTTTCTAATATATTATCATAATAAGTACTTTAAAGAAGTCCACACGATTCGTCATCCTTGACTAGAGTCGTACGGATTCCGTGTTAATTTCACAGTTAACGTTACATGCGGATAGAACAAAGGTGGGTGCTTTACGAAATCGGTATTTGGTGAGAAGAAAGCTTCGACGAGGCGGCGGCGGCGGCGGCTGCGTGCCAAAATATATTATGTAACACCCACGGCTGCAATGTTACATCATTGTAAACGCATCCTTTGAAATTTGATAAGTGAACTTCAATGCAGATAATTGCCTTTTTTCCTTTCCGAAAGCAAGTGCACTAGTCTACTAAACAAAGTCACTATAAAAAATACTCATATCGCTTCAAGTATGCCTATAAAATTTTAAGAGTTTTCTATTTCTCCAGGATCCTGACCTGATGACCATGGGACCACCTGGAAAGTATACCCTTTCAAACAAACGAAAAATTTCAAATCGGTCCAGGCGTCTTCAAGTAATCGGGGAACATACATAAAAAAATATAAAAGATTCCGACGAATTGAGAACCCCTCCTCCTTTTTTGAAGTCGGTTAATAATTAAAATAGACGAGTGTGCCATTTTATGTGTGTAGTGTGTGTGTCTACAAGTGTTTGTCAGAAAATTCAAAATTAATATAAATATTGGAGATACGCTATTACTTACACTGACTGTATGTTTGAATGTTTGCGGCTGAATTAATTTTGATAAACTGTTATGGTGTGGTACGTGATGATGACAAGAGACCAGATGGCATGACACTTGCACCATGGAAGATGGGGCGGTCACTAGTATGAGACCCGTGCATCTCTTCCGAAAGAATACATGTTTGAAACGTTTGGTCTGGAATCTATGGGATTGTGGGCACCTGGTGCACATAGTCTGTTCCAAGATATTAGTAAATGACCAATTGAAAGTTCACATGACCAACGGGCTTGCTCTTATTTCGGCCAAAGAATAAGCATTGCCATCCAACAAGGCAATGCAGCCAGTCTGTTAGGTACCTACTCTTCCAGGATTTACATGATTTTTTTTTATATTTATAATTTAGTATTTTACACAATTTGATACCTATTTCGAAATTTTAATAAATAGATAACCTATATGAAGCATGTCAAGAGATCGTGGTATTCCTAAAAATGTTGTAAATTGAAAATTTTATTATAACTAAAACAAAACAATAAAATTATTATGTTGCGCTTACCTTTTTATTAATGAAACTAATATTTTAAACATACTACTGTCAAAACCTATTCACAACAAAGGCCACATCTGTTTATAAGAAGCATTACTGAAATTATCAGTGATAAAACTTTTTATTTGAACACAATTGTAAGCGCAATCTCTTGATAAACTTCACAACCACATCCAGTCGACTGTCAGATTAATAATACAAGAGTGATAATAAATACACACAAATACGTAATTCAGTATGACAGAGTGAGACAAAACATATGATAACTAAACAATTCTTCAACTACGCTTATATCTAAGTCATTCAAAATATATTTTATCTGCTCTTATATCGTAAAATTTCTATTACAAAATCGAATTATAGGTATTTCATAATGATATGTTTTACATACACGCTACTCTAATATGTCAAACTTCGATACTATAATGTACTTTATGTACTATACTATAATGTATTATAGTACCGAAGTATTCATACAAAAACGATATCGTAATAATGTTTTTTTTTAATGCAGAAAGGGCAAAGGATATGTGTTATGCAGCCACATTAAACTCTATGAAAATATTGACACTCCTATGTGAGAGTCACTTGACAGTTAATGCGCAGAAAGTAGGTAACCGCGATGTGCCGTTGATTCAATTTGTTTTGTACTATTGCATGGGATTAGATAAAGTAGTGTATGAACGGGCACATAACTTGGAATTAAAACACTCGTGGATGCTATTAAAAAATTCCACTTGTGTTTTAATTATCCCTATTATGATCCCGTATCATAAACTACTATTATTGTTGCTAACAATTATTATATCACCCACACCCATTATCTGCATATCTAACGCCCATACAACTGACGCATCTAAATTCAGAAATATTGTTACATAATCCGCCATGTCGTTGGTAGGTATATCAATTAAAAATATGTTATAAACCTCTAAAATGCATTAAAATTTGTTAGCACAGTCTAAAAATAATATAGGGTCTTATCTCCCCAGTTTCACGCTTTCAGATCCAACAAATTATTTAAAAAAATAAATATAAGTAGGTATATACCCATATATGCTCAATTATACACATACCTACCTGTAATTTAGTTCGAACTGGGTCCAAAATAAAATTTATTGCTCATTTAAGAATTAGACATTCAAGTCGCTGCATTTAAAACATTACTTGCATATTAATTTAAAGTTTTTTTATTATTCCCTCCTGCCATGTATGCAATGGGAAAGAGGTCACCGTTTTAATAAATGTTCTTCATCACTATGTTTTTTCTCTGGTTTGTTTCTGTTCTATGTTATTTTAATTTATATTTTTACGAAATTAAAGAAAACTTCATAAACTTATTTTTAAGTGAAAATGGAATTAAACATCAAACAAGTATTCCTCATACACCACAGCAAAATGGTGTTGCTGAGCGTACCATTCGAACAATAACCGAAAAAGCAAGATGTATGCTTCAAGATTCTAAATTAGATAAGAGGTCCTGTCCCTTTTTCCCCATAGAGCAAGTTAGAGGCCAACTAACTAAATTGTTCCCGATGCGAAGTCTTTCCGAGTCGCTAGGATATATAATCATAAGATCGATACTTTCCTTTTTTTATTTATAAGTTAGATATATGGATAATATTATACATACAAACCAACATACAGACAGACTAGTTGACCAGAAACCATCCCGCCAGTGCAGCTATCCACCCTTTTCGCAATAAGTTTAAACCATCGAAACTTATTATTTATTTATTTTTTCTTCACGGGTAGCTTTACAGCTCCCGAAACCGTGTTACGATCTTAGGGTATCCAGCGTAAGACCAAGTCTCCCACTTTTATGTTTGGAGGCCATATTATAAGTTAACGAGTGGCCAGTTCTGTTGAGGTATATTTAGATAGAAAAGCCTCTAAGTATGGTTTGCCGGATTAAGTAAAACCCGGCCGGGATCCGGGATTGAACCCGTGGTCTGCCTAGTTAACACTAGAGACCACGCGCTTGAAAATACTCTTTGAGCGCACGCATGGGCTACTGGTGTAGGTGAATTTTTTTCTTAAATAAATTGAACAATTAATAAAAATACAGTATATAATTACTAATCATCTTTAATTTTACCAATAAGGGCTATAAAATAAACAAAATATAAATTGTATATTATAATTTGAAACAAAAACATATTCTTAGATTAATTGACATCGTTTGGAAGGCTTGAGATCAGATAATCATTTTCTATTAGGATAGTAATATCTAACATTTAATTGGTTTTAATGTTAGATATTACCTTATAATCATCTAATTAGACAAGTAAATAATTCTATTGGCATACATTCTGGTCACACAACTCTCTGATGATCGCAAAAAATGCGCCTCGTACATTTGCTGCACTGTTGTCTGTGCACCGCGGGGGTAAGCAGTAGTAAGCACGCTACTAGTAGGTGCTGGGATAAGTATTCTAGGAATACAGAAAACCGTAACTCACTAAGACCCCAAATAAAAAAAATATACCACAATATTACCATCTGGGCTACATATGTAGCCCGCGCGTGCGCTCTAGTGTTAATACCAGACACGTCTTAACCACTCGGCTACCGAAGCACCAAACTTGTTCTTATATAGATATGTATCCCATGGTTCAGCTTCATAAGGTCGATTCAGGGACGAATTATAGATGCAAACTTACACTGTTTTACTCTGTAGTTATTTGTATGGATATTCTGACAAATTCCGGATACTTATTAGATTCTTTGCTTTTCAGTTTCATATCCTAATGGAGAAAAATAAGTTCATCTTGAGCGCCTTCAAATTTCTTTGTGAAATATAAAACTATTAAAAGTGCAGGCGTTTTAATACTATATTAACGTATAGTAATAGTATTGAAGAAAAAACCGGAGAATGCGTGTTGGCATATAATAATAGTAGTTTATGAAACGGGTTCATAATAGGGGTAATTAAAATACAAGTGGAATTATTGTAAAAAATGAGGTGGAGCCGAATTTTTTAATAGCATCCACGAGTGTTTTATTTCCAAGTTATGTACCCGTTCATACACTACTTTATCTAATCCCATGCAATAGGTATTTTAAATAATTTACCAATAACCTGGTTGCACTTTTGAATGAGGAATGCGACAAGAAATTCATGAAAATTAATATTTCTAAATCAAAAGTATTAGTATTTGAAAAGGATGATGAAAGGACGGATTCTAACATTTGTGTGAAAGGAAGTAAATTAGAACAAGTGAATGAATATGTTTATTTAGGTAGTATGTTTACAAGAAGTGGAAAGATAGACAAGGAAATTGAAAGGAGAGTGAAAGCGGGAAGCAAGGTATTTGGTGGACTAAACAATGTATGCAAAAATAAACAACTTACAACTAAAAGTAAAATGAACATACATAATGCAGTTTTAGTTCCATCACTTACTTATGGAAGCGAGACTTGGGTATGGAATAAGAAGCATGAAAGTAAAATAAATGCAGTGGAAATGCGGTCTTTACGTAGAATGTGTGATATTTTGTATTGACCGCATCCGGAACGATGACATTAGAGAAGAATGTGGTGTAAAAGATGATGTTGTGACTAAAATGAAGAAAAGTAGTTTACGCTGGTTTGGACACGTTGAAAGAATGAAGGATGAAAGATTGACTTGAGAAAAGGTTTATATGGCTGAAGTGGAAGGAAATGCTGGCAGAGGACGACGTAGATGTACTTTTATTGAACATATAAAAAATATGTTGATCGATGGAAATATTAAAAGTACACACAATCGCCGAGCATGTATGAAAGGTATGATGAATATAAAAGAAGCAAAAGAGATATGTCAGGATTGTAGCAAATGGCATTCGATTGTCTCTGCCTACCCCTCTTGGGATGAAAGGCGTGATGATAGATAGATAGATAGATTCTTAATCGACAAATTGGCGGTAAACCGCTGTTACCTACAAACTACTTTAAAAACACAAAACATTACGATATCGTTTTTGTATGAAAACTTCGGTACTATAATACATTATAGTATCGAAGTTTAACATATTAGAGACGCGTGTATGTAAAACATATCATTATGAAGTATAATTCGATTTTGTAATAGAGATTTTACGTTATGAGAGTAGATAAAATTTCTTTCGTGATTCAAATAAAAATATGTGCAGGTACTTGTCAAGTAGGTATAATTTTTTATGTCTTTGATTTGTTGGTAGGTAAGAAAAAATTGAGGACATCTGATAAACTTTTTAAGTATTACCTATCTTATAATTTTTGTTATTAGAAGTGTCAATTACATATCTTGTGATAGGGTGAGCTTATCACCCCACATGAAAAATGTCATGTCACGGCATCATAGTGTCTGTTGTAGACACCTGAGCCGCCCACCATTTTTAACTTCATGATCCATATATTTGATTCTTTATGTAATTAAAAAAATTTTGCGATTTCGGGAGCTGTAAGGCAACCGTGAAGAAAGAAAAAAAAGGTACATTTATGTAAAGTTGTGATGTTTTTTTTAACCCCGCCTCATTGAGTTAAACAAATCAGAAATATCGCACCGAAAATATTCCATTTGGGCCGCCGTTACATGAATTGGACGAGTCTGTGGTCGGTTTCGGTGGACCGTACGGATTTCCGTTTTTTCATCGGAGATATTCGGAACACTAAAAAGAGTAGAATACTGTCGACAATATTGTGAAAAACTAGTCTAGTTTTATTTATTTATTTATTTAAACATAAAAAAATTACAAAATAAGAAACATTAGCAGGTGTACATGGTTAGAGAGATGGAGACAGAAAGTGGTTGTAAGCACTTGCTGGCAGAAAACCTCTTTTTCGTGTAGTCTGAGCTCCCCCTCTACAATCCAGCGATTGCGGATACGCCGCTGAGCCGATTTAGAAGAGTGAACAGCATTTGTGGGGGGGGGGACCTCTTGGTTGTATGAAAAATATTTTCTGCCAATTTACTCGCTGCAGTTTTATTTATACATTTTTTTTTTTGTTTTTTTGAAAGAATTTTGCAAGTCGCTGCAGGGAGTAAATTGGCAGAAAATATTTTTATTACAACCGAGAGGTCCCCACAAATGCTGTTCACTCATTTTCTGCCAGCTGGTAGGAGAGGTTTTTTTTATTTTATTTTTCTTCTAAATCGGCTCAGCGGCGTATCCACAATCGCTGGACCCCTACTCTTCTACAATAATTTGTAGAGGGGGGCTCAGACTACACGAAAAAGAGGTTTTCTGCCGGCAAGTGCTTACAACCACTTTCTGTCTCCATCTCTCTAACTATACCTAAACCCTATCGGGTTTGTATGTACCTACACCTGAATAAAATTCGTCACATTAATTTTTCTTTTTAAAACAACACAAATTACAACATAATAAAATCAAACAATCAATAGATACAAAAATAAAACAAACCTAGGTATATCTAATCTATACAATAGCAAATGTGTTACTACCCACGTTTGCTGCAATATTTTTTTTTTGTATATAATACCTACAACAAATTAAATCTCAGATACAGCATGCATAAATAATTTCTAAATATTCACGGTTTATATTAGGTCTAAATTATAATTTGAATTGTATTATTTTATATAATTAATGAATATGACTAATGAATAATTTATACAATTTAATATAGATTTTTACGAATATATTTTTTTATTAGTTAAATAAATATTAAAATTTATATTACTTAAGTGTTTAACGCATGTCAGAATAGATTAGGTTAAAGATGGTGATGTTATACATGTGCGGTTATCATTTTTGCACTGAATTCACAATATATTTTTGCTCTATTTTTGGGGGCTATGATTCAGGGGCAGTTCTGATGATGTGCGGAAATCATATATATACATATATATCCTGCAGCGCTTTATATGGGATCGCCCACTTACTTTTTCTATATTAAACCGTATTGAAAAATAGTAGAGAGATAGAGAGTTAATAAAAATAACCACAATTGAAGTTACTCGTAAACAACATTTGTATTTAGTCAAGATTGCATAGAGCGGTCGCGGCGACCCCCGTGGCGAGGCTTATCCTCCCCATAATTTACACGAACTCCTCCAAATCTCTGCTATTTGTTTTAATAAAAAAATACTTAAGACGAATACCTACTGTCTCTGGCCATAAAAATAGAAAGCAATCAAAATATAAGCTTACTTTACTACTATTTTATCTATGTTGATAGAATAGTTTTATCTCAATCGGTATAGTACTTTAAATTTCAGCACGTAATTACACCTATATTTTCATAATATAGTTAGTTTCAGTGTAGTTACCTTACGGCTTCCGAAACCGTGTTACGGTTTCAGGGTACCCAGCGGAAGACCAAGTCTCCCTCGTTTAGCCGATGGTATTTGTGAGGCTATACCTAACGAGTGGCCAGTTCTGTTGAGGTATGTTTAGATCGAAAAGCCTCAAAGTGTGGTTTGTCGGATTTTATTTTATTTAAGTATATTCTTTTATTTTTGTATATATTTAATTTGATATTTTGTAACAGGTGGATATCATCCAAAATCAAAGAATATTGGTGATTTTGGAGAATTTTCAGGAATTTGAAACCTTTTTCTACGATATCTCGATACTTAGTCAATTATGGTTTTTTTTTTGTTTGAAAGAATTATCTTCCCATATTACTTTACCGTGACCGATATCGAATTATTATTGCCTTTACATAATGGGTTATTACTTTCTCTCAGGCGATATTACTTATAAATTATATACTATTTAAAAAAATACACTGAAAATCAAGAAATAATTAAATATTTCGTCTAGATTCTAGAAGATGATTGGTGCCTTTAAACCTACCCTGACTGCCCCGTGGTACTACACATTTGTCTTACTGGTAGTACTACAGTCGAAAATTATATAGATCAGTACAGTGCGACTAAAGAAATAATGCGCATAGAAATCTTCGCCATACTTCGTATTTCCGACAAAAACCGAAACACAAAACACATGCGCCTAAATATTGCTTTTGTACTTTAAACCTTATCGCAATGAATTTAGAGTTCAAGTTAGTTCATTTAAAACATGTGAGAGATTAAAGGGCAATGAGTCTTGACAGCTGTCGGCTAAGATCGCTGGCTGTCGGACTCTGCACGTGTTTTAAATGACCATGAACCCTAATTTCTTTCGCATAAGGTTTAAAGTGCAAGTGCATTATTTAAGAATTTACGTTTTGTGATTCGGTTTTTGTCGGAAATACGAAGTATGGCGAAGATTTCTATGCGCATTATTTTTTTAGTCGTACTGTACATACTTATTTAGTTAGAGTGACGTGATTTCATGTTCTAATTTGCCACCAATCAACCGACTTTAAATTCTACAACGAAATATTTATATATATGTAATTATTTCTTGCATTCAGTGTAAGAATTTTCAGGTCCATTACTTTATTTACATACTTAAAAAATAAATTCAGTAAGTAATGAAAACACAGAACAAATATTCCTAGAGTGATATATATATATATATATTAAATTTCGTTGTACTGGCTAATCGTGCCCAAGCAATAATGTAAAATAGTCCGTAAATAATTTGATTACATTGGCTTGAGATTGTAATAATTATGCTTACAATTCGTCTCAATATTTATGGCCATATTCATAGTCGTGTATTTTTTAGTCACTCATCTAATTAATAGTTTACAGTTATTGTAAAAATTATGTAAGATAATAAGTTAAATAATGTAGAGTCTTTGACTGTTATTTGGTTCACAAGTGGAATTTTTTCGAGAACTATCGAGTCGATATTGAAATGATCATTTAATTTTCAGATAAATAACTCGTGCCATAAAGTAATTCTAAAATAAATCTCAGCTCTTACACACGCACTCATATTATAAATAACTGCTTTGAGATTTTTATCTGTCTGTATGTCCAACATGATTTTCGAAACGCACATTCTTTGATCTCGAATAATCTCGATATCTTTTGATGGTTTTGAAGATATTTTTTAAATTATTTATTAATATTTTGAACCCATCATTAGCATGTATTTAGTAGATTTTATATAACTTCATGAAGATATACTAGGAGGCTTTTCCATTTCAAAGTACCTCAACATAGAACTGGCCCCTCGTTAGGTATAGCCTCACAAGTATCATCGGTTAAATGAGAAAATGTTTGTCTTCCGCTGGGTACCCTGAGGCCGGTCGGTAACAAGTAACGGTTCTGAGAGACATAATAAAAGAGTGAACTAATAAAATAATCGTAAATTAACTGATGAGGTACTTACCTACTAAAAACTACCTTTATAATAAAGCAAACTCGTTCTAACTTCAAAAAATTTTACTTTCTAAGTAAGTATATCGGTTAACAAAACAATAATTTTAAATTATCACTATGCACTATGGAGAGAATACCTACTTGGAATAAATTTTTTAACAAATAATATTATTAAATGAAAACAACAACAATGAATATAATGGATAATAAAAACAAAAAAGAACATATTTCACAATAAAAAATAAGTATTCGTTATTGAAACATTGCATTAACAATTTTACTTGTCTTTTCAATCCTAAATTAGAAATTATAATTATTATGAATAGGCAATCTCTGGAGGAGGCCTTCATATGGGAAGGGTTCTTAACATATTGCTTGTATTTTTTATTTGTGCTTAAAAAATGAAAGGCTTTTCTATTTTGTGTCTGCACTATGAATACGAGAAACGAGCGACCAAGTTGTCTGAAAAGTCCGCAAATTTCAGTTCTCTTCGACGGTTCGCAGGTCGCACGATAACCTCATGTTGCTACAATGGTGTTTAGTACAAAATTATTAGTATTATTTATATTTATTATACAATGTTACTCTTTTCACAATAATATTTATGAATGGAGAAAATTTTACAGTTTATCATCTGACGAATTTGTACAAGTAAATGATTTAGACAAAAATTTGGATGCATTGAAACGAGTGATTGATTTTAGTTTGAAAAATATAGAATATATAGATTTTACAGTGAAGATTGGATTTTTTTTATTAAAAGGTAAAGTTGATATAAAATTTTAATTTTACAACGTAATGGATAGATACAGCGACGAACTTTTGAAAACAGAAGTTCAACCTCACTAAGCCAAAATTACTTTAGAAGTTTTTGACGAATGTACTCACTATTAGATTCAATTTAACTAATATACACTAACAAAATCATAGCCGCACTTTTACTAAATATAAATTTTCCGAACAATAATTAATTAATAATTATATTATATGCATACTATAACTACGAGAGTTAACGTGTCGTCTGCTATTTTTATCAGTTTTATAATTAGACTGCTATAATGTTTGCAACAGCCTGTGTTTAATAAGGACAAGGGGGCTACCAATAGACATTGCTACCAATGTGCCTGGCAGTTATGGTAACTAGGTAATCTAGGTATACATTATTTATTGTTTTAGTTATTTCTTTTATTAAATTAAATTAGAATCTAAAGATTTAAAATAACTAAATAAACCAGGACCGCGTGGAATAGTGGCAAGAATACTGGCTGCATTTCCCCGCTGAATCCAGCCCTCTTGTCACCAGAAGAGATGATCAGTCGAGGGGATATATCTTTAATAAAATTTTTGGCATTTGAACCCCACGGTTGTTTTAGTTAATTTCAAATGGGCATTGAAAAACGGATCCAGGAACATCCCCAAAGAACTGAGGAGTGAACTCATAAGTATGTTAGCAAAAACTGAAAGAATACTAAGTAACTGTTGCCAAAGGAACCAGCAAACTTCCAGCAATCCTAATATAATTAGCTGTAAGTATTTTAGTAAATTTTCTACCAAAAAATAATTACCTGATTATCATTCCTTCTGCATTTTTCATAGATTGATTATGGCTAGGTACTTTTATTTTCCTTGATTGTAACTAATTTTTTTCTGTGGCTTCCTTTTAATAGGTACTTATTTCTTTACTTTTATACTAGTTTCTGATAAAAATGAATATTCTCATACAGCTTAGAGAAATCAGTTCCCAACTACTTCGTCGATAGTACCAGTAGGGGTCATATTTATGGGCCGTGGCAAATGGGTAGACCACGGGGCAAAAAGGGAAATTAGCATGATTAGAAATCGAGATCTGAGATTCAGGCCTACGTAGAGACTAGAAAGGTGGGCAGCGAAACCGTTCGTTCGAAGATTTGTTTCAACCATTAAAACACTTGTACCTATTGTCGCTTCCTGAAGTGCCTAAGTGTTGGCAGGTGTTCCACAAATGATACAAACTTATTTACTTATTTTTCGGATGATGAAGAATATTATGGAAGTTCTGAAGATGGACTCTAGGATTCTATCTGAACTATTATAGACAGATAAATGAGCAAATTACAATTTGGCAGCAATGCAGCAGGTGTGCTTGGAACACAAAATGCATACATTGGCCCACATCTCAATTTTTTATTCTATATTTAAATTTAGATATACAGTTTTAAAGTTAAATTTTAAGTTTTATCAGCCTCTTTTTCTAACATTGAATAGAAATTTACTAACTTTACACAAAAAATAAGAGCCAAACAGAGATATCGTGCTAACTGTTCATATTAATGATAGACGCACTCTATAGCTTGCTAACAAATTCACTTAGGTTCCTAATCTGCTAGTACATATCTACATACATAAAAGTCACGCCTTTTACCCAGAGGGGTAGGCAGAGACCACGGATTTCCATTTGCTACAATCCTGACATATCTCTTTCGCTTCATTCACTCTCATCATATTCTTGCATGCTCATAGGTTCAGGGTAGGTACTTCTAGTAATAAATTCATTATTATACTTTTTTCAGTAATGGATTTATTCAACGATGAAACAACTTGGATAGACAATTTGAAACCGTTCAATAATTTAGAACCTGCATATAAATCAACACGAATTTTCGATAGACAACCAACAGTATACAAAATATATATTAAATCGGTTTTTAGTTACGATCGTATGAAACCTACACCACCGGAATCGGGTAAGAACTTTTTATGGACTTTAATATTATAATAATAAGTTTGGATGTTCCTTACCTATAATCTCTGACACTATTAATCCGATCTTTCACGCCCGCCCAACTCATTCATCCAATAGCGGGTGCGCCACCATACGGTCCACCGAAATAGACCACAGATTCGTCCAATTCTTGTAGATTCATTTTTAAAATTTTGTTTAATCGAATCTTATGTGTCTGGGTGAGTGAGTGAATTACATGTGATCTAGATCGTATGATTTACAGCCTGTGTTCAATCTCGATCATACGGCGACCGGACCGAACATTTTCGGTGAGATTTTATTTTGTTCGAAAATATCCACGGGCAAAGCCGGGGGCGGAAAGCTAGTAAGAAATAAAAAGATTTACAGTAATTTTTTGTGGGCCCCAATTTTTTGTTCAGAAAACCGGACCATAGTGGTTATTTAGACACAGAATTTGCTTTTTGTTTTATCTCGATAGCTTACAATGGTCCGAAATTTACATATTATATACCTACATTCTACATTTAATTACAGATAAATGTTTACACGATATTGCTGACAATGCCGTCAATTTTGAAAATTCATTAACAAAATGCAATATAAGTGAGCGGTGCCTCGACATACTAGTCAATGGGTCGTCATACGGATATGCCATTACTCACAGGTTAGTACAATTAAGTACAGTGATTTGACACGCACTTGCCCCAATCTATACTATCTATACTAATATTATATTATTATATTATATGCACTACCTTACCCTTTCTTTTCCTTTCAAATGTTCCTCCACCAAAAGGTTGTCTGGAAGAGATCGCTTATAGCGATAAGACCGCCAAATTGTACTTTTCACTTTTGTAAATTTGTGTGTATATTGTTTTTGTGTGCAATAAAGTATATATCTATCTTCTATCTATCTATAAAGAGGAAAGATTTGTATTTTTGTGTGTGTGTATGTTTGTAATGAATAAACTCAAAAACTACTGGACGGATTTTGATCATTCTTACACCATTGGAATGCTACATTATCCCTGAGTAACATAGACTATATACCATCACGGCATGACGACGATAACGGGGTAGGCAGAGGTGACAAAAGCTATGTATGAAGTGTATGTTTGCCAACATTCTGAAATAGTCACGTACGAAGTCGTGGGAAACAGCTATTATTAAATATATAATTAACTATCACACTGAATATCGGATAAAATGTTACCTTCAAGGCACGACGCCCCAAATAGGTCATTTTGTTTGGATTCTAAACAACACAACTTAAACCAATCCTAACTAAACTAGGAGTCGATAGCGGTCTTCTCGTACTTCTTCTAAAAATATCAGATATGAAAGGAATGGCAAATCTAGGTACAACAAGTGTAGCAACAGGTGGCAGATCTGGCCGGTGTCTCTGGCCACACCGCAAGGTACAAAGACCGTAAAAATGTGTGTTTGTGTAAACTAATCCCTTGAACTTACGTTTTAGGTTACTTTGGATCTTAAGTGCCCGCTTAGCTCGTGGCTGCTTCATCATATCGGAGTGGAACGACCAAGTACTAGCTGACCAGCTCTGTTCAACAATTTACAACGAAGCTGAATATATTGCAGCCCATGCCTATGAATTGTCAGATTTAATTTATGAACAAAGTAAGGCGTACCCTACATCTATAATAATAATACTTATAAATGCGTTAGTTTGTTTGTCCTTTTTCCACGTCAAAGCGGAGCAACATTTAGAAACTAAATAGGCAAGGGGGGATAAACCCTGAAATCATTCCTTCGGGAATTTTGTTATTGGAATCTTGGATAAAAAATGCCTTTTTTCACGCTATAGTGTAGCAATGGATTGACGTGATTATTTGTACAATAATAGCCTCAGGCTACTTTATATTCCGGGAAAATACCTCATTTCACTAAAAAATTGAAGTGATATTTAAACATCATGCATGAAAATGTATAAATGCGAAAGTGTGTTGGTTTGTTTGTCCTTCTTTCATGTCAGTACAGAGCAACGGATCGACGTAATTTTTTGCACAGAGATAGTTTGAAGGCCAATACATATTTTATCCCGGAAATCCTTCAGCATATATTCATTAATAAAACCCTTGATTGTTTCAGTGTGTCTCTGTGGATTAAATAGTAACAAATTATTTTTCCGAAAATCATGGACAGAAGTTGTGCTAGAAAACCAAACCAAGTATGGCTGCTTTAAAAGCATGTCAGACGGAATTACCAAAGAAGTCAATCAATTAACTCAAAAGTTTAATATAGGAAGACACAATACAACAATTTCGACTAAATATGGATGCAATTTGCATATAACTTCTGTAGCCACAGGCGCTATTTCCTCTACAGTGCGATTTATAATAGATACCTATTTTTGATTGATTTATTTTAAATAAGTTATTGAATTTTTATTTTTATAATACAAAACATGAAGTAAACACTTGACCAATCAAGAACTATCCTAATTTTAGTTTCAGAGCAAAGGACTCTGTATAAGTATCTAGGTACCTACAATCTTCTAATACATATATAAACATTAATATTTGTTTGTTTGTTTATGTTCCATCAATGTGTTCCATAGACTCAAAAACTTGCATTTGATAGCCCAATTTTTGAGGAAGGTTATAAGCTATTGAACATTACGCTACCTATCCAAGGGGGTTAATTGTATTCCTAATACAACGCGTATGAAGTAGCGGGCAATCACCTACTATTTAATAATGTACACCTATTATAGGCATAGATATATATTAAACCAATGCCTATAGGTTGTATGGGATAAGCCCTCGCTAAACAAAACATGTGAATTTGTTGAAAGTTGAAAGCAGAGAAACATCTTTGTCTTTCTTACTCACACGCGTTTCTATCTCACCATGAGTGCACGCACTGCTTTCGGCGAGAACATTTTATTTCGTGCGCTCATTAATGCATGCATCAAAATTATTTTAATGTCGTTATCTTTATCTAAAAATAAAGTAAATAGGTAGGTATTGTACTTGTACTTACCTACTTGAAATAAAACACAACTACCTATTATAAAATTGTAAGAAGACAGTCAATTGATTAGTAGTTACGTCTTTTGCCCGCCAGGTGGCAGGAAAAGTGGTGCGTTGGCCAGCAAATGAAATGGTCGCTTTGTTTTAACTGTGTAATATTTTAATTCTGTTTAATTGTTTAATTGTGTCCAAAGTGGAAATTAAAGACAGTAATTAGTAAAGACGTTAATTTTATTCAATCCATCATCGTCTCTTTACAAGTGGCAGCCCAACTAGTGGCCAATAAAAGTTTCGAACCAAAATAACGATTTTTTACGAACTCTTAAATTTTGTTTCTAAAATATATTCAGTTTTCAACGAGCATCTTGCTGGTTTTATGTGTGACTGTCTCAATCTTCGAGGTGTTAAGTGAAAGTGAAAATGCCAAGAAGAAAAAGTGCGCAAAGTAGCCACGAGGCGGACTTCGAGGTGGAGTCGCGCATGTCAGCGATGTTCGCGTCCTTTGCTAGGGCTCAAGCTGAGTCTAACAGAGAGTTAATATCAGCTATCCTAGCTTTCAAGGATTCCAACAGTGACAGCGGCGCTCCAAGCCTGTCTCCGACATCACACATAGCACCGCCCTCCGCGCTTATGGGAAACTTCGCTAACTGTACAGCGCGTTTCAGCGGGAGAGCTCATCAAGATCCACGTGTCGTGGATGCTTTTATTGATACAAACATAGTATACAAAGAGTGTACAAATATAAGTGACGAGCATGCGCTCCGCGGCCTGCCAATATTACTAGAGGCAGATGCTGCTGTTTGGTACAAGGGAGTAAAGGGCTCCATTTCTTCGTGGACAGAGGCAATACAACGTTTGCGATCCATGTATGGTGCGCCGAAACCTCCCTACAAAATATTTCGTGGCGTGTTCAGTGCAGATCAAGGACACGAGCGCGCCGATATTTATATCAACCGTCAACGCGCGGAACTCGCGAGTCTACCGTATGTTCTTGATGAACGAATTATATTAGACCTTCTTTACGGCTTGCTAAACATCAATATTCGAAAGCGAATACCTCGAGACCTGGTTAATAGTGTCGACGAGCTCATCGAGCGCGCCAGACAGGTGGAGGACGAGTTCGACGAAGCAGCGTCGGTGCCTGATCAGGGACAACGGGAGCTTCGTGCCGGCCGGCATGAGCCGCGCTCTACGGCGGCGCCTGCGCCGAGCACCTCACTCCGGTCACCTGTGTTTCACGGGTCAACGACTGCTCGTAACTCGGTCGAGACTCCGCTTCGGTCTTCGACGTGTGAAGTTCCTCGGGCGACACAGTGTAACCAAGTAATTCAACCTCTTCAAGGTAACAAAAGTTATTGTGTTTATTGTCGTAAAAGTGGTCACGCTCGCTCTGAGTGTCCGCGACTTAAAATTAAAAGGGATAGTGAAATCAAGTGTTATGGTTGTGGTGCTAAGGGCATCATTCGTTCTAAGTGTGCTAATTGTAATGCTGGGGACAGTAAGCCTAAAGACACTAGTCATACATTTTATTCTTGTAATTTTCATTCTTTGGACAAGTCTTTGAGCGATGATACCTACCCATGTACAGATCTTAGTCATGAACCAAATTTTATAAATCGTAGTAACGATCGTAGTTGTACATTTTGTAACAATATGTCTGTAAATCGTAGCAATCGTAGCCCAAAGAAGAGTCCGTTTTCGTTTAATACAAATTTGTCAAAGATTAAGCAAGGTCATCTGTCAAAGATCACCGAGTTGTGTACTAACACTTTTGTACCTAAGGGGAGCTTGCCTCTCAGAGGCAAGTCGCCTATTCAAAATTGTAACAAGCTACCATTAATGAAGGTTGCCTTTGCGTCTGACTCCAACAGTAACGGCACCAGTAACCGACCTATTCTCAATGTCGAGATTAATGGGGTTCGTGGTACCGGTTTAGTGGACACAGCGGCCAAACGATGTATAGCTGGTTATAGTTTGTATACGTTGCTACGCGATCAAGGTCACCCGTTTCGTAAAAGTAATTTTCGTGTAAAATTTGCAGACGGGATTGTGCGCGATATGAATGTCAAACTTGTTGACGTCGACGTTAAACTTGAGGGTAAGGTTGTACCAACTACCTTCATAGTTTTACCTAACGCCGTAAATAATGAAACACTTTTTGGTATCGATTTTTTATGTAGTGCTCGTATTGTTCTTAACTTACACGCGAACTCATGGTTTATGACTGATCACCCGCAGGCTGTGTATCCTTTGCAAGGCGAGAAGTCAAGCGTCAAGGTGAGTTGTGCAGCTGCAGACGTGATTCGACCTGATGAGGGGGCGATGCTGTCGTCAATGGAGCGAACTGCGTTGTCAACCTTAGTTCACGAGTACGAGGACATCTTTGGTGAAGGGGGAGGAGCGACGCCTTTCGCCGAGCATACCATCGATACAGGTAACCATTTTCCTAAAACTACTAAAGACGAGACCCGTCGTGTGGGGGAAGACTATTCACCTGGTGACCTAATCCTTCTACGTAGCCATGTTTTGAGTAATGCCAGTAAGGGTATAACCTCGAAACTCGTCCCAAGAAGAGATGGGCCCTACTGTATAAAAATGAAGGTGAGTCCCACCACTTACTTAATTTCGCATCGTGAAGCTCCTGATGAATCGATCGGTAAGTATCACGTGTCCGATCTTACTCGCTACCATGCACGTGAGTGTGAGGGTGATCAGTCCAAGCCACGACCCGTCAACCCAAAACGGAGACGCGGTCGACCTCTTAAACTATTAGATTATGTTTAAGTTCCTTGTTCTAATTGTTTTTTGTTATTGTTAATTGTTCTTACTGACTTTCTCTTTGTGTTACTTTTGTGTTTGTTTGACCAAACTGGTGGTCCTATATTTGGTCAAAAGGGGGAGTATGTAAGAAGACAGTCAATTGATTAGTAGTTACGTCTTTTGCCCGCCAGGTGGCAGGAAAAGTGGTGCGTTGGCCAGCAAATGAAATGGTCGCTTTGTTTTAACTGTGTAATATTTTAATTCTGTTTAATTGTTTAATTGTGTCCAAAGTGGAAATTAAAGACAGTAATTAGTAAAGACGTTAATTTTATTCAATCCATCATCGTCTCTTTACAAAATGTATTTATTTTTAAATGTACAAGGTCATTGACATGTATAGCATCTCCTAAGTTTTCCGAGGATTCCACGTCACGCCTTCAGGTGGATAGCGCATGCACCTGCGGAGACGTGATGGGGAATCCGGTTTAATCCCGGCCGCGTTGTGATGGTTGTGATTAGTGAGATAATCTTATTACGGGATTAAACACTAAGTCAGCACTGTTGCCATATATCAAAAGAAGAACAAGAAGAAGGTTATCCGAATTAAATATTCCAAATAAAGGTAAATTTTAAAAGTTACAAGCGAACATTTTCAACATTCCGACCATGAAAATGCCAGCCAGATACGGCCATGCATCTGCCGCCAATAAAATAATAAATATTTTTATTCTCATTCTACCCAGAAAATGTGATTATTGGTCCCAAATTCTTATCAACGGCTTCAAACCAGTCATATGGATATTTTATAACTCGAAAATCATTTGTACCTACTTGTTTATAGTCAATTAGAAAGTGTTCTAATATAGGCTTTGATTATATAGGTATCAATCGGAGTACCTACTTATCAATAACGTATGTTTGTGTCATGATTATAACTGTAGCTCATTAAATTACAATTACAATAATTGTGATAGGTCATTAACAACCTGGAATATTACTTTATTATATATGTACCTACTAGCATTGCGCCTCGGTTTCACATGTGTATATTTTCAAAAGCGTACCCTGCACCCTAAAGCCTGCACCATAGGTAAAGCCGGCTCTGAAAATAACACAAATATTGATTTAAAAGTATATCTTATGGAACTGTTACGGAATCCAAACTTTCTTTTAAATGTGGATTGTGAAACAAACAAACATATTATCGTAATAGACTAGCTTTTGGATGCAAATAGGTTCCAGAACATTTCGAAACATGCAGATGCACTCGATTTTCTGTCTATCTATACCTACGCTTCGCCATTAACCTACGAAGATAGAAAGTTCTAGAACAAGGCCGTGCGAGCATGACCGAGAAGAATGAATCGCATTACTGTAAGTATATAAAATCTACATTCGATTTGCTGTCTAGCTAGACCTTCTAAGGTGTAAAAGTTCTAGAACACAGCATCTACTTCGGTGCCAAAATATTCTACACAGGTTCAGAACTCAGGCCATTCTGCATCATTTTGAAGTATTCGTCCTTCTGATAAGAACACATTGTGGAAGATTTTCGTCCGCCCGCTACTCCCACCCCTGCGCACAGTTACCCCTACCAAACTATTATCAGATAGAGACCCAGGCTAATCTACTACCTACTAAAAATTAAAGCAAGTAAACACCTCTTACTTTTATAGAACCCTTTAGGTACTTTTTAACCGACTTCATTCTAAATTACTTTGAGAAAAAAAAATTTACGAACTGACTAATAACTAAAGAAATTTACCTACCATCGCTCGATGGGAAAAGTGTAGAGAGTGCGCTCGAACCTAGCCTAGAACGTAGTGATCACTTCTTCTTCTTTTAATATGGCTCTACCTCAGATTAAAGACTACGGCTCCACCCATGGACCTTTATTACGTCCATGGCTTCACCAATGTTCATCAGTGATTAGCCAATGTCAATGTCAAGTATTACAGCCTTTATAGTGTTTATAGCCGATTAATCGGTATTTAAGATGATCCCACCGACCGTGATATGCCCTATTAATCACTGACTAATTACAACTATCACAGCGCGGACGGGATTAAATTGGATTCCCCATCACGTCACGGCGGGATACGTGCGTTGATCGCCATGACATGACGCAGAATCGTAGTTATCACAGAGCAAGTAAAATGTAAAAAGTGATTATAAATTATCTTCTTTGGTATAGCCTGCCGAGCTAGTATGACCACATGATAATATATTATAATCTCCTGTATCGATTTATGACATTATCACGTATGACGTAATACTTAGAGAATTTTGTCTACTTTTGATGTTTGACCGCGAAATAAACGCAGTCGAGAGTTGGAAGCCGTTGCCACTGGGGCCACAACACTGAAGATCCGAATTACCTGGCGCCTAGTTCTTCCCTCCCCGACACTTTCGGGTCGATGTTAGAGCGCTGTTCGCGATTATTCGCCTGCACAAAGAGGGCTACCTCAGCGCACGCGAGTCAGACAGAGGCAGTCTGACACGTCTGACAAGTCAAGTCAATAATCCCTATAAATCTCAGATGAATGACTCTGAGCTATAAATAGTGTCTTTAGTCATTGTTCTGAGATATATAGACTGTGGTCAAAGATGTCAAGTGTCAATTCTGTCATTAACATTCTGCCTGTCACGCAGACGCAAGAAAGCCGAAGTTTGATTGAGTTTCTATTCCATTTTCATTATCGCTTAATCATTTTGTAAAATATTGTGGTAAAAATGGGATTAGCAACAATTATAGAAAACGAAGCGCACTTTCAAAGTGAAATAAATAGCGCAGGAACAAAACTTGTTGTAGTGGACTTCACTGCAACTTGGTAAGCACTTTTTCTTTTATTCTTCTCGAAAACCACGCAAGTTCTTTTACCAGTCAGTTAAAAACATAGTTATGTTTTTTTAATTAGACTCTAAACTTAACGTTATTAGGGCTCTATATGCATACGTGAAGACGATGACATTTTGATATATTTACTGATCCACTGTCAGGATCACAGGCATATGTTAGATGTTACTCAAATTACTTTTGTTTTGTCCCACTGCAAAAAGACAAAGCCTCGGCTATAGATAATAATAAACTATGCACACCCTTATATTAACACAATACAAAACTATGCCTATGCTAAACTGTTCTGTTGTCTGCTGATATTTGTTTGTGAAGTTTTGGGTCTCTCGAACCAAAAATAGATACTTAATTTCTGTAATGAAGTTATACTGAAAATTAATTGCAGGTGTCCGCCATGTCAACGCATTGCTCCATTCTTTGAACAGTTACCTGCTAAGTTTCCAAGGGCTGTGTTTTTGAAAGTAGATGTGGATCGCTGTGCTGAAACAGCTAGTGTTCAAGGGATTAGTGCAATGCCTACTTTCATTTTCTATAGAAACAGGGTAAACATTTTAAATTAATATGTATAGTAAATTTTTTTTTAACTTTTCTTATATTGTAAACAAAATTTGCACGTCTTTTTATTATTATTATTTTAAATAACAGTTTAAAAGATATGATTATTGGTTCTGTAAATGTAAAATAAGTTAAAAATATTGATTAATATATTGTATAAACCTTTTAAAAAAAAGTGCACTTCAAAAATTTGCACTGAAAAGTAAGAAATAATAAAAATTTCGTCGTAGAATTTGAAGAGGTTGGTGCCAAATTAGAAACAACTTAGTTCCCAAATTCACTAATCTAGACAATTCATTAGGAACCTACGATCATCAGTACATACAAACATAGATAATATTGAACAGATCTTTATCTTCTTAGATATTTACTTAGTTTTGTATCCTAATTTGGCACCAACCGTCTTCAAATTCTACGACGAAATTTTTATTATTTCTTACTTTTCAGTGCAAACTTTTGAAGTCGGTGCACTTTTTTTTAAAAGGTTTATTTTACCCTTTTAAGTGATTTTGCTGCCTTGAGAGACAAATAATAACGCAACTAAAAAAATATTGATGAAAAATTAAAAAAAAACGCTGTGGATGTGATTTGAACCATGTGCTTGTGCATCCTATGACTCCCCATTACATTTAACCGCTAGACTATCGTCACGAAAATTGACAACTTCGTGTCAATAGCAACCGTTGCTAAGGCTTTTTCTGATACATAATTTCAGCCGTAAACAGAAGTTAATTACTGAATTTCTGAAAAACTACTGAACCGATTTTCGTCATATGTCTGTGAGATAATGTCGAGAAATTATTATGTCTTGAAAAAAATAAGTTGTCAAAAACGGTACATATTTTATCGAGATATCAAGAAAAATGTACATATAAAGTCAGTTTTTTTCAAAATTTCTGAAAAACTAATGAACCTATTTTTATGAGATAAAAATGGGACCAATCCGGAAGAATTATCTGTCGATTAAAAAAGAAACCATCAAAATCGGTTCACAATTGGCGGAGTTATCGATGTACATACATACATAAAAATACCTTATAAAAGAACCTTCTCCTTCTTTTTTTGGAAGTCTGTTAAAAATTGTTATTACTTTCATTATATTATGTCTTTTAAAAATTTTAAATGACAACTTATTTAAAAAAGACATGCAGTTTGATTTTTTAACCTCACTGATCTTTAATGGGATTAGTTTATACAAAACTTTCTTCAATTTCCAAACCATCATAATGAATCTACTAGATTATTATTTAGTATGCTTAGGAATAATTTGGCAGATTTTCTATACCTACTTTTAATGTTTATAAAAATTTACAATTCTCATATTTATCACATGGTTCCATTTATTTGTTCTTTTTTTTAACAAAATTTCACATTATAAAAAGTAGAAATAACATGATAGCCTATTTATATGAAAAACCAGTCTAAAAAACCAATCTTTAACCTTTTGTGCAATTAAATATGGCACTTACTATGTATATAGTTCTTTCTAATTTTCCATTACTTTTTCAGACCAGAATTGATAGATTACAAGGTGCTGACCCTAGTGCTTTGGAGACCAAGGTTAGACAACATTATGGCCCTGAAAATGCCACCGAGGATGATGGAGCCGTTGCTGGCCATGTAAGTTACTTTGATGTTTTTTATTTGAATTATTGAAACTTATTTTGTTCACTAAAGGCCTTCCAGTCAGCCAGACAGATTCTGTGAAATTTAAACTCTGTTAAAATTATTTTGTGAAAGTAGAGTAGTCTTCTCCTATAAAAGAATAAAAAGAATATAGTTTGTTTTAATATTTTCTTCTTTTTGGCTTTTTTGGCTCTACCAATAGTACCAATCTCCTCTAATCACCATGTTAATCAATGATTTGCCAATGTCAAGTATTATAGCCTCTATAGTTTCAATATGCAGATTAATTGGTATCTAAGATGATTCTGCTGACTGTGATGTCTTACTAATCAGCGCAGTCGGAATTAAACCTGCTTCCTCACCATGTCACGACGGAACGCGTGCGTCGGTTGCCATGACATGACGTAGAATCTTTAATATATTCATATATTTTTTCAGATGGATCTCGTGACATTTATATTGAAGAATGAATGTGAGTGTTTGAATGAAGTTGATGATCATCCATTGACACAAGCATTAACTGATGGAACTGGATATCTCAAAAGTGACTGCGATGAACAACTAATCATCAACATTACATTCAATCAGGTAAGAATATACATATTAGATAAGCTCTTAGAGAGAAAAAACTTATTGGCTATTATTTTTATTATTAACTAGCTTTCTGCTTTGCACATGGAAAATCTTGAAATATGACATTAAAGTTTATCCCCAAGAATTTGTGGGATAAAAAGTTTGCCTATGTCACTCTTTGGCCTTCCAACTATATCTGTGCAAAATATCACGTCGGTCCGTTGCTTTGTTCTGGCGTGAAATACGGACAAATGAACACTTTCACATTTACAATAGTTAGGATTAGGATTGCCTCAAATATTTTTTTGTTTGGTAACCAATAAGTATCTTCTTGTGAATGTCAAGAAAAAGCAAACAAGTGGACAAAGTACTTTATAATGTACCTGTTCTATATTTTTGCATAAAATAATCTACATTATTTCTTGCAGATTGTGAAACTTCATTCTCTGAAAATTAAGGCTCCAGCGGACAAGGGACCAAAAACTTTAAAACTCTTTATTAACCAACCGAGAACACTTGACTTTGATAATGCTTCAAGCAACCAGTCTGTGCAAGATGTTGAGTAAGAGATATATATATATATATTACTAGCTTTCCGCCCCGTAGAAATGTGACAAAAGAATTTAAAAAACGGCCGTTCCCGTTGTCGAGAAATTGAAATGACATTTATCAATGAACCACTAGAATCGAAATTCTACTTTTTAGTTTATATTTCATATCTATGATTGGGCCATCACACTCTTTCCTTGTGCTCATTCTCAATAAAGAAGAGCTTAAACAACTTAATCTCTTACTGACAGAAAATCATATGTGTGATGTGATTGTTATGTAAATAAAACACGTTTTTTTATTATTTCAGAGTCTCCCCAGCAGACCTGGAAGGTAACCCAATACCGCTCAAGTTTGTGAAGTTCCAGAGTGTTCAAAACATTCAGGTGTTCATACAAGACAACCAAAGTGGAGGGGACGTTACACAGATTAACCATCTCGCATTTTACGGGTCACCTATTTCAACCACGAATATGGGTGATTTTAAACGAGTTGCGGGAAAGAAGGGTGAAAGCCATTAAATTTGTAGTGGCATGTGGAATATAATAAGAATGTTTATAACAGATTTGCTTCACTCAAGATTTTTAATCCAAATCCATTTAAACTACACTAACAAAATGAACGTTGGACCACTGTTTATTACTTCCTCACTATCTAATATTACAAAAGTAACTGCAGGATTTTCCTTGGAAAAAAGTCTCCTACTTTAGCCAAGAGTAGCAAATCTGCTATTTACGTTAAAAGTGTTTTACAAACTGCATTTTATACTACAATAATTATTATAAAACATTGGTGACAATAGCTGCCATTCTTAAACAATATATATATTACCAAGTACCATAGTGGATAATAATATATTAATCCTATATGTGGCCATATGTATACATAATATATCAAATACTGTTCATGAAAGATAAGTGTGTAGTTTTTATCTATCATTCCAGGTAATGTCCAATACAGTTTGATAAAATAATATTATACTCGACTAAGCTGAATTTGTATATTCAATAAAAAAAACAAAATTTAGAAAATTGCATTTCATTTTAATCCTGTTTCAGTTCATACAGTTGTATGTATGCCTCTGTGAGAGTTATCATTTGTGGTAAAATACTGGTTACATGCAAATCTTGCATTTCATACCTGAAATGTTTAAAATATTTTATTGTGTACTTTTTTGATCAGCTTATGTTTATGGTCGTAGAGCCTTATAATCTTTCTCAGTAAACGGGCTATTTAACGCAAAAATAATTTTCAAATCTTTCCTAAACATAAATACTTTATATATTAGTATAGATAACAGATGTTGATAGCAATGGTTAGAAATATCTTGTAACCTGAGGACCTGGGTTCAATCTAGACAACCATGGGTCAAAAAACTAATTGTAATATCTATATATTATTTCTCAAAGGTCGATATCAAATATCTCCCCTAATACTGTATCAAAGTTAATGTTTGATATGCCATTTTGAAGATTTCCCTCTAATGACAAATAAACAAATCAAAATTAAATGTTTTTTAAAAATTTGACTAATTTATTTTGTAATCAGTTGAATGGTGCGAAGTTTTTCAGAGAAAGTAATTTAAAACGTAATTTTCTAGCTATAGTCGAACGAAGAAACGTGAAAACAACTGTATAATAGGGCGCGACTGGTGGACTATATTGTGACCGTTCACTTCCCTTCACACCAGGCATGATGGTTGTTCTATAAAAAAAATTACCATTGTTGTGTTGGTTTGTGTAGAACGTGCACCCTGTACGTGCCTTTCTCAGGAGTCCCATCATGTACTATATTCCCCACCAGCTCGTAAACAGTTTTTCCATTGTACTTCATTTTAATTTCCGGAGTAAGAATATCGCCAAAATCCACATTTCTGTTTAAAAAAAATTAAAAAATCTATATTACATCAACCTAATATCTGCAGATCGAAACAACTAGTCACGCCTAGTGGCTTTATAAAGGACCTGGAAAGACTATAAAACAATGAAATCAATTGCACTTTTTAATGTTTCTTTTATTGCATACTAGCAGTTGCCCGCGACTTCGTACGCGTTGTATTAGGAATATAACGTTTACATTTACACCCCGTTTTAGGATTGATATTCTAAAAATCATTTCTTATTGCACCTAATGGTTTACGCTGTGCGTTGATTGTCAGTCAGTCAGCGACACGACGGTTTTATATAATATTTAAATGAGTAGTGGTTGCCGATAAAAAATATTCCAAATCGTTTGTAACAAAAAAATATTTCTAACTTACTTCACTGGGAAATTGACGACAGTGGGATTTTTCTCAACAAAAAAGGTATTCTTAGTAAATCTCTTGATGTAGAGTATGAGATAAGGTGGCAGCTCGGTTATCTCGAATCTCTTCAGGAAGTTCTCCTTGTAAGTTTTATATTCTTTAGTGGCTTGTCCGTTGAACTTGGACAATAGCTGATATAAATTCACCTGTTAAACAAATATTTAAATATAAAATGAACGTAATGACGTGTATTTACTCGTTCCTGCAATTTTTACCATATTTGAACATTTTTAAGACCAATATTCATTGCACTGCTTTTCCCCGCCGGGTATGTGTTGACGATATGTGCAGAAGATATTTAGCGTTCCTTATTGAGCCGATAATATTTTTGGAGATTACTTGTAACCAGAGAAGACGGAAAGGTATCTCCGAAAAGACATTTAAATAAATAGCGACTCTTGATACGACGCAATAAAATGCAATTCAGCTCGCACAGTGTTGTTTCCCTAAAATTATATTCACCTACAAGGCGCCTCTCTGTGGCGTAACTCTATATCTTCTGACGCGCGTTAGGATTGTCTTCTTGTGACGAATAATTAATCTGAATATTTACTTACCTATACTTATGTACTTGTAGTTACGTACCTAAAGCGCGGAGTGCGACTGGCCTGCTATAGCGGGGTACCCGAGCTGTATAAACATAATAAACTCACCTGCGGAATAATATTCTCCCTAAACTCATCAGTAAAGAGCGGTGTCGGCGGTAAGTCACAAGTGAGATAAAGGAACGGGCACTCCGTCACTATTTCCTTGTACTCGTCACTGTTCAGGTCGACCTTGGCCGCATCATCGCCGTCTGGCGGCGGAAGTTTTCTGCAAATCGAATAAATTACGTAAGAATATCGAACTATGTATCCGCCCCGGCTTCGGCGATGAAAGTTTTTAAAATATGACATAATTTATACCGAAAAAAATCCGGGATAAAAAGTAGCCTATGCCACTCCCAGGCTCTTCAACTGTATCTGTTTCAAAATAAGTAGATCCGTTGCTCTGTTTCGACGCGAAAGAAGGATAAATAAACACACTTTCGCATTTATAATTTTAGTTGGGATACTTAGATAGACAAAAAATAGGCACAATGCAGCCCGCACGGGTTCAATGCACATAGTGGCCAAGGCCATGTACCTACCAATGGGGTTCTTTTAAATTATCTGATTATATAATCCGACAATATGTACCTCAACATAACTAGCCACTCTGGTAAAGTATGTAAAAAATAATGTGCCGTGGCGTATTAGCCAGTTACCAAGAGCTGGCATGAACAAATACATTCATTGGTATACAAAAAATATAAATATCAAAAGTGTCACTATTTGTCAATATTTAAATAATAAGCACAATTAGTAAAAAAAATCCTATCATATCATGCCGCCTACATTTCCTGTTCACAACGAAATTCGGTAGAAAAAAATTTCAATGCATAATATTAGTAATTTAAAAAAATGTAGCGTCATCTACCAAACTTATGTTGAAAAAAAGTACACACAAACAAACACATTATCACAACCTTTATATACATTGTGGTGTGGCCAGAGACACAAGTACCACATTTTGCAGAACAGCTGGAAAGCCTATTGGTGGTCACTTCTTTAACAGAAGTACAATAACTGTTATTTTTTAGAAGTGCCCTCCGAAGCACGATAGAACTAACCTTGTGTATATCCTCATTTGACCAAGAAATGACTTGTATATTATTGAACTGTTCGGTTTCTTAGTTCCGTTTAGTGCCATGTGCAGTGAATTTAAAAACCAAGATAAAAAATCTATGGGATCACCTGAAATACAAAATAAATATTTAAGCTAAACTCTGTGACTGCTTTGGGTTTTTTTCTGTCGAAATTCTATTGATTTTTAGACAGACGAATTATTTTATTGAGGTATTGAAAACGGCACTCTTTCTGCACGTCGTTAAATGCGTTGCATAATATAATTTCGTGTTGTCCAGTTGTAATTTTCACTTAAAAATGTACAACACTAAAATATATTTACAACTATATAAACAAACACGCATCTATCTATACGGCCTTTGCTAGATACAACAGTAACAGTGTCCACTTTTTGCCAGTTGTCCATATTAAACAGAACAGGTGGCAAGCATTGAATGGACCTAGATGTGTCACTTCTTTAACAGATGTAGATCTGTTATTTTTAGAAGTGTGGATCGAAGCACTAGAAATCGATTAAAGCACATATTCTTAAAGAAAATGGGTTCAATGGCTTTACATAAGTGAGATTTGAACCTGGGTCCCCCCAGATTCAAGTACAACTTCTACCAATCACGCTGTCGACTCGAAAAATACTCACTTTGTTTAATAAATTGAAACTTCTTCCTGGACCACAAGACCACAGCCTGTAACATTTCATGTGGCGACACATGAGCTTTAAAAGCATGAGGATTCCACAGTTTACGTAATAGTTCACCAACCCTTTGCACCAAAAGAAATGATGAGTCACCTGGTGGCCTCTTAACTTTTGCATAGTTCTCCTCTCTCAGAAAGTAATTTCTCAAAGGTCTCACATGAGACAGGCACTGTAAAAATAAAAAAAAACTTCTATACATATTGATTTGTATATGTACATAATGGAGGTTTGTTTATTTGTTAATTGTAACATGTATTTGTTTGAAACAAAATAAAAGGTTGAAATCTAGATATAAAAACTATTTATAAATGCCTCCTGCTGGTATTTATATTTTAGTTGCATTTAACTACCCACAAATGTGTATAAAGATATATATGTATTTATTTGCCACTTAATTTATTCAGTAATAGACTAAAGCAATGCCTTGTTAAAAAATGCTTGGTAAACAGCTGATGATGGCGTCTTTTATATAATACATAAATTAGTCTAGGTTTAAAAGAAACATTAAATTTTGATTGGTTTGATTATTTTTCGTTATTAGAGAGGAAAATAATTTTCAAAATGGCGTATCAAACATTAATTTTGATGAAGTATTAAAGGAGATAATGGTGTACCAACAAAATAATATATAGAGATTAGAGATCATAAATTATACCTCCAATGTTACAGGTGATATTATAATATTAAAATCAGAAATAGAGTCTAGAACAAAACAAACATTCCAGCAAAATACTCCACTATTTAACACTTTTCTACAAAACACCAGAATCTAAAATTAAATGGTTTCATAACAATGCCAATAACAATCCCAGCATGACAATTCTGTATGTGATAAAGTACAAATCAACCAAAATAATCGAGCCAAAGCTAGTAGGCGACGCCATACTAGTTGTAGCTCTACTTATCCTGGTTGGTTTGCTTTTTATCATGGGCGATGTGTCCATTTCACAAGTTCAGAATCCACTTTTTGGAAATTGAAACATACCTGTAATATAACATTGCAGTAATCATTAGCCTTAATATTATTCAGTCCCACTATACCAGGCATATACATTGTACCATCAATGGCTCTTGACATCTTGGTATTATAATCCATCTGATCAATCTGTTCTGGTGTAAATATTGGGTTCAGCACATACTTTATGTCATTAAGTGATGAATCTGAAATCATATACACATTTAGTTCAAGGCTGTAGCCATGAATTTATTTCGGAACTAGAAAGGCAATGGTAGATTTATTTTTAGTCTTGCTTGATATCAAATTATATTTTTCACTTGCATGATAAGTTCATGGTATGTAATCATAAAATTATTAAGAGTCTATCAAGCATGGTTCAAACATTGTATCAAACAACGTTTGGGTCAAGGTGCTGGATCATATCCAGGGTGTGACAAGTTGGGGCACTTAACAACAATTAAAGAGAGATAAGTGTATACTAACCAATCACTTCATAATTATCAGGCAAACAGTAAAACTTCAATGTATGTAAATTAAGGTAAACATGATGTCCTTCTGATACAGAGTGTGTGTATGCATGAGTGTTGGTGCCTCGACCCTAGAACAGTAGATAATACATTACAGTGCATTTAAATTCTATTTTAAAATTTCATTGTTTTTTCAGCAAAATAGAAATATTAAAGGCTATATTTTGTACTAGTAACCAGCCCAGCTTCACACCAATACAATTTAGTTTTACAATAATTTGTAGATATATAATTTAAATTGTAAACACAGTTGTTGTTGATAATTTCATTCTACACAATGTTGTATATGTATTAGATTAGACAGCATATTCCATGGAAACAGCGAAGCAGCTAACACTCTTGGAGACAATCAGGAACAGCAGCCTAATTGCGTAACTTGAAAGCGATACAATCACTATCATTTTTTAACAGATAAAGGTCGAATTTAGCCCCGCACTTTTCGAAATGTGTATTTTCGTTAATTGTGCTATATTGTGTTGCGTTTGTGCCGTACTGTACAATGTAGCACAATTAACGAAATTACACATTTCGAAAAGTGCGGGGCTAAATTCGACCTATATCTGTAAAAAAATGATAGTGATTGGATCACTATCAAAGTTACGCAATTAGGCTGCAGGCCTTGTTTAGGCGGGAAACTTTGGTTTATAATTTATGTAGGACAATAATAAAATTCTTAATACAAAACTAGGAGACCCTTTGATTGAACATCTTTTTGATAATAGCTTTTTTTTTGGTTAATTTGTTCCTCTTCAGGATTTTATAATAGCTATTAAAACCATAAACTATAATTAAATAAAGGTACCTACCTGGAAATATTTTCCACACACCAAACAAGCATAGACATTGATTCGTGTTAACGACACAGAACATAGTTTTTCAAAGTCAAAATCTAGTACATGTCTGTTGATGGTGTCCAAGTAAGGGCACTGTATGTTTGCTGATGACTTAGCAGTAGGTTCTATAACAAAATCACAAAACTATTTAATAAAAGTTTAGTAGAATATTTTCATAGAATACTCAGCACCACAATAACTGTATAATATTGGTTTAAATTCTTATACAAACCTTCCAAACCATTTCCATTGCTATCTGATAGTTTCCTTTTTTTCGCTTCGGACATTTTTGATTTGATTACAGCACAAATAATAAATAAATAAAATATTTGTATTACTTGCTCTTACACATTACAATATGCATAATTATTTAATAATTAATGGTAATTATTTTTTGGTTAGAAAAATATAATACTTTATTTTTTTAATTAATCCCTTTTTTTTTTTGGTAAAATTCTTTCCGAGGAAAAGGCAAAGGTCTATTTAACCATACAGCCATGTCTTCAATATTTGAATCCAAAGGCCATTTCTAGGATAGGCAAAAGAAAAATCCATGCAGCCTCGTCTTCAGTATTTCATATCCAAGTAAAAATTAATCTCTTTAAGTAAATTCTTCATGTTAAACGAATAAGATTGTAGTATTCTTAAGTCAAAATCAATGAAATTACGTCTTTAGTGTATAAGATCTTGCAAAAATATAATACAACCTGTGATTATACCTGTGGACTCAGATGAACCTGTGGATAATAATACCACAGACTACTATATAACATAAATAAGTTACTCTATGGTGGCGGCACAGAGCAATCCAAGGAGACGCCAAGGAGAGCCAAGGAGCAATCCAAATCCAATCGTGCGTCCCGTAAACAGAGTATAGTCCTCAGTCGCCATAACATCCGGTTAGGGCTGCCTTCCCCCGAAACAAAAATTGTCTATGTTGTCTATATCGATAAAATGGGCTGAAGGCTTTGAGTCAAGTAGTATATTCCTTGCTTTGAGTATTTACCAAAGGAGACGTGAATGTAAATAACCCTCAGATTAAAGACTACTAGATTTAGCCATGGCGTGGCCACACATGAAACAGCAATATATATATAAAATATTGCCATACTAAAAAAATATCCCATATTATTAGGAATTTTGAATACGAAAGTCGGTTGCTCCATTACGCATAATATGAAACTATCTGTCACCACGCCTTTTAACCCAAGATTCAAAACAGACAATCGAATTCCATTTGCTACGATCATGACACACCTCTTTCGCTTCTTTTATATTCATCACACCTTTCATATATGCTCGGCGATTGTTCCTACCTACGTTGCCTTCAATCAATATAGGAGATAGGTACAAGGAAGAAATAAGCACGTCTCTTTAGGTACAATATAGATTATATATTTACATCAAAATTCACTTGTGACGTATTGCTGTCCAGCCTCTGATGTTGTAATAAGGCTTTAATTGTACCCTCTTTGCTTTATAGTCCATGGAAACATCATCAAAATGAACAGAACAAATTTTTGAATATTTTGTTGGATGGCAATTTTGTCGACCAGTAGCTTCCAGCCATTCCTTTTTTATTTCAGTATTAGATGGAAATCTGAAATATAAATTGTTCTATGACATTTGGGTAAATAAAATTCACTACATGGCAACACTTAATCTGTTTTAGTTTGAGGTTATATTATGATAAAATTATAAAAATATCTAAATTTCCTGACTGACCCAAAAAATATTCTAATGCGCGGCGCGAGCAGAATCCACCATGATTAAACCACCTTTTTGTATTTTATAACAATACAAAACACATATTAGTCTACTCACGAGTGAAATGTTATTCCGTCCATTTTTCGCTCACTACGGCTTTTCCAGCCTAAAACACTACAACCCACCATGGCATATACATATAACACACAATAATTAAACAAGTCTCGGTCTCAAAACACACTGAAATTCTCAAAAAGTCCGAAACCCCTAAATGGTCTTTATATTTTGTTTGGCAATTCCAGGCAATTCCTTGGTTTTGACCACAGAGCAAGTAAAAGGTTTTGACAAACAATGAAAACCGGCCACGGTGAAAAGGACAAAAAAAAACTTCCTTTTTTCTTCCTTTTTTACGTATCATTGTTAACTTGCTGTCTCGCTCTGACAATTTCTTGGCTACATCTAGTAAAGAAATAACCGAACAATTTTTACTGCCACTTTTGGCGGGGGGGAGGTAAACGCCTAGTGGCTAGTACATACTAGCCCCTGCTCTTTGATTATATACACTCTAGATAGAGCAAAAGCGGCGCGACCGCGTCGAAAAAAATGTAGTGTAAAAGTTACCTGACTTGAACTTTACCACCGCTCAGTACCGATTGAGTAATCGTGTCTGACAGTTGTGCTAAGTGTTAAAATTTTGTGCCTCAAAATGGCGTCTTGCGTTATAAAAGTGGGCCGAAATTATTGAGGACTTTTGAAAACAACTACTTCAATCATCTACCATCGGTAAGTAAGTCATATAATATTATATTTCTCAAAAATAACACGTGTACTAAAAAATAATATTTATTTAAGTCTTAAAATCAGCCACTTTGAACGATGTTGCAAGCTTTTGAAATTAAAATTCCCAAATGAACGTCAAATTAATTTACCTATATTGTAAATAAAAAATTAAGTTCCCTCACGCCTGTAATACCATATATAGGGGTAGGCAGAGACGTATACCACCAGCTGCCACTGCGTGGTATATGACCGGTTTTATCAATACGGATGTCGTACATTGTCGCCCCCCTTCATACAAAATTTTTCGAACAATTTTTTTTCTTTTCCTGTATGAACTGAGATTTTAATGCGACACCCCCCCCCCTCCCCCCCTCCTATTCTAAATCTGACCTTTTCTGTTCTCCCAGGGGTCATAAAAACTTTTGGTATGGTCATATAAAGGGCGCTGAGTACCAGAAAAATCCGAAACCCCCCTCCCCCCTTTCTTTTTATTGACCCTCGTATCTGGGAAACTACAAATCGGAGGGGGTTCATGCCGGAACTAATGATGATCAGGACCTCCTCCTATTACAGAATCCATCCAAAAAAGTGTCGTTAATACATTTTTTTATACATTGTCGCCCCCTACATACAAATTTTTTTGAACAAGTTTTTCTTTTCTCGTATGAGATTTGAATGCGACCCCCTCCCCTGTCCCGCAGCCTTTTATTTGAATACTGTCCATTTTTCCCTTCGCCCCTCCCCCCCCCCAACTTTCACTTTTCTTAAGATACAAATTTTCATACCTGTCGCCCCCTACATGTTTTAAAAATTTAATAATTTATTATTTTCAGAATACCTAATGATCCGATTATTAGTGCTCGGTGGATTAATATTATAAGAAAAAGCGGGGGTGAAGATACCTGGCAACCAACTGAATCAACAGTAGTATGTTCTGATCATTTTAGAACAAAATATTTGTATTATGTAAATTGTAATAATAATACACGTATAAAATATAAATAAAACATAGTCAAGTAATATTTTTATAATTTCATTATGTTTCATGTGTATCATTTTTTTAATAAAAATAATTATTTTTTTGTTTCGTTAAAAATGTGTTTAACCTAGAAATTCACATTATTATCCACACTACTCCTAATTTAATAAAAACATCACGTTGAAAAAATTCAATAAAACCTTAAATAAAAATTCCCATATTTATGAAGAATAGTTAAAAGTTGGTAACACCGCGCGTTCATATAACAATAGCAGTTCTCCTTACTTGTGTGCGTGATTACGCACACTATTGGATTCACATCTGGCCTACTGTTTTTGTTGCGTTTGTAGCGTAACGTTCTATCTAGCTAGAGTGTATCTTATCAAAGCCCCTGCTGTATTTTTCTGTCGTTTTATTGTCGCAACGGATTTTACGTTATATGATGATTATGTTAAAATACAAACATAATAATTATAATTAATGATTGGAAACACTAAGTTTGACGCCCTAGATCGCCTTTCCCGTTTAAAACATCACAATTAACTATTTTCCTAGAGCTCTGTCCCGCGACACAAAAGGATACCAACGAAATCTAAGGTAACTTATTACTGCGCACCTGGTTAGTATAACTGGTCAAAGGGGAAAAAATAGGCGAAAGGGGAGCCCGTCTATTCTATGGCCCCTCCATAGGCTTAGTACTCTATGGCTGAAGGTCGATGAATTTTAAACTTTCGTTTGTTGGTTATTCGGGATAACAGGATAATTAAATTGCAGAAGTTGAAATTATGCCAACACAATTTAGTATGTTCAAATGGACATTAATATTTTAACAATGTACATATTTAATAATACTTCGTGTATATTTAAATAAAAAATATTAGCTTACCAAAGAGGTATTTTTTTAAATCATTATACACACGGTAGATACAATACCTTCTCGGGGGGTCGTCGCCTCAGCCGAAAATTCACAAATTAGGTTTTTTGCAAAATAGCAAATAACTATTAACAAATAAGTATTCCAAAAAAATTCGTTAAGAAACGTACTAGGTACCGATATTTTGTACTACTTACCTAACTCTTTCGTGACTCTCCCAGTCGGAGATCGTTAAGGAGACCGTAATTAATGGTAACGTACAAGGAATATACTACTCTCTGGTAACGTACGTCATGAGTGCTTCACAGACACGGACACACGGTACATCATTATTATATCTCTCAACTTTTAGTTAGGAGTTTTTGATTGATGAGTGGGTGAAGTGATTTTTACGATTTCAATGAGCTTGGAGTGGAGCTGTAAGATTTAAATACCTTTGACTGTTTGATAACAAAAAAAAAATTACCAAAATTTTAATTTTTCATTGTCATTTCATTTCATAAATATTTTTTTCAGTTTCCCAAAAATGGCCGCTTTGGGAAATGTTGTGGACTGGTCAACCTCTGTTAAACCATTTTTAACTGCTTTATATGGCCCATTTTTCGACAAAAACGATGCTGTAGAAATCATACAATCTCTTATTAAAAGGTAAGCTTTTGTCTAACAGTCTTATATTCACAAACGAATTTCTCGTCTCAAGTTTCCACTCCGTACAATAAATTCTAGATTGATCTTGTTTAGATAGAAATTAACAACGTATTAACGCGGTTCTGTGATTATCTTTATTTATATTGCTTTTAACTATATTTTACAACTTTTACCAATGGAGCTTTACCTACACTTGTATTTCTCACTTTCTAGTCAATGTTAATATTGTTATTATTAGTACAATTAAAGGATACTTATTAATTTCTACAATATTTTCTTATTTATCCTAATTTATTTATTATAATAACCTTTATGAAAATATTGCAACATAATTTAGGTACTTTGAATGACTCAAATCAAAGGAAAATATTAGAGAGAGATATAATAAAATACTTGATTTCATGCAAATCTATAATAATTGTAAGCAATTAATTTGAGGGTACTTTTTAAAATTGCTTGTTAATTTTCAGTGAAAATGACTTCATTGCCCATGATGATGCACATGATCTGTTTTACACATGCTTTGCCTGTCTATCGGCCCACCTTCTCACAGTCAATGCTAGTAACTGTAAGTACTTTTTCTAATTATAATTAACTAGCTTTCCCCCTGGCTTCACTTTGTGGAAATTTATCATTTGTTGATGTTTAAGATTACCACCCACTCAATTGGGTTGTAGAGTGATGTTACATAGCCTATAACCATCCTCAACAGGCTATATAATAAAGAATATTTTTTAAATTTGACAGGTAGGTAGTTCCTTAGTTTAGCTCTATATATTAATCAAGGATTCCACGTGACGCCTTTGTGGTATACGCACGCGTCCACCAGGACGTCATGGGGAATCCAGTTTAATCCCGCCCGCGCTGTAATATTTGTGATTAGTCAGTGATTAATAGGACATATTACGGCCGGCGGGAGCATTCTACCGATCAATCGGCTTATTGTTACTGTGACGTCTATTACTTGACATTGGCGGAATCATCAAAACCCTGATGGAGCCATTTTGAAAAAAAATAGAATATATTAATCAAGCATGCATTAATAACTAAGATTTAGTTTAGGATGGGGCCAAAGTGAATGGATCCAGATCTCAAGTTTTAATAAACTAGGTAACATATACCTTTTATTTTTACTTACTGAGTGCTGCCAGTGCTTTTGTAAATTAAATAATTTATTCACAGAATTTATCAAATATATTTAATATGTATCTCTGTCTATACTAATATTATAAATAGGATGCGAGTTGAACCCTAAAACTATGTTTTACTATAGTTTTAAAAAGGACTTAAACAGCCCTAGTTATAGTAATATTTTCAACTAAGATGTAAAGCCTGGGGTTGATAGCTAGTAGGTAATTTTTTTTTTATTAAGTTTAATAAAGATAATGTAATATGCTTGTGCTTACTTTAGTGCCATTGGACCAACTCGGCTCAGCAAGGGATGCTCTTAGGGTTATCTTGACCCAAATACTTAAGAAGCTTTCCGAAGCAGGACTAAGCTATGATGATGCAACTTCATCTGTACCATCACCTAATGTGTCTGTTAAGCAGGTATTTAATTTATAATAAGTCTAGTTTAACTAGTGTGTACCTGAATGCCTTTATCCCAAATTAAAAAAAAAAATTTAAAGAATCCTAACCTATTAAAAAAAAGAAACACCTCTTTTCAAACATCTAAAGTGGCTGAATTCTTTTATGGGATAAAGGCAAGGGCCAAGTACCTCTTGAACTGTTTACTTCTGATAAGTTTTGTTTGCCTCAATTATATTTTCACTAAATACCCCTCACAGGTACTAAAGGTATGGGTCTACAACAATTTGAATACCTAAATAAATATGCTTATAACTATTTATCTATTAGATATATATGTATATGCTACCGCAGACTCTGACTAATTAAGCTGGCTTCCCACGGTGCGTGATACGGACGGACGCGCACCAGCCCGCACCGACACGCACCGTGGGAAGGGTATTCGTCCGTGCTCGTGTGTGCTTGTGCGTCGCGGTGCGCCCGATCCGCGACGAGTCGGTAACTTCAAAGGTGCGGTGCGTGCTCGTCCGTGCTCGTGCGTATTCGTGCGTGGCCGTCCGCGGTCGTCTGATATTACTATACCCTTTGGTCTGTCGTGCGGCCTGCATGGTGCGTGATAGTCACGCACCATGGGAAGCCAGCATTAGACTGCATATGCTATGATAACTTGCTGGGGCAAACTTTTTCTTATACTGTTATGGCTCAGCTCCTAAACATGATAGGTTCCCATGTTTAATACCCGGTGAATCAACCTATCTACTTGTGAAAAGATCACAGAAAGACAGATGCAGCGAGGGACTTTATTTTAAAATATGTAGTGATGATATACTTCTTGAGAGAGTTGAATACTGCTGTAGAATATATATTCTAGATGTACAATTAGGTAGTAAAATTAATTTAATATTTCAGCTGTTACTACCAATTGTGGGGCTTTGTGGAGTGGATGATGGTGGATATCCCCAATCAGATCAAGTGATTCTCACTGTTCTACTGAAAAGTGCTAAATTGCCAGCTCATGTCACTATTCCAGGTAATATTTTTCTTATTTCTATGTTATAAATTGTTCGTTTGTTTGTAGGGTGTAATCTCTAGAGCTACTTAAAAGCGGCTACACACGGCCCTAAAATTGGTGGCAATATTGGGGCAGTGGCACTGCAGTGATGGTGGGGATAAAATCGGGTGCTACTCTACACACGTCCCTACCGATCAGTATAATATCTACCATGCAGCGAAGCGCTCGTCGCCAAGATTTTCATTCAAAACTCGAAGAAAAAATTTATAGTTTTAAAGCCTATGTTTATTTATTATCATTCTTATTAAATAATATGTTAGTTTAGTTTTCATTGTCCCTATATTAGTTGTATTTAGTCATGAATTATTTTATTTAATTATTATTGTAATGTTGAATATTTTATTTTATCTATGAGTATGTAAATAGTTTTAATTAATTTAATTGTAAATAGAAGTAGTATTGTATATTTATTTCGGATTCCTGAAAGTATCAATTCTTAATTTCGACAGTTGTATGTAACTGAATAACGACGTGACACTCGCAGAAATGTACTTATCTTAGTACGATTGCCATTAAATAAATTTAAAAAAAAAATCGGCCCGATTTCACTACACACGATGCGACAATGCTCCCTAGCCCGATAATCGCCCCTAGATCGTGGGTTCGCCCGACCTGATTTCAAAATTAGGGCCGATTTGCCTACACACGTGGCGATCAAGGTAGCGATTTAGGGCGCTCCCCACCACTGCCCCCATATTGCCACCGATTTTAGGGCCGTGTGTAGCCGCTTTGACAGATTATAAAAATACTCTCACTATTAGAGAGCTACAAAGTCCCTGTCTCTGAAAATTAAGCCAGGGGCATGGAATGTTATAAGTTAAAATGCTTAGTATCAATGTTATTAATTAGCAGATTTACTGTATGTCTACAACTATAGAAGATAGAAAAACGGGCAATGACAAAAAGTATTATATTAGCGTCGAAATAAAACCATACATACTGCGCAATACATTTCTTTATTGTTAAGGGGCGGTGGTCAAGGTCATCTTATAACTGTCAAAAATATGGCAAACCTCAGTTAATCCTGGAAAGGTGACTTTATTTATACAACAATGAGTCAACATTTCTTTTAAAATTAGACAAATTTATTTATTTTGTAAAAGACGCCCATCTATTTCATCAGTTTGACACCACTAACAGTGCGTAGTATCCGCATGAGTCATCTAGTTACAAAAAATTTTGTTCAGCCATTCCAACATATGAACTTTCATTATAATTTATATTTCAGAGACTTCCTCCATGAAGTCAGCTGTGATACCAAGCCCCATATCATCCCTAGCCTCGCCAACTCCGAATACGGAAAAGCCTCAGACTAACGGAATAAGGCGTTCAGATGTACTTCTTGAACAATTGACTATGCCGATGCGCAATCCTGTTTCGGAAATTATGACATTGATTATGCCAGTGCCCCCCTCCCCGACTCCTAAAGAAGCAGGGGAGAATAATAAGGATGGGGCCACTATTCAACAATCTACTGTTGACATTAAGGTAGGAGATACCTTAATTTGAATAAAAAATTGGGTACAACTCTATATATTTTAGTTTTGGCTGATTCAAGAAGCCATATCACAAACTTTTAAAAAGGCCTAAATTAGAGTAAACCAATAAAAATAAACCCAGTACAGTAGTGCATACCAATAATTATCGTTTTCTATATGTTAAGGTACTTTGAGATTAAAAAGCACAGCAGCTTGTATGATATATGTACAAAATATTCAAATAAAACTCATTGATAAATGGCCGAGGAAGAAATCGAACACGGAACTCGCAACTCTTGCAAATTCCCAAGCGACTCGGCCACCGACGCATTAAAATTCTTACTAATATTATAAATGCGAAAGTGTGTTTGTTCGTCCTTTTTTCACGCAAAAGGACACTTTGTTTCGGAAACCCATCAGGATTTTTTTTGTCAAATTTAAAAAATGCCCACCGGCGATGGAATGATGATTGTAATATGTAAAATTTTTCAGAAATGGCTAGCCACGACATGTGCCTCGTTGTTGATGGAGCTGCGTGCAGGATCTGTCATCCTCAAGGTGTGTTCGTCTCTACCATGTCTGCAGCGCTACATGAACAGATGGAACGCGGCTAAGGACAGCGCTACTACGCCACAGTTCACTTCTGAACCTTCACTGTGAGTTTTACGTTTTATGATATAGTCAGAAGGAAAAACTGATAATATACTCTAAAATATGCGGAGACCAGTGTTTCCAAAGTGGTTTGGACCTTATTTTCCCGAGCGCCTGTGCAAACGTCGCTCAAAAACATCGTTCACTAGAGCGGAAAACATTGCCCGGGCAAATGATTATTTGCCTCGAAACCTCGATTGATAAATGAGGAAAGAGAATGAAAAAGTTTTGAAACTTCTAATAATTTAATCTCAGCTTGCGTACACATACAAAATGTGTAAATAAATGTCTATGTTTGTACTTTTGTTTCAGTTTGCACTTCTTAGTCAACGAAGTGCGCGTTTGTCGCCTCGCACTGTCCCTGCCATGTTTGGAACCTTTCACGCCACAACGCATTGCCGTGCTCAGCGATGTCAGCGCTTCATGGCTGCTGTGTGCGACGGCACAGGTATGTTTTTAGTCTATTTCGCCATTGTATTTAAAAGCCTTTATAAAAAGAATAATCTGTATGTATAGATGAAAGATTTACTAAAAATAATTAACATGGCTGAAGTAGGTAAGAACTTTTGTGGAGACTATGAAAACTGAACATTTTCAATTGAAATTCAACTCTTACGGAGAATGGTATGGCAAACAATAATTATTAAATAATGAAAGTAAACCGGATTTGAAACACGGGAGTTTATACCATGTGGTGCGTCCAGAGGCACCAGTAACAGTGTCTACTTTTTTGTCAGTTTTTACAATTGGCCATGCTACATATTTATAATATACTTTTTTTATAATTTGTTTTGAAAATATAGCCCATTTTAAGAAACTAATTTCGATATTTTTGTTTTTTATCCATTGCGTCTATTTTTAATATATTTTACAAATTTTACCCGCGAAAAGTAAACGTGACGTCACATGAATTTAGAACAGGATTATAATCTTGGCCACTGCACATAAAAAGTGACAGTCAATCAAATTAACGTCAAGCAAACGTCAGTCAAGGTCGACTAACCTAAAAATTACTCTTGTTTATATACTCGTGTTTATATTTATTTAAATTGAATAGATTTTTACAATGGCAAGTAAATAGTGTTTCATCCCGTCATGCCCTAATAACAAAGAAAATAATTACACGTAAAATATAATTTATAAAGATGTCATTCAAAGATTGACGATTTGCCCTTTTTTGTAGGCAAAGGTATCATTTTTTCATACTGCTTAAGATGACGTCATACATCGGTCAAATTAAGGTTATTGTTTGTTATTGAATATCTTAAAAAGTATAGACTTAATTTAAAATCTGATAAATAGAAATTGTACTGAAAGCTTATATCTCGAAACGGTTTCGAGATCTTCGTTTCTGTTCAAAAAGTTAGCATGGCCAATTGTAATAAATATTTCTGTATGTTTTTAGGCTTCGTTGCATCCTAAGGACGAAGACGGTGAACAACAGTTGGTCACACTAGTTGAGAGTGTTCTCAGCTTGTACAACGATGTTGGGGAAACGTTTAAACATTCAACTAGAGCTGGAGGATATGTAAGTTATTATATAAACCCTATTACTAAAGACCTATTTTTTATTTGGCTTATACACTACCGTTTTTTGTAATGGCTGGTTTGATTCCCGAGTCGTGTAGGAGTTTTTTTTAAATTGTGAATGCAGTTTTTCTTATCTTTAAAATCGACGATATGGTCCCGTAGAACATATTGCTCTATCTCTTATAGTTTTAGAGTTCTTCATACTGACCGTTCTCGATGTTATACTCTGTATAGTTTGAGAGAGAAGCAAGCCATACAAAGGCAACCATTGTCAATCCCTTTAAGTAATCAAGTACATGTAAAGTAGCTATTATTGTGACCACAATACCAATATTATCTATGAAAAGAAACAAACTAAAATAACTTTTAAATTGTACAGACTCGTAGAGTACAGAAGGAATAAAAATGTTCGGCATGTGGTCTTTTTACTTCTTTTAAATGTTTTTAGCACGTATGGTGCAGATTATGGTCAAGTAAATATGTTTGTCTGTATATTTAAAGGCCTTTTTCACAAGATATAGTTGGGGTTTATATGACAGTTTAGTTGCAGTTAGACTAACTATATCTAAAGTTCTTCATTGTGAAACAGGCCCTTAAAGATAAACTTATTTCTTTGACTGTCATATACGCCACATGTTTTCGTTTCACAGTCGCCGTTTAGCGTTATAACATCGTTATCCTACAATTATTTTAATAACTGTTAATTTTGTTCTAATAGGTTTATCAAAATCATCTCATGATTGGTGGTTGGATACTTCTGTGTGGCTTGCATCACACCCTGGCTGGGGCCCCTGCGCCGAGTTCGACATCTTCAACCAGTGCCAAGAGTCCAGCCAAGGTGCCGTCCAGGCCATATAATCTTACTAAAATGTGAGTTAAACTTTAAAATTTGTAGTGTGAAATATTTTCCGCGTCGAAATTGTGCGCCTGCCTGAGAAAGAGAAAGCAAAATTTATTGACATTGCTACAAATTAATTTGTTGAGACATCATTTCATCCTAACCACCGAAACATATCAAGCCCTTCCCTTGTCCAGTTTTGCGGTATAAAAAGTAGCTTATGTTTTAATCCAGGACAAAAACTATTTACCCTCAAAGTTTCATCAAAATCAGTTCATCTGTTAGGGCGTGATTGATCAACGAAAATCCAGACTTTCGCATATTGGTAAAGGATGTATCAGCAATGTTTAGTCGTATGAAATTGGCAAGCCTTCCCTATTGTCTAGTTTTGAAATGTAACAAGGATTTATCCCGAAAGATTTCCGGGATAAAAAGTGACCTATGTCACTCTCAGGCCCTCCAACGATGTCTGTGCAAAAAAATCAGGTCAATCCGTTGCTCTATTTTGACTTGAAAGAAAGACAAACAAACACACTTTTGCATTTATAACCCTGGGAGACAAATTCATGGAGCGCCTAAATTTCCAAGTCGGTTTCCAATTGGTTAGGTAGTAAAAAAGTTATACATATTTAATTATTGCTACGAAGCCGCCTTTGCTGTTCGAAACGGAATTGACGTCATACCAGACATACGCCGGCTTAATTGTGTACTTTAAATACTATCTCGCTCTTTAAATAATCGCTAGATGTTGCTGGATAATATAATACAGTTTGGTAGTAAAAAAGTAGCTTCGCCTCTATCGTGCGTCCAATCACCGACACACCATTTTTTTTATATAACAGGCAGCAAGGTCTGAGCCCGGTTTGGGTTGCACTAAGCAGTCGTTGGCTAGGCTGGGTTTCCGTGTTGTTGTCGGACTCTCGCCTCGAAGGGCTGAGTAGCGACGGTTCTATCAGCTGGACCCCGGCGTTACTCGACGTGCTGGCTCAGTACACCGCCCATCAAAGGGCCCTGAGGATTGCTACTGCTGCTCCTCTTCATCAGGTAACATACTACATTCCATATACCTCTATCCTGAATAAAAAAGAACCTTAACTAATTCTATATGTCCCGACCATAAAGTTAAGAACTGCAAATAGAGATAGCGCTAGCCATAATATTATGAACTACTAGCTGTTTCCCACGACTTCATACGTGACTATTTCAGAATGCTGGCAAACATACACTTCATACATAGCTTTTGTCATGTTCACCTCTGCCCACCCCGTTTCAGTCGTCATGCCGTGATGGTATATAGCCTATGTTACTCAGGGATAATGTAGCATTCCAATGGTGAAAGAATGATCAAAATCCGTCCAGTAGTTTTTGAGTTTATTCGTAACAAACATACAAAAATACAAATCTTTCCTCTTTATAATATTAGTATAGATAAACATATTTTAACCGTCATCGGGGCGAAGAGTGTAAATTTAGAACAAAATACATTTTAAATTTAGAACAATTTTGTGTTTAAATGAGTATCTTTGTCGTCAAAAGTAGATGTATCAGATGTAGTTTTTGACAAGCCGAGTTAGCATACATTTTGACAGCGACACTTTCGTTTCGGTCGAATGGCCTTGAACAGGCCAAAACGTTCATGTCCAACAAGGACCGGCCAGAGATAGCCCGGACCGGGCATGCCCTGCACAAGAATGCCGAGCAATTTGCTTGGCCGGACAAAGACAAGTACACAGAATTTTCCCGCACATTGTTGGGCCGGACCTCTCGGCCCCGGGCTATCTCTGGCCGGTCCTTGTTGGACATGAACGTTTTGGCCTGTTCAAGGCCATTCGACCGAAACGAAAGTGTCGCTGTCAAAATGTATGCTAACCTCCCTGGGGTTTTTTTAAACTCTATACTTTTGTGTAAAATCTTTAACGGCCAATTAATTATAACTTTTTGTTGAACAAACAATTATTTTTTTCAACAGTTACTCGTCGCACTTGGCGTCGTGAGTTACCGCAAGGCGACAAACTTGAAGAGGGCTGTAGTACAGAAACAGAATCAAGATGCCGACCCCGACCGTTCAGACTCTACGGTTTATTTTCAAGACATGATCCTTTGTTCCGAAGATTCGGAAACTGACGACGGTAATTTTATTTTGTTTTTACTAAATTTTATATAATGAGAGCGAGATGAGACAAATTGTGTATAATGCAAATGCGATGGAAAAGGAAAGAGACTAATAGGCCAGTCTGTGTAAAATTTTTGGACCAAAATCACGATACAGCAAACGAAGATATGTAAAAAATCGGAAATATTCCGTAGAATTCAATGCACTATTTTTAAAACAACTGACATTAGGGGAACTTATAGAAAATGGCGGCCAAAGTTGGTAAAAAACACTTTATTTCGTTTTTAAAAAAAATAGGCTTTGTTTTAAAAAAGTTTAATACACAAGTTGTGGAACTATTTATTTCGGATCGGTCTAGTCCGGTCCGATGTCAATAAATTGTAAAATATATTATTTATTTAAAAAAAACCGTAAAAAATCGCATTATTTTAAAACGCCCGTATCTCTTTGAAAAAAAAATTTTTGAAACCGATAAATAGTGAAAATGTAGCTCTTGACAAGCCAAAAAAGAGCGTATTTTCAAATTTTAAAAATATTAAAAAGATCTTGCAGAAATTTGATTTTTCGAAAAAAAAGTGTTTTTTTAAAATTCCTATAACTCATAAACCCGTGACTTTTTATAATCGTGTCTATGCTTAAAATTTTCTTTAATAGTTGCCGTTATATGTGCGAGTATTGCGCGCTTCATTAATTGATCGGTTATATGCGAAATATCGGTCAAAAAATCGGTTTCTTTTTTTTGTTCCTAAAACGTAATTTATCTTTAATAGTTAAAATTGTATAAAATTGACGTTTACGCGATGTTATAGCTGGTATTTTTCTGCAAATTTTAAAAACAATTTTTTTTCTCACCGACCTTCTGGAGCTAAGATTTTTTTTTTTGCTTGAAAAAAATCCTGTGGCGCCGTTTTTTAATATTATCAGCTAAAATTTATATGAGTTAAAAGTTCATTATTTATAGTTGAAATAAAAAAATACGAGAACTCCATCGGCCGTCGCTGAGCACTGCAAAATTAATCACACACGGAGCTTAGCGCCGTGGTACCATACTTCAGTTCTAGCGGTGGAGTAGGGGGGAGAGCCGACCGAGGTCGCATGCATATGAGCGACTGTCGCGACGCGGTTCCTGCATTTTTCCGAAAAATACCCATTTTTCGACCGATATTTCGCATATTACCGATCAGTTAATGAAGCGCGCAATACTCGCACATGTTACGGCAACTATTAAAGAAAATTTTAAGCATAGACACGATTATAAAAAGTCACGGGTTTATGAGTTATAGGAATTTAAAAAAAACACTTCTTTTTCGAAAAATCAAATTTCTGCAAGATCTTTTTAATATTTTTAAATTTTGAAAATATGTTCTTTTTTGGCTTGTCAAGAGCTACATTTTCACTATTTTTCGGTTTCAAAAATTTTTTTTTCAATGAGATACGGGCGTTTTAAAATAATGCGATTTTTTACGGTTTTTTTAAATAAAAAATATATTTTACAATTTATTGACATCGGACCGGACTAGACCGATCGGAAATAAATAGTTCCACAACTTTTTTAAAATAAAGCCTATTTTTTTTAAAACGAAATAAAGTGTTTTTTACCAACTTTGGCCGCCATTTTCTATAAGTTCCTCTAATGTCAGTTGTTTTAAAAATAGTGCATTGAATTCTACGGAATATTTCCGATTTTTTACATATCTTCGTTTGCTGTATAACGGTTATGAAAAATTTCCATACAGCTCAAAATAGCCAGACTGGCCTATAATCGCTGTCAACTCAGCAGAACCCATATACTGTGTGAGCGTAAGGCAAATTTCCAATCTCATTCTTTATTAGAAACGTTTTGGCCTAGCTCCATATAGCTAGTGTCGTATTTATAATTTTTTTACACGAAATTTTATGAATCAAATCAAACTTAATATTACTATTATTATATTATAATGGTAATGTAATGTAATTGTTTTATTCACATAATAAAAAGTTGACAAGACAACATCTACAAGAAATGTATGTTCAAACCTTCAGTTACGGAAAAGTTTTTTCAGGAGGTTAAGAAACTGAAATTATGGCGTCATTTAAAAGGAATTTTGAACAAATTGACTTTAGTGAAGTGTGCATGTTTTGCATATTGTACACCTCCGTTAGAAGAATTAATATTTAATTCATAAGATAAAATACTTATCGACTGACGAATTATCGCGTGCTTTAATCCTATCAACAACGATTGATCATCATACAATTTATGCTTAGAAGACAGCGAGCCGCTCTTCGGGCTCTGGTTCGAAGCGACATTGGTGGCGCCCGACAACGCCGAGAACAACAACACGGCGCGGGCGAACGCTGCCGCCGACAATGAAAACGCTAACGACGCTCCGGCGCGCCCGCCCGGCTCCATAGTGCCTGATAAAGCGGAACCTTACTCGGTAAGTGTTTCACCGGTTTTAGGGTTCCGTATAACATACATTAACCCTATTGTTGTACCCGATGTCTGTCCGGCTGTCACATGCCCTCTAGCTTCTAAACGAAATGAGGTAGGGACGAGAAAATTCACAATTTCACACATAATATTAAAGACGGATAGGGTAATAAAAGATTTATAAAAATCGGTTAGCATAGCCTCCTTGCATGGCGTGGCGTTTGACTGGCAATTATTTCTACAATCCACAAATTTTATATTTATTAGCCTATAAGTAGATGAAAAATTAAAGGTACCCGTATTTTATAGTTTTATTCGTTCAATCGTTCGTTTCATTCGTTCAATCGTTCGTACATGGTTCTTTTGTTTCATTCAATATAGTTCGAGTTTATTGATTTAAAATTAAATATTTATTCACTTTCATCAACGAAGATGGGTAGAGAAGCACGTAAATTAGATCCCCTTGTATCCTGTTTGTTCCTACATCTACAACAAATATAATATATATACATAATATTTTTATTAATATTTTATCTACAAAAAAATAGAGATAGTGGTAGACATTATGAAGTATGAAAACGTTGTAAGCCGTCATTGGGGCGGAGGGTATGGATTTATATTTTCTTGGTCAGTACACTTTGGATTTAGAACTTTTTGTCCTCAAATTACACCGTTTCAAGTTGTAGTTTTGGTAAGGGGAAAATCCTAACTCAATGCCTTAGTCTAACTATGATTCTATATTTTTTTTCAGTACTTGACACTAGCAACGGATGTGTTTGTCCTGCTAACCAACGAGATAATATGCGACGAGTCGCAGCGTCTCGGACAGAGCGCTCTACAGCTACATGACGCGCACGTCGCTCTGCTGTCCGCCCTAGCCAAGGACTTGGACAGGGAGACCGCTCGCACCGATACTGGTAAAAAACTGTTTACTTAATCATGCCTAGCAGTTTTAAAACCGAATTTACATTCGCGACTAATGCTTCATTGTTAGTTTAGCGTTTCACTGTGTATGCCGTTCTATATGACATGCAACTACATAGTTTCGTAATGTAAATTCGACTTAAATAGGTCAGTACCCACAGTAAAATATTTTTAAGTAGCTTGCACTTCAATGGACACTGATAAAAACTTGTGATTGTCAACGCACCAACATCGTGCCCTCGTTTTCGAGGTATATTAAAACACCACACGCCCGGCGTCAAGTAGTAACGGCTGCGTTACACTCCAGTCATTTTACAACAGCCAAGAGTTAGTTCGTCACAAGGCACACAGCCAACGCATGGCAATATAGATAGTGGTAGATCGAGTTTACTTCGTCGTGAACCCGAGTGTCCTTATTCGTAACTCCTGAACATAGAACACGCAAAATACATCTGCAAATCAGATTTCCGTCGCCTTCTCATAATCCTTAAAGCCTACAAATCCATATATTCAGGAAGACAGGAAGTCGAATAGTGTTCTACAGGCGGAAAAGTGGTCAATTTTAATTTAAGCGGATTGGCCCAGAAATAAATCATAAAATAAATAATAAAGCTGTTGTAGGTATATAACAAGCTATCAATCCCCGACTCCGACCATGATTTTTTTTAAATCCTATCTTCAAAGCTTGAAGCGAAAGTATCAACTTTACAGAAGTGAAAGCATTTTTTAAATAGTTTCAGTGATTCTAGAGATTACCCTAAACACACATCCAAACAAATAAAATATGTATATAATATTACATAAAATATTATAAGTTGTACCCATTCAAGATGATTTATCTCAATACAAAATATAATTTCAATTCGTAAATTTCATTAAAATCAACGAAATATAGATTTTTTAATAAGATTTTGTATATTGTAGGTACAATATCGCCATGTTTCGGTCCAACGCTTGGTGGTCTCTACTCGTCGTTCAGTTCGGCCCTCGTTCGGTACTTGCACAACTTGGTCGGGGCGCAGGCCTTCGAGTCTATACAGCCGGCCTTGCATCAGCAGTTGATGTCATCTGGCGTGGAGAGGAATAACCTCACGCCGTTGCAGGTATTTGAGAATTAACAGGTTCTACCAGAAAAAAAAATTAGTTAAAAGATATCGAAATTTAATGAACGAGCAGATTTTAAGTCTATAGCCACAAATATTGTTAAAAATTTCATTAAAATTCAGCCGTTTCGAAGGCTTAGATAAAAACTTTAATTTCAAACACAGTTGAAGGTGGTTTTAATAAGTGTATTTTTTATACTCGTTAGGTGTAGCCTAAATACCATCGGCTAAACGAGGGAGACTTGGTCTACCGCTGGGTACACTGGAACTGTAACACGGTTTCGGGAGCTGTAAAGCAACCTGTGAAGAAAAGAAAAAAGTGTATTTTTAATTTTGCGTTCAAGTTACGTTTCGTTATGTGAATGGATGTACATTTACCACCTTATTGATAACAGCTGTACAAAGTTATACATTGTTTTATGTCCCTCTATCATAGAGGTTCCCAAACTTTTTGCCCCATAGGAGTCTTGACTACTTTTTTACTTTCCGTTGACCCTTGCCTTGATTTTTTCTAATTACTATGTCTATTATAACTTATTATAATAATTATGTACACGGAATATGTGCTAGGTTTTAAGACAATTGCGGAACGTAAATGTTGATGATGACCTACCAAAATAGGGTTCGCATACGTGTATCCCTAAATATAAACCTATAAATCAAAATAAAATATTTTTATTCTAAAATTTGAAGTAAACTTCACTCTTTTAAAGGTTTAAAATATACTACCACCTATATCTCCTACCCCCTCAATTTTTTACTCACTGACATGAGCCACTTAGGGAAACACTGAACACATTACGGCAGATTTGTTAGAGGGGTAAGACGGTTTTCACGAAAAATAGACGCATGCTCGTCGACTTGCGGAAATGAGACCGTCCTAAAGTACCAAGGTAAGGCGGTTAATGATCATGCCAGTTCTTGTGAATCTAGCTATACGTATTGCTTCAGGTGGGAGCACGCGTGGTGAAACTGATCGCTAGCATGACGCTAAGGAAGCCACCTGTGGAGCGTGAGAATAGCGTGTTGTCGATGTGGCACAAGGTGGTCAATACACTGCAAGAGTGCGCGTTGCAGTCGACGCCGTCTCAGGATCATGACTATGAAGGTATTGATTGTTTTTTTTAGACAGGATTTAGTTATATCTTACGGAACCCTAATTTACTTTTAATAAAATCATAGCTATGTTTATCTTAAATTACAGTGAAATAATGTATTAAATTCGCCTAGCACGTCGATACGGAACTAGCGAAATAGATATAACCCGACCAAGAAAAGTAGAATCACGACTAGTATGGCGCCGCATACTCATTTTAGTTAAATTATGTTGGTCGGGTTGTCCTTTATCATGGGCGATATGACTATTTCGCTAGTGCAGAATCTTCGTGCGTCTTAGAATTTACTTCTTTACGAACTAACTCTGTAAATCTAAATATTTAGGTTTAGGCTAATGCTTAAATGACAGTAAATTTACATGAAATTTATGAAAAACACTTCATTTGTTACATATTTTTATTATGGGTTCCGTTATTATTATTATGTAATTATAACAGACAAATAAAGAATTTTGAATTTGACATTGGACATTAATGTTTCTGTCTTGTTGCAGACTTAAACGTGGAGCATGCACAACTACTAGTTTACTTGTTCCACTCATTAACTCTGATGCAGAAGAAATCTGTACTGATAATAACATCTAATGCTATTATCAAAGTAAGTATCCTGTTAATTTACATTCTACATATATTAGATGTTAAATATCACTTATTTCTTCCACTGGGTACCCAAATGATTGTGGTCTTTTATGATACATATAGTTTATCTCTGTACTAATGATTGAATCACAAACATACAAAAAACTTTTTGGCTATATTGTAGATTCTAGGTTTTTAAAGGAAGCCGTTTTGGGTTGGGCAATCAAATTCTAACAACCAGCTAAAAATAATAGCATTAGTGCTTCAAGATATGTATACGAATGACAGTTACGACGCTTTAAAAAGTACACACAATTCGGTATGTAAAGTAAAAAATAAGGTACGATTTTGATATTTTTATTTCAAATATTAAGCTATTTTAAGAAACTAATTTGAATATTTTTGTTTTCTATGCAGTAGTTTTTTTATAATAAATTATCAAAGTTTGGGCACTGATGACGTCATCGGCTGAATACTTCAATACCTTTGAGATGTTGGTACAGAAAAAAGAACATCTGTGTTCTTTGACTTTGACACCACTTCTACATAAAACATATTAAAACAACAACAGGCAAACACATCTTTACGGCTTTTATACCGTACAGATTACAGTATGGGTTTACGTAAATATTCTTATACTTAACTACTTATCTAATAGATATTATACGTCATTATAAGTTTAAAACTTTAACGCTGCTCCTAAACATCATAGGTACATGTTTAATACCTGTAATATCATATTACTACATGAGTAAAGAAGTTACTAATACACCGTGGCACCGCGAGCGTAAATCAAAAATCTCGTTCTCGCTGTTCGTCTAAAATCCGCCATGTTTTCTGCCTATTAGAGGTTTAAAGTAGGATCCATCGTTCTATAGATTATGAAGTCGTTATTAAGTACTTATTGAACGTTTTAGCACTATTGAACGTTTATGAATAATGATTTTCGGGATCTGTCTTATAACAGACTCATAAAGCTGCAATAACTTTTTATGAATAAGACCGTGAGTATATAAGTTATAAAAACTACTGAAATTGTAGTATAGCTACTAACAGGGTAAAATTGGTATCTACTTGTCAACTTATCTAAGTTGACAAGTAAATGTTTTGATTTTATTTAGCCGATATGATGACGTCATTCATAGGTGAAATGAAGGATAAGTAAAATATTTGTTTTTGAAAAAATTAAGACAATCTCACGATTTTAAGAGTTATAAATTGAAAAATACGGATTATTAAACTAATATCTCGAAACGGTTTTGGATTCAGCATACCTTAACTTTTACTTTACATACCGAGCATGTATGAAAGGTATGAGCATGAATGAATGAACGAAAGAGGTATATCAGGATCGTAACAAATGGCATTCGATTGACTCTGCCTACCCCTCTTGGGATAAAAAGGCGTGATGATAGATAGATAGAGATGACGCTCTACAAATGATGTGTACTATTTTCAAGGTATTGTTATCTATTCATGTTTTGAACATAGTTGTTATAAACTATTTGTATACTTTCAGGTAGTAGAAACTTTGGGATTGAATGACCGTGAGCGAGCCCGCAATCTAGCGTCGCATCAACTCATGTTAGTCACCCGTCTGATGCTTCTACTTGAGTATATCATGAAACACCTCTACGATGCTCCGCAAATGTTATTGCAACAGGTATGTTTTATATTAATATCATCAGACTTCGTCAACGGATATGAATTTCAAGGGAACTTAATAACTAGTGCGTTTATATTTCCTTGTATAGGTGTTAAAAAAATGGAAATGGACGTTTAGAAAAAAAATCTTTATATACTGATATATAAATAAAAATTAAATACTGTTCGTTAGTAAGCGCACCACTTGAGAACGGCTGGACCGATTTGGCTACTTAAAAAAAGATTGTAATAGTCTGAATAAGGGCTTTATGGAAAGAAAAATTGGGGAAGTTGCCCGGAAAATTGGAAAATTTGAGGTAAAAGTCCTAAAGTTAAAAAAAGTGAAGCGGAGGCGAAAAGCTAGTTAAAAATAATTTTATTTTTTTCAAAAAAGTGTTCCTATTGAAATAGCGGTTCTGTTACCTTCGCTGTGTATATGCTAGCTAGGCTAACATCTATCGACGAATATTACAAGATTTTGTATTTCCGAGTAACCTAAATAACCCTTCAATTAATGGCTATGGGAAATAGCCATACAATGTATTTAAAAAAATTAAAATATATAAATTATTACAAATACTTTTGCTTCTCCATCTAACAGATCCACTGGAATTTGGTGAGAGCGACTGGATTGGATCAACCCACAACAGAGTCGGTGTACTTTGATATTGAGACCACGACAGACGGTGGTCTACCGAAATCTCGAGTTTATTGTGCCGTTCCTAGCATTGAGCAAGCGTACCGCCGCCTATCCCAAGACGAAACATCCATGAGGCCGAAGTTCTATGCACTCACAAATGCAGAAATTAATAATCAGGTATATTTTTTGTAAATTATTTATTTGCCATAAATCAAAATGAAATATTATAACACTAAAACTCCCCATGCGTTTCGATTGAGTAAGTAACCCGGTTGAAAAGGGTAAGCTCTATATTTTTATGAAGAGTCCATCCAAATCAGTTCATGAAGCAGTCATATATAGGTGATGTATATATTGTCTGCTAATTGAACTAGTTGGAAAGTTAATTATAATTATCATTTTTAACCTATTTTACATTAAGTTACAGAAGTAATAATCATATTATATAAACAATTATTTAAAAAATTAACAATAAAACGACATGTAAAGGTTGTTTACCAAATGAGACAAGTAGAACTAATATAATTTGTTAATAAAATAGAAATTAATACAGGAAAATCCCAAATTCGACGGCCTGGCATGCAATTTCGTGCTGGGCACCCCTCACAAGTTGAAGTATCCGTTGTTGCTCGACGCGTTGATATCACTGTTGAATTCTGCGTGCATATGCGACAACTCGCAATACCACACGTCGCCCGCCGCTTTGTCAGCCGCACACTTTTGCTTCCAGACTGCCTGGAGGTACGTATAATGGACAACATATTTTTTTGGTAGATACCAAAACAGTATAGAGATCTAATCAAGTCAAACTTTTCCTATACAGTAATTTTAGAGTTATTTGAAAAATACTGACACTGGCTTTGCTTTGCTAAGCCATATTTAAAAAGCTTATTGCTTTTCTTATGTTCTTTATATATGACACCCGTAATGTTTAAAAATAACTAAGTAATAAAAGACAATAGGCTAATTCAAACTATAACTATACTATACATTGTAAACTATGAAAGAGTTAATCTTATAAGGTAGTTTAACTTGCAATGTCAGTTAATAGGTGCTATTTCCCGAATAACCTTACTTTAAATGTATCTATATTTTATTAAACGTTTGTTTATAGGTTGGTCGTGAGCATGCCTCCAGCGACGCCGCTCATGGAGAAGATGCAGAACGGCGAGCAAGCAGAGTTTGTGTCGCCGCAACACCTGCATGCACTAATATGGACTCTTCGGGCAGACCCTAAGAAGATATTCAACTCTTGGATTAAGGACGCTCTCGTTAAACAGGGCATGTATACGCAGGTATTGTATTTTATATTTTACTAGTAGAATTTTAATATGTATTATCAATCCCGTTGACACAATTCGCCGAAGCAACATTGACAATATTGGTTACTGATCCGCTCCCAAAATATGAAGCGTGATGTTTTATACACCTAAAACCTTCCTCATGAATCAATATATCTAATCGCGCAAACAGTAACTGAATCGGTTTAGTAGCTTTAGACTTTAACACTCTTATTAATAAACTCTAATTAGCGACGTATTAACTAAACTGTATTTCGTCTCCGTCTATCATAATGAATTGCAGATTTGTTAGAGGGTGACGAAATACAGTTTAGTTAATACGTCGCTAATTCGAGTTTATTAATAAGAGTGCATGAGTCTAACAGACGTACCAAAATCCATTTTTATATATAAGATATTGCAAAAATTTGGATAACAGTAAAAAAAATCTGCTTAATTAAGTTGTTCTTAGAACTTAGCGTGTAAGTAAGTACCTGTATTTCCAGTACGCTGAAACTATGCTGATCAACGTGACCTCGGTGTGCGACAACATCAAATACTCTGCGTGGCTCGCTTCACAAATTGTTGATGATTTGCGGAAGAATATTACATGTAAGTATTCAGTAAACTCGTTTCTACGCGCCTGTGTTATTTATATATTTTAATGATAATAAAATAATTGTGTTAGGTTGCCCAGAAAAAGATATGTCTGTCTTCGTCATATAACTGAGGCATAAGATAACGAGTAGCGATTCGGTTATGAAGTCTTAGTACAGTTAATTATAATTTATATTATAAACCAGCATTCCGTCCCGGCTTCGCCCGTGGCATTTTAATGTCACTGCTCAGCCGATCCGGTTAACACAATAACACAAAACCATATTATGTGCAAAACATTTTTTTATTTATCTACGGAACCTTTCAAGATATCGAAATGAAACAGAAAGCAGATCAATGTCAGTTTCATCAAAATCCATTGAACCGTTTCAAATCCTCTTATGGACAAACATTGGGGCAGGTGTTGGTACTGGTATTCGTGCTCTGTATGTCCGCAACTCAAGGATTTTGCATGTAACATTGGGACAGACAGATACTTAAATTTTTTTTATTTTAAGATTGGTAGAGGTGTCCCACGACCAAAGAGCTGGCTCATATTTGTCCCAAAGGATAAATATCGCTATCCAACTTGGCAACGTAGCCAGCCTTATGGGCACTCTCAGAAGGCAGCAATCTTGATTGTAATAGGTTTATTTGTATATATGCCATAGTAGGTATATTTAATTGTGTTTTATTATATTTTTCTAGTTATGACCAATAAAACTATAATTTTATTATATCTATACTAATATTATAAATGCGAAAGTAACTCTGCCTGTCTATTACGCTTTCACGGGTAAACCACTGAACCGATTTTGATAAAATTTTATACAGAGAAAGCTTGAACCCTAGGAAAGAACATTGGCAACTGTTTTTTTTAATCCTCGATTTATTATAGGATATGATTCGCCCAGGGCAGAAAGCTAATATTTATATATATTACAAGATATCCTACCATTTACTATATATAATTTCAGCTGGCGGTTTACCATCTCTGTTGGATGTGATCGCATGCGATGCTGCACTTGTAAGGTTGCAAGTACAGCTGCATGACTCTAAGTCCAACGAGGACATCACCGACTTCCTACCTCGCTTGTTGGATTTATTGGAATCCATGATACAGTGTTGTCGGTAAGTGTTAAAAGTATTCCCATATATAAATGCAACTCTCCAGCATTTGCCATGCAATTCTCACTAGACACTTACAAATTTTAATGCTTTCAAGATATCGAAATTACTTTTTGCATAGTGAGCTGGAGGGTGGAGAGTGACAGTCTGGGAAAATATATTATTCGCTGGGAATGTAAAATTTTGTGTAAAAGTAAAAGTGCGTCGGTGGCTGAGTGGTTAAGACGTCTGGTATTAACTAGACAAACCACGGGTTCCATCCCGGATTCCGGCCATGTACCAATGGGTTTTTTAATTAAAAACTCATGTACTTACATAATCCGACAGACCACCCTTAAAAGTATTTTCCTCAGGTATAGCCTTACCAATGTCATCGGCTAAAACGAGGGAGATTTGGTCTTCAGCTGGGTCCCCTAGAACCGTACACAGTTTCAGGAGCTGTAAGGGAACCCGTGAAGAAAGAAAAAAAAATGTTAAAAAATTCATAAGGAATTTCTCTACCCGTTCGAAGCTGGTGCGGGTCGCTAGTAATAATTAAAGAGAGATCTCAATACGCCTATATTGGCCTATACAAGCAGCCTGTGTCTGAAACCGCCGTAACGCACATGTATAACACGATTTTTCCATTTACAGCATATCAGCGGCCATAGAACTCGAAAATTATAACGATCATTCGGCCAATCCGTCCGAAGTGGCCGTATCTCAAGCGCGGTTGTCCGTTTGCGGTACTACTTACGGCTCGACTGCCGGCGATTTGGGCGAGTTGGGTATGCAGCTAAGATCTCAACTTACTAGTGCCGGCGCCGCGGCTTTGGAGAAGTTGGGCTCTGTGCCTATTCATGCTATGAAGAACCCGGTAAGACGCTTGCGACTTTAATCTATTAGATCCCAGTGGGCGGTGGGCTTTAAAATAATGCCTTCTAGTTCCTCTAAAAAAATGTATCTATAATTCGGATTTGTTTCGTGCTCTAAATCTTGGAAATAAGAATTACTCATGAAGAATGCCGCGCACGGAGGCATTTTGGAGTGTGTATTCGTACTATAAAATATAGTTTTTAGTCTCGCATCACTACACCTAAGGCAAAAGCTCCCGTTCGCGTCTCTATTCTGTATGTAATACGATTTCACAATTTCAACGTTTAGATTTAGACCATGAGGTAAAACTTTTTTTATTTAATAATCATAATTTAAAAAGGGTCAAATCAAGCTACCCGTCAGAAGGCACTGGCAACTGCTAGTAACTAATAATCTCTATATCCACAGGGGGCCCACGCGTCTGACATAATACCATCCGAGACTTCCGTACTGAATATAGTGTCGTCACACTGCGTTCTTATCAGCTCCAACGCGAAGTACTCCATGGGGCCTTCTCTCAGGATGCTGACCTACTCTGCGGGGAGACTTGTGAGTATGGGAGCGGCTAAGTTACCTGAACATCCCGAACTGATACCCAGAACTTTGGAGCTGCTTATACCGCCGATGGTAAGTGTATTCCTTATACTATATCCTGAGCCGAGATTTTCCTTTAACAGTATTCCATTACTTAATAAGTTGACATTGTAATGACAAAATCTTACATGTATAATTTAAAAATGTTAACTAAGATGTTGTTATTTTAAATAAATTTGTTTTCGTATCAAACCGAAGAGAAAATAAAAAGAATAACTTAACTATTATAAGAGGGTTACGATCTCAAAATAACTCAGCAAAACACGCCACTAGTTAGGTAGCCTCAAAATTACTGTCGGCTCCTGGAAGACTTGTTAACAGTTCCCGGGAGCCATAATGCACTTATGATTAAAAAAACTATTATAACTCATATGGTACAAATTTCAAGTATTATTTTGTATATAAAATGTATAATAATTATTTTTTAGATGGACAGCAGATTGACATTCTTGAATGAGTCGTTTACGTCGGCGCTCAACGTATTAGTTCCTCAGCAACTGAAAGCGGAACAGTTGATTCATGAGCATATCCTCAAAACTACATATGATGTTCTAGTGGAACATTTGCAGCCTTCTACCGAGAGTACTTTGAAACATATGGTAATATATAAATGATTAAAATTGAATTATCTCTGTGATTTCAAAATTAATACCAATATATCTAATGAGATATTTAGATTTATTTATTACTAGCGGACCCGGCAGACGTTGTCCTGCCCAAACGTTGACTTGCCCGCACTACCCCTACCCCTACCCCTACCCCTACCCTACCTATAAAAACAAAATAGGGGTGGACCACCCTTAACATTTAGGGGGATGAAAAATAGATGTTGTCCGATTCTCAACCCTAACGGATATGCACACTAAAATTCACGAAAATCGGTCGAGCCGTTTCAGTTAATATTGTCCACACGCGAAGCCGGGGTGGATAGCTAGTATACTATTAGAAATAGCTGTTTCCCACGACTTCGTACGTGACTATTTCAAAATTTTGACAAACATACACTTCATACATAGCTTTTGTCATGTTCACATCTGCCCACCCCGTTCCCGTCGTCATGCCGTGATAATAAAAAGTATCCTATGTTACTTCTAATACCTCCAAGAATATATGTGCAAAGTTTCATGATGATCGGTTAAGTAGTTTTTGCGTGAAAGCGTAACAAACAAACTTACATTCGCATTTATATTAATAAGGGATATATCGTTAGGTATAGCCTCACAAATACCATCGGCTAAAGAGGTCTTGGTCTTCCGCTGGGTACCCTGGGATCGTAACACGGTTTTGAAAGCTGTAAGGAAACAAAAAAAAAGAAAGTTCATCCAGAATAAGCCCCGAAATGTCTGAATTAATTTTGCCAGCATATTATGCGAACTTTGTCACGATATTTAAAAGGATACCGACAACAACATTTCATACTGTTTTTTCTGTTTCTGAACTCTAGGTGAAATATTGGGATCGAATGCTCGACCGGCATGCTGGGAGACTGGCCTACCAAACTGTGTTCGCGGATAACACCGGATATATTCTTGGAAAAGTGCTTCTTTCTGTACCGAACAGTAAGAAATTGTATAGCGAGAAAGTTAGCAAGTAAGTTGGCAATTTCAGCACCAAAAATATATTTAGTATTTTTTTTCAGTTTATTAATAAGTTTTTAAAGATAAAAGGTGTATTTCACAATCCTGACTAATATTATAGATGCGAAAGTGAGTTTGTTTGTTTGTCCTTCTTTCACGTCAAAACAGCAACAGATCGCTATATTTTGCACAGAGTTGGAGGGCCGGAGAGCAAGATTTTTATCTCGGAAATTCTTCGGGATAAATACTTGTTATATTTCAAAAATTGCCACTGACAAAGCCGTGACGGAAACCTAGCACATTCTATAGTTTTAACGGGTTTAAAGAACCATAACATGTATCAAATTATAGAACAATTGTCGGTACCTAAGGTAATCCGTAACCTGGAGTAGCATACTTTATTAATCTTAAGATTATTTCTTTTCAGATTGTTTATCAAAATATTTAACTGCTGCGACAACGGGGATTTGAATACCAGCTTGTGTATATCTATATGCGAGTATATCGGAATGTCGGATCCGCAGAAACTGACTAATTTCCTCGCCCACATCTGTACGGGGACACCAAGTAATTATGCCATCATTTGTTAATCTGTATTACCGGGGGTTAAGTACAGTTATGATACCCTTATATCAACTTGGACTCATCTTTTTAAATACACTATCACGGACCATAGCAAAGATAGCTCTTACTCTCAAAGATATATTTGGTGCTAAGCTATTTTCACTTGAGTTATTATTTGAATTGTGGGTAGTGCTAATACAGGATAGTCTAATTAATAATATATACCTTATTATATTGCCATCTAAATTCGAGTTAACATATAATTATTTTCTTTTAAATATGATACGGTATATTGAAGTAAGTAACAATGCATTTTTCCCTACTACAGGTAACGGTTCACCAACTGAGACAGAACTGCCAACTCCGACGTCTTCAGCGCCAGACCCCGCTAACCCAGCCACAGCGGCGCTCAAGAGCGTTTTAAGAAACGTCTTCAAGGAGAGCGGAGATTCTGCCGCCGCACCGAGGAATGAATCTCAGGACTTCCCCGTTTTTGATGCACCGTAAGTTAAAGTTGCACGGGCTATCGTAATAGTAAAGAAAAAATACTCGTGGCTTTTAAAAAGAAATCATAGAATTCTTTTCACATACGAAGTTTCATGGCAATTAGCAGAAGTAAATTTGACATTTCGGCCTATATTTATATAATTTGACATTGCTGTGACACGCCCAAACTATGTAATTTTTATTGCATTTTGGAGAAGTTAAAATAGAACAACGTTAGCAACATTCTGTCTGCCATAGCTACAATTAATTAGGCAGTGGCAAAATCACCTGATAGATTTTATTCCTATTTTTCATTCAATGTAAATTGTAAATTTTGTATATTTTTAGATCACCAGCACCAAGGGCCCAGTCTGAAACCGCTCAGCAGTCTGGCAATTCAGGTTTGTATTTATTTTATGTGTTTTATTTCAGGTAGGATAATAGGGCTTAGTATTTACTTCTCTATTACGAAGAATTAACTGTATTCTAATAGTTAAATTTAAAATCTATTTCAAAATATCCTCTGTATTTATTCAAGCTATCAAAAGAAAATAATAACATTTTTCTAAATAAATCGCTAAATTCGTGACCAATGACGGTAAAACCAATACGGTGTATGAGAATCTTGATATTTTAATTATTGATGCCTTAAGAAATACATTATTTTTACCAGCTACGTTATTTTACAGAGAGTTGCAGTTGGTCAGATGGCAGGTCGGACAGCGTGGCAGCCGGGACGACGGCTTTAGCGGTCAAAGAAGTTCCCCCACAAACTCAAGACGAGAACGACAACGCTGCGCTGCTTACAGCCTTCTGCAAACATTGCGTTGCTCATTGGTAGGTACCATCTTAACAAATATTATAAATGCGAAATTTGTGTTTGTCCTCCTTTCACGTCAAAATAGAGCAACGAATCGACGTGATTTTTTGCACATATTTATTTGGAGGGCCGCAGAGTGACATAAGCTACTTTTATCCCTTGAAAATTGAATATATACAATAAACATAAGATTATAATTATTATGTACCTAATCATGTTTGTCACCTTCATTCATGGAATCCTATAGCTACTTCGCACCAAGTGAATTGTGACTCGCATCTTGGATGTAAAGTGCCAGTAGAAGTGTATAGTTTTTTTGCGTTCTAACCCCGCCACTGTCGCTGAGAATTCTCGATCACTGTACTTTAACTATAAGTATTAATGAGTGAGAAAAAGACGTCAACATTGCAACATTTAATTATTTTGTTTTTAGTGGCGAGGACGTAACCGACAAGGTATTGAGTGCGATGATCCGCGTGTGCGGAGAAACTGCGCCGACGCCGCTTCTGCTGCGTGAGTGCTGCCGCCTGGCTGACGCGCAGTCTGGTGCTGATCACAAACAACTCTTCCTTGCAGCTAAGACTTGGCTTGCTACTTGGTAAATATACATGTTTATTAAATTAATCTAAAGTTATGCTCATCAAATAATGTAAGAAACGATAGAACATGGAGTGCGTGTCGATAACTGACTGATCGCGCTGATATCCACCTTCGCAACGTACCGATGAATTTATGAAATCAAATGTATGTCATTATATCATCGCCTAAAGAAATATTTAAATTTACATATTTTATTACTTATTAAAAATATTTTTACAGCGTGGAAACCCTAAGCTCCCCAGAAGCTTTGGAGAAATTAGAGGAAGGCCAAACAGACGAGTCGCTTAACGCGCTACTAGAATCTTGCTGTGTACTACTCTCATATTTGACCGATGCTCTTCACGCCATCAACACAACACAATCCCATCGTAAGTACTCAATTTTTTGTGAAATTATACATTTATAGACATTTCGGATCGTAAGAATTATTTTGAACATATGATAATTGCATTTTAATGAGTGGATTTGTTACTAACAAAGCCAGGATAGGTGGAAACCACAATATAAATCCGGGGGACCAGCACATGTCAGTCACTGCTGATGTTTTTTTATTTGTACGTTAATTTATCAATTTTCATTTATTTGCAGCATGGCGTTCTGTGAGTCCAACTTGGGAATCTCCGTCCGATCTTGGCTTCGACTTTGATTACACCGATGAACAGCAGGATGATGACGATACGAGCGCTGATGATTCTGTTAGTATAAAATTTTGTTTTGATTTAATACTAACTGCGTTCTAAGATTCTGCCGTTACAATAAAGGCCGTTTGAACAACCGACTTTTGACAGTTCATTTAGATTTATAATCGAAATAGACCAAATTTGCAAAAAAATCTAGTAACAGTTATATTTATATGAATGAAAGTAACAAGTTCTAACTAGCCTTTTTGATTTCAATCTGTTTTTAAAACGCCCTCAGTATAGTATGTTTTTATAATTTTTCTTAATTTCTGAATCATCAGAAAGCCCAAAATGAAACATTTTTTTTTGTGCAGGACGAAGACACAATGCTCCAATACAAGTTGTGCACCTTCACTGTGACTCAGCGCGAGTTCATGAACCAGCACTGGTACCATTGTCACACGTGCAAAATGGTGGACGGAGTCGGTGTGTGCTCCGTGTGCGCGCGCGTTTGTCATCGCGGGCATGACGTATCGTACGCTAAGTTCGGGAACTTCTTCTGCGATTGTGGCGCCAAGCCGGATTCCAGGCGAGTTCTCTTTGATGATTTTAGGGTTCCGAACATCTCCGATGAAAAAACGAAACCTTTATAGGATCACTCGTGTGTCTGTCTGTCTGTCACAGCTTATTTTCTCTGAATCTACTAGACGAAAAATGTTGAAACTTGAATATATAGTTTCATGACTCAATCACGGACGTATAGAGTAAATAATCGAATTTAGATTTGGTGGGAAAATTAAAACGTAAATAAAGTGTTTTTTTTTCAACTTCATGTGACATATCAATGTATTTTTTATGTGTATATTTTTTTTATAATTTTAAAATGCATAGTTTAAATTATATTAAATAAAATATACAAAAATTAACCGTTCCCCTACCACTTATCTCCGAAACTACTGAGTCTAAAGTTTTGAAAAGAATAGAGAATATAGGGCTTTTCTTATAGTTTACAGGAAAACCTAAACGAAAATCCTGTCTTAAAGTTCTGACCGAAAAAATGTTGCGGGAACCCTTAGCGCGCGAGTCGTACTCGCAACTTGGCCAATTATTTTGTGCAACGAAGGAGATTATTATTAATACCTTTTTACCTTAATATAGCCATTTATTCCCACACAATATTAAATTTAACATTAATTAATTATTACATTAACACACATTTAATTAAAATCTATCCCTTATACAATAATAAAATTTAATCAATAATACCATAAAATAAATGTCAAATGTCTAATATCAAAACCTATCAAATAATGTAATAAAGTTGCAATAAATCTTGAAACTAAAGAGTCTGGGACACCCACTGACGGGTGTAGGCCTCCTCCATCCGTTTTACCTGTAAAACCCAATTATATAAATAATGGTATTAAAAATAACGATTAAATTTTATTCTCGCTCACATACAATATCCACAATTTCAATCCAATTTTATGTAATGGATCAGATTCTTTTCAATAGTTTCTTGTCTCCCTTTTACATCGATATCTATGTCTATCCGACTACTGGAATTCTTACAAACACAAAGAAGACATTAAATTATACATTTAAAAAGACCGTTGCGTTAGTTTAGAGGGGAGTGTAACCAAACAGACGGTAAGTATGATCTGTCAAATAGCCCACTTAATTTCACCCAACGTTTCCAAACAAGGTTTGTGGCCTTTGTACTGTGAATAATAATAATAAATCGATATATTTTTATAATATGACATAAGACTGTGACTAGACCAGCACAGTCTGCCGCATGTTCGTTGTTTTACTTGTTTACTGTTACAAGCAATAATTAGACATATTTTTTTAGTAGACCGTTGTTTTTGTGTGTGTGGTTTAATAAAACTACTTCCCCTTCAACAGCTGTCAAGCGCTAGTGAAACGGTCCGTGACTATAGGAGGAGCGCGCGTCGCGGGCACAGACGACACGCCGCCAGCGCCCTCACTCCGTCGACGTCCGTCCAGTCCGACCCCGCCCACTGTCATGGCGCCCGTAAGGAGACCGGTTCTTGCTAATAACATACAAGGTAATTTCATTCTGAAGGTGATTGTGAAAATTATATTAGGTCTGGATCCAAAGGAAAAGAAAGGAAAAGTAATATGAACCGTGATTTCGTATAAATACCCTATTTGACTAGCGTAATATAACATATACATACAGACACTATTATTTGTCTGGGTCCCAAACTAGGTTTTTTTGGGCAATGATAATACAAAGAGCAACAAGATCTACATTGTTCTTGTATCAAAAATTCGTCGTCAGATTATAATATGTTACAATCTTAGGGTCCCTCTACTAATTTTCATACAATATCTAGAATCGCAGTCGCACCACGCGCGCGCCCCTTTTGCGGTCACAACTAGTGAAATATTTAAAACATGTAATTTTTTTATTGAACTTAAACACTATGAATCTAGATCAAATTCATTGAGGAAGTTAGAAATATGGGACAGTAAAAAGTACTGAAGCGCTACGACGCGCCGTCTATTGCACCACAGTCGCGCCACTGCAGCGCTTCTATAAGCGTCTAATTTGAAGGCGCCTTTAGTGTGGTCAAAGATATCACTTTCCTTTGTGTAACTATTTTTTTTATTATTCCATCAGTATCTCACTGCATACAAGTTTTAATATTATTTCACAGGAGCGAAAACCTTCCTACAGTCGTATAGCGGTTGGGCTGCGTGTACGGAACGAGTGCGCGGTTTATTAGACGCGCTATGCGGGCCCGTACGGGTAGCTTGCGAGCGAGCCGCTCCGGTCGGCGCACATTCGAGAGCGCAGCGAGCTCTCGCCCAATTACATCTGGGAGAGAAGAAATTCACCCTCACGGATAACCTGTTGCTGCCCACCTTAGGCAAGTGTTTAAAAATATTTTGAGTGACATCAACAATAATGCCATGAAGACGAGAAATAGATTGTGTTAGATAGCTGAACTAAAATCCGAATAATTGCAATCAATTTATGTAGTCTCTCTTAAAAAAAACTACTAAACTCGGCAATTATTATTATATTATTCCTTTGCAAAAATGTATAGAATTCGAAAAAGTTTGTATGAAACCACCCACGAGTACATATTGAACTAAATTGTTTTACGCTACTGCAGGTTCACAAGAAGGAGCCTTCGAGAACGTCCGGATGTCGTACACAGGAGAGAACGGACAAACTATCAGACAACTGATGTCCACTCACAAGCTGCGACGAGTGGCTATGTGCTGTCTGGCCACGCCGCAAGGCAGGCGACAACATCTGGCTGTGTCACACGAGAAAGGTGATTTATTTATTTTTTACTATACATATAAATATTTAAAATTGAGTGTCATATGATATTTACACGATATTAAACCATTTTTTTATATAAACGGCTTAATTCATTTTGATGAAGCTCTCAGGGACGTTTAATCTATTTTCTGTCATAACAATGACAACAAATTTTCATTCGGAATAATTTAATTCCGTAAACGTAAGTATGTGGAATGTGTGCACTTAATTCATATGCAAATTAACATCCACAAATACTATAAGGGTGGACAAAATCTTTCCAGCTTAAAAATGTTTTGTACTGTTAGTCGCGTTTTACGTAGCGAAGTCAGTTTCAAATTTTTACTTTAATTTTCCCAATTTTACAGGAAAAATTACTGTCCTTCAACTGTCTGCGTTATTGAAACAAGCGGACTCGTCTAAGCATAAGTTGACACTGACACGCCTGTCAACGGCGCCGATACCATTCACAGTCATCAGTCTCAGTGGCAACCCGTGGAATGAAGATTTGTTGGCCGTCTGTGGACTGAAGGAGTGCCACATCCTTACATTCAATAGTGGAGGTACTATTTTTTTTTCTTCACGGGTTGCCTTATGGCTCCCGGAACCGTGTTATCGGTCCCAGGGTACTCAGCAGAAGACCAAGTCTCCCTCTTTTAGCCGATAGTAATTGTGAGGCTGTCCTTACGAGTGGCCAGTTCTGTTGACAGAACAGAAATTATACCATTTAGATGTCGGATTATGTGCATAAGTTTTTAATTATACACAACACTTATTTACAATTCACTTCATTCAATTTACTGTTCATTCGGCCTTATCACTCCTTTAAGTAAAAGTTGTAAAATTAACTAATAATTAAAATAACATTAGAACCAGTGTTAAATCTTTAATTTTTATGTTTGTAACTAACAAATAAAATGATTGTGTGTATTTTATTTTAGGTTCAGTAGCTGACCATCTTGTGTTGAATTCCGGAATGGAGACGAATAACTATGTTATTAAAGCTATATGGTTGCCCGGCTCGCAAACGCAACTAGCTCTTGTCACGTCGGACTTCGTCAAAATATATGATCTTTGCAAGGACCTTACTAATCCAATGCATTATTATCTTGTGCCAAGTGGAAAGGTGCGTATTATCTTTGACTACATATTAATAAAAGTTACCGATCGAAAACTGTTAAAAAGACATGCAAAGTTTGTTTACCAAATAGGACAAGTCAAAAAATACGCTAGCTTACCGTCCCGGCTTTGCCCGTAGAAATATTTGTAATGCCAAATAACAATCGTCCCGTTTTAGTTACAAATATGATTATATCTTATGTAAGCCTATTTTTTTTAATTAAACATGGTTTATGTTCAAACGCAATACGTACGACAACACTAGAGACACCAGTAAACAGTGTTCACAAAACAAGTGGCGGTCCTATTGCTGCACTTAAATGGACCTAGATGTGATACTTCTTTAACAGACTTAGGTCTGCTGTTTTTAGAAGTCAAAGCACATAACATTAGGCCAGGGCCAAACCGCTCAATAAATAGTAAAAAATGAAAAATTCTTAGCAGTATACGGTGGTAGGAAAATTTAGTTGACGATGCAAATAACGAAGGAAAAATAGTCCAGACTCGAAAAAGTTCTGGAAGGGGGTGGGGTGTGGTAATGTATACGTTTTTAGGGGTTTGTACTCTTTTTTGCGGTTTGCGGCTAAACTATGCATCCTATCGAAAAAAGTTAAATGTAAAAGTTGTATGTAATAAAAAGATCTATAACTTTTCTTATATGCATTATTGCCCATAACCTCAACATTATCGAGAAAAATGCAAAAAACCGTTGTGGTTTTTAATTTTTAACTATTGCAAAAAAATTTTTTTTTTATGAAAATCAGTGAAAATGTTGTTTTTGTATTTCAAACAAGCCCAAATTTTTTCAAAGCAAAATATTTATATTTCAATGTTTTTATAAAGAAAATTTTAAAAAATGACCTTATTTTCAATCGAAAAATTTGGTTAGCAAATTTTCGACAAATTACCTTTTCCAGTGCTCATTTTCTTCGTTGAAATCTCAGCTTTCATATAGAATTAAATTATAGTATTGCTTGTATGTAAAAAAATCGTTAAAAAAGAGAAAAACCGAAAAAACTACTTTTCAAAAAAAATGCGTCACTTATAAAATAGTGTGTTGTACAAGTTATTTACCTGTACTTAACTATTCTCGGCTTTCAAAATCCTGAAAACATTGTTCAACTCGCAATTAAATAGGTAAAATTTTTAATTACTTTTTGTTATTCGTAAGTATTTACAAATTATCACGTTAAAGTCTTTACTTGATTATCAGGAATTAAAAAATTTAAAGTACAATAATTTTATTGAAATCTTGGTTTTTTTGTGAGAACTTCTTTATCTCCAGAATCAATCAAGCTTTCTATTATGCAAATAGCATCTTCAACTAAATTTTCCTACCACTCTTATACTGCTAAGAATTTTTCATGTCTCAAATCGGATTGGCCCTGGCCTACATGTAGTATTCTTAAATAAAATTGGTGCTTAGCATTTTTAGCACCAGTGAAATTTAAACCCGGATCTCCCTAGTCTCAAGTCCAACGGTCTACCAATTACTACGCTATCGACTCCTTTGATTAAAATCATGCACTTATAGGTCCGAGACGTGACTTTCGTGAACCAAGAAGGCGTCGTCCACATGTTGTGCATGAGCTCCGCCGGCCACATATACTGGCAGCCGATGAGTGAGGAGTCGCGCGCTACTAACGGGACCTTCTACGTGACCAACACCCTGGAAGTGCTGCATCCGGATTTACAGGTTTGTCATGTAAAGGAAACATTTCATACCTATTTAATAACAATAAGCTTATTTAAAACGTAGAACTAGAAAGTAGCAGAGTTTTAAAATGGATTAACTGTGAATTTACTTACGTTACGATCGCGATGGTGACATGTTTTTAAATTAGTCGAATTGTGTTTAAATAAGATTTCTAATGGCCTACTCAATTTCAATAAAATTCTCGCCGCTGCTGTCGCCATCGCAACGAAATTGAATTCAGGATTTTACGATTTGAAATGGGAGTCTAGACTTTTATCAGTCGCGCCTAATTCGTCAGCGATATAACGAAATAATGTAGAAAATAATTGTGTAGCAGTATATATTATAGATAATTTCATTAAATTATCAAATAAATTATCATATAAACAAATAACCGGCCAAATGCGAGTCGGCCTCGCACACGAAGGGTTCCGTACCACCGTACAATATTTTTAAAATAGTTTAGTAATAAAAATTTGCCCGAGTAATACACAGTCCGTGAAAATTTCAAGTGTCCTACCTATTATGGTTCAAAAGATACAGACGGGCAGACAGCGGAGCCTTAGTAAGATGGTTTCCGTTGGTAAGCTTTGGGTACTGAACCCAAAAAAGCCCTCTCCTTAATAGATACTTATTAAAAGCATGATTATAATATAAATTACAAAATTAAATAAGTATACAAAATATTGTAAAATAAATAGCACCCAAGTATACATATATGATTACCTGATATATGGTACATTCTCGAGTTAAAGCGTACATAATATTGACAAATAATCCTACACAATCTTTCATTATATTTATGATGTCTAATATTATGTTTGTTCTAAAGGACGTGGCCGGGCTTGTTGGCGGTGGCGGCGTGTCCATTTACTACTCGCACACTCTCAAGATACTGTTCTTCTCGTTCGCTCACGGAAAGAGCTTCCTGGCGCCGTTGAGCACTGTCGAGGATAGTGTCAAAGGTCAGTACAAGGTCACTTTATAACCTCTGTAAAGATGTGTTTGCATGTCGTTCTGTATCGGTCGCTAATCTGGACTATGAACCTCCATACAATCGCGTAAGTCGCGGACGTTTTCCTAGGACATCCGACAGTAATAAGAGGACAAATATAAAAAAAGAATTGTTCTTTTTCGTTTCTAAAACGGGTTGTTCGCCAAAAACTGTAAAAAAATCTTGCATAACAATTAATAAAAAAACATTAGCTCTAGGTACACTATGAATGATGAGACCTGGCTGCACACCTTAAATGTCACAAGTAGGAAGTGGCAAAGAAGTGTCAAATAAATTATTGAATCACATTCATGGTTCAACCAGCTTTAGCGGAGTTATTTTTAAACCATTCAGTGTCCTCGCTGTCTATTGACTATTGTCAATTAAATAATTATTTTTTGTCAGACGTATGCCTAGATAAAGCCAATTCCAAATGCCAGTGGTTCTTGAGTGGGGAGCATACTCATAGACTTAACTAATAGAAAATATATATTAATTACTTCACATATAGGCTTTAAGCAAAGCGCCAAATAGCACATTAAATCAATCTGTCGATTTCGTATTGAGTAAACTATTATTTACACTTTTAGGCACCGCGTTAATATCAGTCTCGAACATCGCCGCCGGCCAGAAGGAAAGCGGTCGCGGCAGCAACAAGGGCGGAATGCAATCACTTTGCCAGTGGGCTGAAGTCGCCGGCCACCCGGGCCTTGTGACTGCTGTTATGCAGGCCTCCAACAACCCCGTGGTGCTGATGTTAACTCCTAATAATATATTCGTACAGGAGATAAAGGTAATTTTTCTCATTTTTTTTACTTTGATTATGTGGTTGACTTGAACTTCTTTATTGATTTTAGTGAAATTTGGCTTCAAACATCAATAAGCAATCGACTTCATATAAGATCTTAATCACAATTATTACACTTGCAGGTTGTCCCAGCTAAAGCCAAAATCACTGACATGGTAGCTGTGCGCCATTGGTGCGGCGGTGGTTGTGAACAGAAAAGCACCCTTATTTTGCTGTGTGAGGACGGTAGTTTGCGCATGTACGCCGCTAACGCCGAGCAAACTGGCTACTGGCTGTCACCTGCAATACAACCGACGCACGCACCTCGCCGCCGCCCCAAACCTGCACTACATTCTAAGGGGAAGGCGCAGCAGGTTCGTACTTATTTATAATATAAAAGTAGCTTTTTTGAAATGTGGCAAGAATTTATATTGAAGGATTTCTGGGATAAAACGGTGATTCCACATTATCCATATTGCACTAATGGGTATATTTCATACAGAGCTGGCCACTGATTGGGTGGCCTCAAAAATTCCATCAGCTAGACTTTTCTTCTGCTGGGTACTGGGCTGAAGTAAATTAGCTTGCAAAGTACCTATAACGTTTAATCTATGAAATCTTTCAGCCAACATCAAAGACTAATGCTAACGGAGCGCCTCAGTTCCCGATAGATTTCTTCGAACACTGTGTCGTTATGAGTGACGTCGAGTTTGCAGGCAATGATCTGTTGCAAGTGTACAATACTATGCAGATCAAGCACCGGCTTAATACATCTGGTAAGTTCTGACGCGCGAAACTAATTTTATATATAAACATGGATGTTGGTATGTCTGTTTGTCCTTATAGACTCAAAAACTACTAGACCAGTTTTGTTACTGTTTGCGCGATTAGATAGATTGATTCACGAGGAAGGTGTATGTGTATAAAACGTCGCCCTACGTCTTTGGGAGCGGAGTAGTAACCAATGTTAATGTTCCTTGTTCGGCGAATTGTGTCAACGTGATCGGGGAGCATGTAATATTAAAATTCCACGAGCGAAGCCGGGGCGGGCCGCTAGTTGTTTATACAGATATATTTATTTATATGCTTTTAATCCAGATTTATTCAGCTTTCACAAGCGTAATTGGGTGTAAAATATTAATACATTTCAATTACATATTATAGCTATCTTCGCCCTTGAACAATTTTGAAATGTGATGACAATTTATTCCTCCGACCCTCCAACTTTCCTTGTATAAAAAAAGTCGGATATTTTAATGTGTAAGAAGGACAAGCAAATGCACTTTCACGTTTATACTATTACTTAGGATTTATATTATTATTACTTCAATTATATTACTTATTGTTTTACAGGATTGTATGTGGTGTCGACTAAGATGAGCGGGTTTGCGGTTGAGGTTCAAAATTCAGATTCCACGACCGTCATCTGCGGTATTCGTGTTTTGTTGGGAACACAGGACGTGGCGAGAACGCCCGTTTTTGCGGAGGTTGGTACTCTAAAAACTATTTAGTGGAAGAAAATAAAATAATATGAAGAAGTTATTCTTAAAAAAAATTGGGCTTAGCGTTTTGGCTCGAGCTTTGTTAACTTTGATTTGAAATCCAACTTTTAACCATTTTTACTATTTATATACAAGGCGTATTAAAACAATAATTACTGTACTCCATTAAGCACCGTTTTAAACGTACTTCAAATTTTTTATTTATAGATTCACGGAAGGTCTGTGCCTACAGTCGTGACCCGAAATCGTTGGTTCGACATACCTCTAACTCGAGAAGAATCCTTACAATCTGATAGGAAGCTTGTTATCAACTTCGGACCGTCGCAAGACCCTGATGGTGTTACAATAGTGGATTCCATAAAGGTATTGTACTCGATTTTTTTAACTAAAACCAATGGACAACATTTCATTTTTCGTAAGGTACCAAAATTCGAAAACCGTTTGGAGATTACATGCTAGAAAGCTTATTTTTATTTTTTTTTATTTTTTATATCCTTTAATTTTCGAGTTATTTTAAAAATACTGAAATATTGAAAAATAAGGATTAATAGGTGCCCTGATCTGTGCTAACCCTCTAATTTAAAAATACTAATGTCTGTTGGCAAAGTTGTTAGTTATTGAACTCAGGTGTTGCCTTCTATTAATTTTACCCATTTTTATTCCATTTGAAGCTAAATTAATAATTATTCTTTAAATATAATTATAAAAATACTTCTTTTATATAATATTTTTTGGAAGTTTTGCTAGTTTCGAATGGGATATCACAGGAAATATATTTACGAGTGAAACTGAGGACAAAAGCTAGTATTATTATATACATTATGAATAATGTTGTGGGCGATTTGAGTTCCGGCTACGGCAACACCTATTTGGAACACGGTATATTATACTCTTTGCATTTCTATAACGTATACTCTGTGGCTTGACTGACACTATCAGTCACTTTCTTTGGGTGACAGTTTATATTTCTTAATTTTAGTCCTAGCTAAGGTTTTTAGTTTATAAGTTCTCAGAATTTATAAAAATTCATAATTAAATTAAAAATATAAAAACTCAACAAAAAATAAAATATAAAAATACGTGTAACTTATTTTTTAATATATTTTTAATTAAAGTAATAAAAATGGGTGATTAAAAAAATGAAATGTTGTCCATTGGCAATAGGTACGTGCCATAAAACTAACTTCCACTAAAAGTAGATTAGCTCGAACATATAGACATATTTAACTAGCCCTCAAATTCACCCAAAGAAACAATCGTGACTGTAATATATGTCATGCCAGGAAAGCCTTCCAGTTTTGCCTTGTCCCCCTTGTGGTAATCCAGGATATAACCGATTTTAATTTCACCAATCCAAAACAATTTAGCCGTTTAGACGGGTATTGGGTAACATAAATACAGTGCCCTCCAGAAAATAACACGCGTCGGGTTCTAGAAAGAGACTTCGGTATTGTAGGCTACAGAGACGTCTCTTTCTAAAACCCGATATATATTATTTTCTACGGGGTACTGTACTGTATACTTTCACATTTTCAAAATTAGGATTGCAATTAAATTTAATGATATTTTCTAGGTTTATGGCAAAAATAAGGAGTCATTCGGCTGGCCAGAAGACAACGAAGACCCTAGCGCTTGTGCTTCTACAAGCAAGACTGGACAGGTATGTGCTTTTTTACATATATATTACACATATACTGTACCCATTTTAGAGCTGTTTTTATTTAACATCATTCATTTATTATGAATTTAAACATATGCAGTTCCCGGTGGGTTTCTGACTTCGTTTTCAAATGACAGACGACGCTTTACAAAACAGAAGTTAAACTGAAGTACATGGAGTGTATTACATTTGGCCACATGGACAATGAGTCAATTGAGTGAGATGCACTACTTAGTTCACGAAACCTATGCAAAAGGTTTTCTTAAGCATCTATAGTATAGGTGTCGGGTACTTGTTTCTTCTTCATAGAACGAGGCGCATATTATGGAACCTTTTTATATGGTCGACGTGCTTCGTTCCATGGATCAAATAGTACTTTGCAAGTACAGTCTTGAATCAGCGATAAAGTTGACTGTTATTTTGACCGCCTAAATTGTTTTTCAATACTTCATCATCCATCATTTTAAGATCCACTGCTGGGTCATGGTCTCCCTCTAATTTATTTTACTTAATTGACATATATTAGGAAACGGATACAGTCACCGGTGGTTGGAAGCCGAGCGCTCTAGAGCGTTTAGCTTGCGCCGCATTGGAAGCGCTCGAGTTAGGTGCCGGCGCCAGTGCCTCTACGGGCGCGGCCGGCGGCGCTGAAGGTGGCGCTGAGGCTGCGAGGAAACTGCTGTGTGCCCCGGCCAGCGCTCAGCTCCACGCGAGAGCTCAGTGCCTTTTACGAGCTGTACATAACACGCATTATCACCAGTTTAAGGTATGTTTTTGTATTGTAACTTATAGTTAGGTAGCGTTAAAATGTCATCGACTAAACGAGGGAGACTTATATTCTGCTGGGTAATCTGGGACCGGTAACACGGTTCCGTTCCGGGAGTGAGCCGTGGGACAACCCGTGAAAAAAGACTATACCGACTTCAAAAATTGTTTACTGAAATATTCATTTCTTTTTTCCATTTAAGTGATTTTACCATTAATAACATCATAATATAAATACATAAAAAAATAAATCATCGAAATCGCCATACATTTCATAGAGTTATAACTAATACTGCCTGAAAAAACAGTTTTTTCAAAATTTCTGAAAAACTGCTGAAAAAATTTAAGGGTGAAAAGTTTTTACTCAACTGTCCCGGATCTTTTGCTGAAATTTTTCGTTATAGTCATATTAACCTCTCCCATATATCTGATGTTTATATAAACTTATATCTTCATAGATTTAAGTGACTTTACGAGCCCATGGCGTGCGAGGTCGACTTTTTTTTGTTTCGATCAAGTTTGTTTAATAATTGGCACTAATAATTATATATTTTTTTATACAGGACCAAGCAATCCTTAGATACGTCTGCAACAGTCTTGTGGAGCTCCGAGACACCGCGGACCCGCGCAACATAGACCCCGAAGCTTACTTGAGGCTTGTGCTATTAGCTCGAGGAGTTGCCGTTGCCAGACCGCAGCACTTAGTCAAGTACAGTGCCCCTACTCCAGCAAGACCGGAAAACGGTATGGATGGTTTTGCAATTTTGGTTTTCTTTAACATCTTCAGTTCAGCAGTTTTCCCATTCTACATATGCCATTACATGCTCCAATTCTTCTTCCCTCCAAATCTTACACATTCTCTCTTTTTCTATAACCAAACTCATACTTTACAGGTAATTGGTCGTTACTATGGAAGGCGCCACTCTCGGAAGATGAGCGTAAGGGCGAGCCCCACATTTGTTCCCTGCTGGTCAGCGTACTATGGAGATTGGCCAGCTGTCGTATCGGTACGCTGTCCGCCGGGGTTCTCTCCTACGGGCTGCGGCATCCTGAACATACGCTTCACGCTTTGGCTGATACAGTGCATGCCTTCCAATTGCACTCGGATGCGGATATGGTATGGATTAGCATTAATAATTACGGAATTTGTCTATCTATCTGTCATTACGCTTTTAATCCATTGGATGTAACTTTATATGATCATTGCCCTCTATCAGTTCTTTAACGTGTTCAAAGAAAGTGCATCGAAGGCGCCCCCTGCCAGCATTTAATTTTACTTTTCCCATAGACCTTCTATTCAAAGAGTTAGAAAATGTAATATTGTAACCACTACCACTAACTTTTCTATTGACAGGTTGAATTTGGAAATTGGATTTACTTATCATTGCTACTTGCTGAAGATCAGAACATCAGCTTCGGGGCAAAAACTGCTCTAATGAGAGTGCTCAGACCGCGCGTCAAACGACGAAGAGTTTACATACCGTCGCCGCCGACTACACCAGGTATAAAACAAGCTGTTGACTCTGCATGGACGTTGATTTCTCATTGATTTACTAAATTAAAATATTTTTCTAAGATTGACTTTTTGTCTTGTCTGTATTTTTCTTACGGCTCTCGGAACCGTGTTACCAGCCGCAGGGTACAAAGGTACACGGTTCCACTGAACGTTGCTGAATAACTGTTTAGTTAATATAATATGTTGAATAATATATATTAATTACATTTGATAGTAAGGCTCCTTTAGATTTTATTTCATCAAAACCTAGTTACGAAAAGTTGAAATAGAAAACGCTTGTAGCATAAAAAAATAATTAATAATGTAACTATTTGAAGGTGCCGTATCATCAGCTACTACGGCGCAGCCAACCAGTTCTGCCACTGAAGCTATTGTGTCCGAATCAGACTTGAGCGCTAATCGAGACGAACAAGCGGATAATTTCATGGACGTAGACGACATGGTCCTTCTAGCACCGGACGGCGGTAAGTCTATGCTACTAATTGTGTTACTGTTTTTATTTACATTTCTATATTTATGATAATGACAAATTTAATTTAAAAAAAAAGAGAGAAAAACCTGCTACATGTGTAGAAGAAACGGTTTTCGAATTATATTATCTTTGGTGACCACTAATCATTGACAGCATATAACATATAGCAAAGTTCCTCCTTCTCCTGGATTTTATGACTCGGAGTTCGTCTTATATTTGGAAACGTAAAAGGCACCCGTATGTATGTATGTACTCTTTGAATCGAAGAAGAAGAATGCCTCCCACAATAATGTTCCTAGTTGCTCTGACTTTTTTTTATTTTCACTTTATTAAATGATTAATTATTTATCAATTTTACATTATAGATGCTGGATTGGAAGGTCTGCTAGACATCCCGGCAGACGCGGATGATGAGACAATGGTCGAGTTGGCGATCGCTCTGTCTCTACAAGATCAACCGAGACGCGCCCCACCCGCCGCGCCGTCCGCACCGCCACCGCCCGCCCCCGCGTTCAGTGATCCGGTCGCATCGCCACCGGCGTGAGTACTTTTTACTGTGCAACTGTTGTGGCAAGAAAGATCTTGTTGTACGTAAAAATAAAATGAATTCTGAGTATTTTGAGCGGATGTGTGAATATATAAACCGAATGATATATATACTTCTTCAAATCAAATAAATTGTGTTTTTAAAGAGGTCTATGGTCAATACAAAATATAACTCTTGTATGAAACGCTGAATGGTTGTAGATGAAAGAAGAAGTATGTATAGTTCGATTGAAGTGGAAGGTATAAGTCTATCCTCTCTGCCTGTCCTTATGTTAATCAGTCGTGAAAGTGTGTTGAGGAAAATATCTTAGCATCTCTTTTGTAAGGCTGCTATTGTAATAAAAATTAAAGCAATGATAACTATTCCCAAACTTATCATATGTTGATTGCTAAAATTGAAATTTTCTTAAAGGTCTGACGACGAGGGCAGTACTGCGGCGACGGACGGTAGTACACTGCGCACCTCGCCGGCTGAGGCACCGGGTTCAGCCGGATCTGATTCCGGCGGCTCAGGCGCCGATAGTATTGGTGGAGTGTCTGGGCGAAGCAGCGCCTATGGTAATGAAAATATAGCATTTTTTTACTTTTAATTTAATTTCAACCTTACGATTATTAACGGATCAAATCTGAAATTACAGTAGCTCTGTGGCTGTGCAATTTCGTTAATGTTGCACTGACACCATCATCAGTGACTCCGACTATGTAATGTATAACAACAAAATGTTAACAAACATTAACCGACTTATTTTATGTACTGAATATTAGTTGACCATATCCCGTGGATAAAATCACACAAAAAAAGATTTTGTTTAAAGCAAGCTAAAATAAATCAAACATTTAGAAATGTGCGTGTTGATACAATTGTCGCATTAGTTTGTAATTAATTTTCGGTATTGCAGGAGAAATGGTATCGGCGTCAGCTGGGGCGGTGCCGCCTAGTGTCGCAACCACTTCCGCCGCTGTAGCAGGTAGTCATTGTTAAAAGACTTGATATTTCCTTGAAGCTATTCTTAACAATGCTATCTAACATATCAGACATTATTTGAATCGAATTTAATTGGTGGTATTTTTATCTAGGTCGACGCTTAAATCTTAAGATATTCGGAATCTGTTATTTTTTCTTTCTTATTTTAAACTTGAAATTTTATTTAGAAATCTGACACAATGAGCGAGTAATTCTTTTTTCTATGCCAACACTTACACAAAATCCAACTTTATTATGTTTTTCAAATGTTGATCAATCATAATACTTACGTAAATAAAAATGAAAATGATATTCCCATCTAGGTCCCTCAACTTCGGGCGCACAAGCAGTAGCCGGACCTTCTCGGTCAATAGAAGCTGAAAATGAAGCTCGTAAATTGCACGCCCTGCGACTTTCGCTTCTGTCGGTTGCATTGGAATCCCTACCCTCTTTGAGAGACACGCCTGGTGTGAGGGCCATACCGTTTGTACAAGTGAGTGTTGATTTTGTTACATGTTGGCAGACTAGTTTCATATAATCATCTCCTAAATTTATTGTGTTAGTAATTTTGATCCAATGTCGCACATTACTATTAGTTAAAAGCAATACTTACAAAAATAAAAACTACGTTTGGATTTACCAACACCAGCTCATTCGTCGAGTGGCAATTGCTTAATGTTGCATTTTCTTAATCTAGGATATTTATAAACAACTGTATTAATTTCAAGGTGATCCTAATGCTGGCTGGAGACCTAGACTCTACCGTAGAGGCAGACCGTGCTGTTCTGGATCGACTTCTAGATTTGTTGGTGAACGAGCTGGAGATGCAGACAGATGAGCGCACGCCACCGGACCATCACCGCACTAATCGACGGGAATTACAACTTGTTATTATGCGACTACTCAGTAAGTTTTAATTTCTTATTGATTTGTTTATTGTTTGCAAACTCAGCTTTTGTATGTTGATTTTCAAAGAAATCTATCAGTTAAAGAAGTTCTCAAATTGTGATTAACTCAAACAAGTCAAAACAGTAACAGTACTTTTATCGTATTTAATGTCATTATCACAACTTTTTTTTTCTTCAAAGCAATGGCTGGGTCACATGCTTGTCAAAGCTTATAAGAAAGCAAAGATTAATGTCGTATCCATCATTAAATATGTTTTTATCAATATATTATAGTTTATTGTCCCTTAGGGACAGCGCAGACCTGGCGGAGAGCATATCAGGGCATTTTACGTAGACAATTAATAAACAACTTTAAATGTGGTTAAATAAAGTTCAGAATTTCATGAAAGTATAAAGTGTATCCGGCGGATAACGGCGGTTTACACAGCAATAATAATTGTGAACTTTATTCTAATATTTGTAAAGTCGATTATGAATTGTCAACGTAAAATGCTCTGCTCTGCTCTCCGTTAGGTTTGCGCTATTCCTTAATGATTGTCATTTTTGACCGTGCTTTCACTCAGCATCAATTATATGTAAGTAATTTTTATATAATAAAGTTAATTTATAAGATACATGACAGACATTTTATTATCCACATTTTTTGCAGGCGTACTGATGGCGCGTTGGAGGACGACAGCGGGCGGTCGCGGCGAAGTATCCGGTGCGTCTTGTGCTGCTCACGTGTCCAGACTTGCGGCGGCTGCACTAGCGCGGGCTGGCGCGCCTCGACACTGCTTCCGGGTATTGGAAGCGTTGCTGCCATACTGGAAAGACAAAGCTAATAGTATGTATTTTTGTTACGAACTACTTTAACTTCTTGCGGGTTACACAGTTTGTGACATTTCTTTATGTCTATATTTTTTGGTTCTTATGTTGAATTACGAAAACTTCCTACATCAAAATAATGATTATTTTGCCAGCAGCAAGCGATTCTATCTATATGTAATATAGAATTTCTTCTCGGGTCTTATTATTTTTGTGTCCAATTAAAAACCAATTTCTATATGTTTTTGTTCTGTTTTAGATCCCACAACTGTATCCACTGGTCAAACGCTGTTGAAGCCGCTGCCACCGCAACCGCTACCAGATATGCAGCCGTTCTTTGTTAAAGACTACCTTAAAAGTGAGTCGTATTTAGGTTCAAATCGTTGTTTATAAGTCATTATAAGTATTAAGTCTTTCGAATCACGCTAGTGTTATATTTACAACAAGTTAAAATTGAAATACAATACAAAGGAAAATCCTAGTAAATTCTACTAATATTATAAATATAAATGCAAAAGTTGATTTAAACACACATTATACGCTTGATCCCGTAAAATGATATAGGGAAGCTTAAAATATATTAAACGGGTAAAACCGCGGGAAAACGCTAGTAATGTCGAAAGAGTATATTATAAAAAATACATTTTCCAGGTCACGCTCTAGACGTTTTCGACAACTACCCACAACTTCTCATGGAAATGGCGCTCCGTCTACCGTGTCAGATACATAGGCATTGCGACCCGTCCCACTTTGACACCAAGTGGCGTACATTGCTCTGCGAGTACATGATGAATCCGCATACCCCACTCAGGTAATGTTTGTTTTAAATTTTCTGTTTCGATTTCTTGAATATGCATTAGGGTTTATTTACGAGTAAATTACATCGAGATCTATTAGACTCTGCCAGTCGCGCGCATTCATGAACCAACCACCTATGCTTAATAAACAGGCAGGGCAAGGTCACATGTCGTCTTCTCTATAAAAAAAATACTTTCCCAAATTACAGGTAGTTCCACGGCTCATGACTTGTCCCGTTGTATTACCAGTAATACAAAAGAGTTCAGAAATGGGATAGAAAGACTATTTTACGAATTTAAACTCAACTTTGTCCACAGAAAACAAGTACGGAAGCTACTGATGTTATTGTGCGGTACTCGCGAGCGATACCGTCAGTTGCGCGACATTCACGCTCTCGACAAACACTTGACTGCCGCGAGCGAGCTGCTGGTCAACGAGCCGGCCTACGATAAACTGGTGCAGCTGATGGACCATCTAAAGGTATAACATTTTTTCTAATTGATCAAATTCAAGATTATGGAGATATGACTATGGAGATGTAAAGCGGTAAATCACCGAACAATTTTTTCTGCGGCGGGGGAGTTTAACTACTATTATACCACTGTATTTTTCTGTCGTTTTATTGTCGCAACGGTTTTTACTTTATATAGAGATTATTGTATAATACAAACACAATTCTAAATAATGATAGGAGACCGCAAATTAGACATTCTAGATCGCCTTTCACATTTAAGAACAACAAAATAAACTAATGTTTATTGTCTGTTTTGTTGTAAAGATATCTACTTTTAAACCATGTTTCATTTCGTTTAACCGGTTAACAAATTGCCCATATAAAACAGGACAATATATGTGGGCAAGCATGTTACTAAAAAAAATTACGACATCTTTACCTGCCTGAAAGACAAGGAGTAGTCTTCATGGTCTTATTCTTAAAGAAAATTGATGCTAAGTATGCAAAATCTTTCATCGCGTTTTCTTTTTAACCAAGTAAATAAAATAATTATTAACGTCAATTTCAGGCATGTGCTGAAATAGTAAGCGCTCGCACCGGCAACTGGCAGCACACGTGTTTCACGGAGCGGCAAGAGACTCTCGCGTGGCTGATGACAATCGCGCGAAATCTGCACCCGCACGTAGCTCCTACGGTGCTGCAGTTAGTTCAGGCCGCGCTGTGCCCGCCACCACCTCCCAAAGACAGTAAGGTATGTAAAAAAAGACATGAGTGCTTGCGGCTCCCAAATAGAGTGTTAACTACTCTCAGGTACCCCTCTCATTAAGCCGATTATACACAGAATATTTTGTCTTCCATTGATTACCCTGCGGTCGGTAACACGGTTGTGGGTATAAAAAACTCTTTGAGGCTATTTATTGAGCAAGCAGCTCCTTTGAGTTTGTGGCAATGATTGACTAAAATATACTAAAGGAGACACCGATCAACCACGTTTTAGTCTATCCGCTTTACTAATTAACATTGTACATACATACATACCTTCACGCCTGTTTCCCAAAGGGGTAGGCAGAAAGTATGGAGCGCCACTTCTCTATTAATTTTATTTATTATTATATAAATATGATATAACATTGTTACAAATTATACTAGGTTTTCTCCCTTTTACCAATCTGTCATTAAATTTATGTTAGTGGTAGATGAAAAAAAATTATAACGTCTATTAGTAACGCGGTAAATATGCTACCCGCTAACATTTGGGTGGTATAATATCAACTGAGTTAATAAATCGTGTGACTTTTAAACATAGACAATTATATTAGTATACTATTGTAAATCGAAAATACAGACCTATTTTATAACGATTTTATATTTTTCTAGGCTCCGTCGCAACCGATCACCGAGTGGCCAGAGAGGGAGAGAAGCGCGGATAGTGATGCTTTTGTCTCCGACCGTTCCAAGTTCCAGGAGCACAAAGTGCCACACTTGGTGCAACAGATTATGAAACAGGTATGGAATGAAATGAATATATACAACCAAATATAAATATGGGCATATTGATTCAATTATTAGATGTCGCGCAGTAAGACCAGGATAACTAAATCAACAATAACTTTTTTACTTCGGGCGCGAATTTTTTGTGGCTCAAGCACGGAATACACAAAAAATATATTAAACTAGTTTTTTGTCCCGTAGAAATTTTCAAAAGGATTTCCAGGATCATAATTAACCTATATTACTCTCCGTGCCTCCAACTATCTCAGTGCAAATATTCACGTCTAACCTTTGCTCTGTTTTGTCGTGAAAGAAGGACAAACAAACAAAAAATAAAATTGCACTAGCTTTACATTTTATTGAAATCCGCTTTTACAATAATAATATTTAATTATTATAAACAGTATTGATCTTTAACAACAATTGTTTCTGTTTAAATTTTACTTACATATTGTGATTTTTTCAGGTTTCCCAAGATGAATTACGCAAATTTGTGAAGGCATTCCTGTTAGAGACTAACTCCACGGCTGTGCGTTGGCAAGCTCATTCTCTTATTTTGGCGATTTACAAGTAAGTTTTTATAGTACTAAAATATAATTCAGACAACAATTAATTACAGACTAAACATAGTTTCAAATAAAAAAAAATCGCTTATTTTGATTCGCTTACAGTTAATTATTTTGTAGGAAACTTCTACACATTGAAACAGGCTCTTAACCATACTTTTTTCTATTTGCAGTAACACGTCACAAGCTGAGCAAGCGTCCCTAGTATCTCTACTGTGGGCTATCTGGCCCGCGTTGCCACAATATGGAAGGAAGGCTGCGCAATTCGTCGACCTCCTTGGTTATTTCACACTCAAAACCCCTGACATCGATACTGAGGTAAGCTACTATAAACTTAAATGTTTTTTAAAGTGCCAGCTAATATAATAATAGGTATTTCTTCTTATGACTTTTGGGAACCGTGGTACCGATTTAGCCGATGATGATATTTTTTGAAGCTACTTAACGATTGACATTTCTATTAAGGTGTTTTAAGATCGAAAAACCGTTTTTTTTAATTCTTATATAAATGAATCTTGAAATATTGATATTTATATACGAGTCATTTAAATGACCCTTATTAAAATTTTAATTACAGAAATACGTTGCAAGCGCTGTAGATCTTCTCCGCAATCAGAATCAACTATTGGCGTCTCACGGGAATGCAGCGCTGTACGCAGCTTTAAGCGCTTATGTGGAGCTCGATGGATTCTATCTAGAATCTGATCCATGCCTTGTTTGTAACAATCCTGAAGTTGCTATGGCGACTATAAAGTTGCCTACTATCAAGGTTTGTTTATTAGTAATAGTACATACATTGCTTATTAAAATACAATAATATGCTTTATATTAGGACTTTACGATATAAACCTAATATTCCCAACACTGTGTAAGTATTCTAAAACACCATACTGTAATAAAAGAATTAAAGTTGCCTTTAAATATAATTGTTAATTTTATACAAGGTTTGCACAACGGGCTGTGACCGATGAGAGTTTGAGGCTACTATCGAGTGGCCAGTTTTGTTGAGGTATTTTGGAATGGAAAGGCCTCTTAGTACTCTTTCATGAGCATTCAATTTTATAATAATGGTGGAACAAACAGTGAAAATGAGTTTAATTGCATCTAGGCTGGAATCCTAGAAACCATGTGCCAGAAATCTATCTCAAATTATAATTATAAATAATTGTATAATGAGAAAGTGTGTTTTTTTTTCACTTCAATACAGCAACGGTTCGACTTTTTTTTGCACAGAGATGGTTAGAGTGCCGGAGGGTGACATTTTTATCCCGGAAATCCTTCGAGATAAATTCTTATGTCACATTTAGCAAACTTCCACGGTCGAAAAGCTAATCGTTATTTTATAATATTGTCTACAGATAGATTCGAAGTTCACAACGACAACACAAATAGTGAAGTTGGTGAACAGTCACATGATCAGCCGCATCAGCTTGCGTATCGGTGACATCAAACGTAGCAAGATGGTGCGCACTATCAACTTCTATTACAACAATCGGACCGTGCAAGCTGTGCAAGAGTTGAAGAATAAACCTGGTAAATTATCTAAATAGACATAGCTATACTAATAAATAAAGCTGAAGAGTTTGTATGTTTGAACGGACTAGTATCAGTCCGATTTGAAAAGGAGAGGAGCAGTATCTAAACGTCAACCATTAAAAATTTCAACGAGCGAAGCCGGGGTGGAAAGCTAGTATTTACATAACGTAATTGTTTATAGTAACTGTTTAGTTATATTATGTTCTGTCATTCTCTTACAAAATCTGCCATTCAATATGGTAGAGACAAACAAAACATAAATTTAAAGATGTTTGTTGTAACTGTAAAACAAAATGGAATGGCTGACCTTGAAGAATCTTTTCTATCGTTTATAATAAATATAAACTCAAAGAAAAGATTCAGTATTATTATTATTATAAATGGGTCGTATTTATTCAAACAAAGAGTTTTTTTTTTAAATTTATGTCACCGCACTATATAAATAATGTTTTTGTGATGGAGTCAGCCAATTCTAGTCAGACTGTTTTCATAATAAACCTCTCTACAGGAATGTGGCACAAGGCAAAGCGTGTACAACTTCAATTAGGACAATCTGAAGTGCGTGTCGAGTTCCCTCTGCCGATTGTTGCTTGCAACTTGATGATGGAGTATGCCGATTTTTATGAGAACCAACAGGCTACAGGTATGGACATCGTTAATGTGTTATGTTTCTTCTTTATTAATATTGTTTAACTACGTAATATTTTGCATTCACTACATGCTAAAGTAGTTTCATGATACTACGTACGTCCTGTACGTCCATCGCGCTCGCAAAGTAGACTAAGAGCGACTGCTGATACCTACTGGTACGGTAGCTAACGTGTGACACTCGCGCACTTTACGGCAGTGGTATGTGCGGCGGGGGTTTGAAAATATTATTCTAAAAATCAATTTATTCAAGTGTATGCAGTCTAAGACCAGTTTCTAAAATTACAGGAGTTTTCATATGATAACTTGAAAATCCAATATTTGTTCTAGGCATTCCTACATCCGAACTTTACTTATTTTTCTTCTTCAACGTTAAATACTATCAGTTCAAAATATAATATATGTTTTAGGTGAATCTCTACAGTGTCCACGTTGCTCGCAGTCAGTGCCGGCCAACCCTGGTGTATGTGCTAACTGCGGTGAAAATGTCTATCAATGCCACAAGTGTCGGTAAGTGTACTATAGTGGTTGCGCTGTAGCATGGTGCGGGTGACGTTTGACTAACCGTTCCGTTTCACGTGTGAAAGTTACTGCTATCTAAGATATTATAATATAATTCAACTACACAATAAATTTTATCAGTATAAAATATATATAATTATTGACTGTATTAAATCAAATAAACTTAACCTACCACAATGAAAAACATCTTCATTTTGTTATATTCCTATTGTTAAGGATGCTATTAATTTGATTTAGGTACAGCAGACTTATCCACAGTTTTTACCAGCTATAATTATTTTTAAAATGTGTCATAAGCTTTTCCGGGATAAAAAATAGTCACCGACCTTCCAATTATCACGTTGATCTCTTTTTTGATGTATAAGAAGGACAGACAAACAAACCAACACACTATCGCAATTATAATATTAGCTAGTATTTCAAATTATAGTGATCGCCAAACCACTCCATCTTTTATCCGTGGCATCCGTCGCCTTGTATACTTGTAACTAAACTAACCGGTATTCTATATATTTTTTCTCGAGGGTGTTTTTTATCGGCACGCCATATGTCCCTTAATATTTCTTCAAAACCAATCATTTTCAAGTTACCTTCACCGCTAATGATAAAAAAAAATTTATTTAAAATTAGACTTTTAATACCGTATTGCAAAAAGCGCCTTCTGTTGACGATGTTTAACTACTGTGACTGACCAATATACTATGCGGATTTACGCGCACGCGAACGATTAAAGTATAATATAATCTATACAGGGCCATAAACTACGACGAGAAAGATCCATTCCTCTGCCACGCTTGCGGCTTCTGCAAATACGCCAAGTTTGACTACACGTTGACCGCACGTCCGTGTTGCGCTGTGGACACCATCGACAACGATGAGGATCGCAAGAAAATGGTTCAGACCATTGGACAACTGCTTGACAAGGCCGACCGCGTCTACAGACAGCTTGTGTCTAACAAGCCTATGTTAGAGGTCAGTCTTTAATTTTTAGCGTCCCATACCAAAAATTGCTTTGCCAAAGATGTCTGTCTGTCAACGGCCTACCTATCATAATCATTTTAATACCTGTCATAAAATAAACCAACATACGAGAACTCAGCTTAGAACGCAAATACAGTCAACTTGTTACAGTCCAAATGTTACATTGATTCACTTTTGATGAAAATATTGTAATAATTTTCACATTGGATGATCATTAATTATATGATGTAATGACGATAATATGGCCATACAAATTATACCTTTCTTATTATCTTTGACCACAATATAACTAAATTGTAACCGTATTCACAGTCACTGCTCCACAAAATAAGCGAGCACCGCTCAGAGTCGCGCACCGGCGATGAAGCCAGCACTGCTAGCAACGCGTCGTTCAGCGGCGCTCAGATCAACCGCGTCATACAGAACTTGGCTTACAAGTATTGTGTCGATAGCAAGAGCCATTTCGAGGATCTGTCCAAGCTTATACAGAAGGTTCTCGCTTGCAGGTATGTTTGTTTAAACACGATGTAATTTTTTTTGCGTGTGTGTTGACTGTACCATATTATAGGTCGACAGAATACCCATTTTTTCGGGAATGGAAGTTTTTTGTGTTAATTACATCAGTTGCTTGATTAATAAACCTGGTTATAAGATAATTTCAATAAATCTACGAGACCGGAACCTCGCATTCTACTCGATATCATATCTAGTAACATCCATATAACATTATTTAACTTATTCACTTAATTATGTAAATCTGTAGTATAATGGTACGTTATCTATCTTCTATGCAATGGCTAATATTGTTGGTTGGATTAGATAATGTAAATATTTAATACCTATTCTAGGAAAGAGTTGGTGATATACGATAGATCACAAAGTGAGCAACTAAAAGGCGACACGATGCCGGTGTATGCTGGACTTTTACAGAACTACGATGGCGATCTTTCTAAAGGTAAATAAAGATCCTATGATTTACACTTTTTCGTTATTTCTTTCGAAGACCAAACTAGGTAACTGTTGTGGATAGGCGTCAAATAAAACACCTTTTGAATATGTACAGTTTATTATATGAGAAAAATAGAGTACAAGTAATCGGGGGAAAAAAAGCTACACACAAACGAAAAAAGTAACAATCATTTTCCATTATTTAAACAAATATGTTATTATATTTATTATATATGGTCTGTCGCCCGCCCACATAGCCCTACGTCATTTTCATTACCGATTTATAGCCGCATTAAAAAAAAATCTGTAGATATGTCCTCGCTAAACAAAACATTGCCGAAATTTGTCGAAACATTGTTATCTCTCTTACTCACTGTAGTCAGATCGGATTATTTGTTGATTTTTTTTATCAACATTGCCATCTTTGACTTAACTTTTTGTAATAATTAGCATAGTTGCTTTTTTAAAACTTCACTCGAAGAACCATATATTTTATTAAAGATTTTTATTATTATTTATATAGAAAGTGGCGGCGGATGCTACGGTTGCTCGCTGTGGTGTGCCGAACAGTGCCTCACTTTATTGCGAGCGCTCGCATCTCAGCCGCATCATCGCACCGCGCTGTGTCGTCACGGACTAGTTCAAGAACTTGTGCATCATAATCTGCATCGTGGTACACCTCAGGTAATTTTACAACAAATATGTATCGATAATAAATGAGTTGGTTATGTGATAACGTAAGAAAATTATTCAATAAAGGGAAATTAAGCTATTACGGCATTATATAGGCAATGGAACAGAATAAGGGGGAAATATTTGTTTATATTGAAAAATTGTCTAAAATAATTTACATATTGTATGAATTAAAAGAAAATAACTGCATAGGGCGCCGTCGATGTACTTTCGTTAAACACATTAAAAAATATGATCGAGGTCAATGTTTCAAGTACGAAATGTTTTGTACGAAATGTGTGCAAAAAATAAAAAATTCATTACATTGTCTCTGCCTATCCCTCATGGGATAAAAAGCGTGATTATTAATAGATACTCAGAAAGTAAGAAAATGTACTCGAATGTTTAACCTTTTTAGGTATATTTTTTCATAAAATATTTGTACCCTTTTAGTGCCAAGAGGAAGTGCGGTCATTGATTTGCCTGGTGACTCGTGATAATTTGCCGGCCACTGAGCAACTGTGCACGCTTCTGTCTCAGAGGATTACACTGTCGCTTATGGGCCACGCCGCTTCGCAGGACCATAATAACTCGGTTAGTATTTGCTTTATATATCTTCACGTGTTGCCTTAAGGCTCACGGAATCGTATAATTTTTATATTTTAATGCGTTAAGGAACGTACTGTTAATATATTTTTTTATTTTTCAAAATAAGTAAATTGTAGACATTCAAATAATTTCACAAATTCATATATGAACTTTAGACACATGAATTCAAGCAACCTTTGTTAAACCGTATTAGAAATTATCAAGTGATTTTTCAGAATACGCAGATCTTGTTACGCTGCTTATAAAAAACAATTGTTAATAGACGCGTGCTAGTCCTAAAACTTTAGATTGAACCCTCTAAAGGGCCTCTACGCGTTGGACCTATGTCCCCATGCAAGCCTTACAAAGGACCAGGTATTATGCCCGTGAATAAACATCAAACAATGTATGTCTTTAATTATATTTAAGTAAAAAAGTCTTAATTCTAATCTGTTGATTGTGTTATAGGTTCGCCCTCTGGTGGTGTTACTGGGCTCGCTGGTGAAAGTTCAAGACTCCACGGACTGCTGGGAGGCGCGTCTGCGGTGCATTGTCAAGCTTTGGGTCTGGTGAGTTCAAATTATGTGTTAATTATATAATTGGCAGTTTTCACTAAGCTTTAAAAACCACTAGTTTAGGAATTAATTAACGTTAATAATCTCTTAAGATCGTCTTAAAAGTTTGGTGAAAACTGCTATGTAAATACTATATTTCAACTCGCAATAATCACCATTAAAGCTTACAAATGTTATTTACATCTCTCGAGATTTTTTACGTATCAATGATAATTTACACTAACTACTGAGTTGGGGCCTTACTTTCTATTGATGCTTGACTTTCTATTGATGCTTGATATTTTCGTAGGTGCTGTCCACAATTAACAGAAGTTGCTGGTCTCCAGCCGGCTGCCGCCAGCATCTTGAAATCTGATGCTCTAGCCAGTATTCCTGGCATTAATGTTTCCTCGCCTAACTGTAAGTTTGATGTCTTTTCACCAATGTGACCAAATAATATATTGCGAACTAGAGTACGCCATACCACAGAATATACAATGATACTAACGTACAGAAGACTCTTAAGGTGAAAACGCACTAAGCGGATCTGTACTGCAGCGGAGCGGTGTGGTACGACGGAGCAAAGTATTGTTTAAATGAAATTGTATGGATAGAACGCACTACACGGCAGCGGAACGGCGCAGCGCGGCACTGCAGTACAGTTCCGTTTAGCGCTTGTGGACCTTTAGTATATTTATTTGAAATTAAAATATACCAACAACAAAAAAAAAACAACTTCATCATGTGGCTAGAAATACTAATAACAGTGTCCATTTTTTGCCAGTTGTCCATATTAAATAGTGCAAGTAGCAAGCCTGTTGCTGCATGTAATGGACCTAAATGTGTCACTTCTTTAAAAAACGTAAATATGTGTTAGAAGAGAAGTCGGGAAGTCGATTAAAGCACATATCCTTAAAGAAAATTAGTGCTTAGCATTTTTGCTACGAGTAGGAATTGAAGCCGGGACGTCCCGTTTTCAAGCCTACACTACTATTTAGGCTATTGACTCAAATATATTCAACTAGCAGTTGCCCGCCACTTCGTACGCGTTTTATAAGAATAGTGACCATACTGTATTACCAAAATATAGTTTATCTTAACAACTTATCCGTTACGCTGTGTACAAATACTAACACTTTTAAAATAACATTATTATTATTATGAAAAGTACTCTGTAGTTTATATTATTATTTATACCATTCGCATGGTTTATATGTACTTACATTCCTTATACCTTAGAAAATATGTATAAGTGTTCTTTACCTTGTGAAAATTACAAAAACAATTAAAATACACAAAAATGTCCGTACCAGCTCACCAGTTCGCGTTACAACAAGTGGCTCTCCCTTGTCTCCGCTACATGCAACAAATGATGGCGCCCGCTTCCACAACTCCGTTGAACAGTTCTTCTGAAACTGAACAAACTAAGGATGCTAAGGTAATTTTCATCTATTGTCTCCTCTATCATATTTAATGACCGATTTGTTAGAAAGTGATAAAACCTAGTTAACATTGTTGACTTCACTGTTTCTTGTTTCCCGGCTTAGCCAGTGCAAATTTTTATTCTGTATTGTGAACCTAAATTAATTAACAATTTTGTTTTAGCAACCATCGACCACCGCTGCCGACAGCGCTCTGGCACCATCATGTGGGGCTCTAGTGGTGGACCTCGCCGCTTGGCTGGCCGGTCGTGTTCCTCACTCCGAATGGCGGCGGCTTGTGGCCACGAGGCCGGCCGACGCGGCTAACGACGCGTTCCCGCCCAGGGACTTGTATCTCGCCAACAAGTACATCGACAAGTGGAGGCAGCGGGTTAGTTACCTTTTAACATTTCTTTACGGCTCCTGGCTAGTAGAAAACAACATATAGCCCAAAATATAATAACGAGGGTAAGTTCTGTTGCAGTATTTTGATATCGGAACATTCTTAGTGCATATAATAAATATAATTTGGGCCCTATGATAGCTGTCAGTGAAGTGCTAAATCTATTATTTTTTATCAATTATACTTTAATGATTTTTGGTAGTCATTAACTACTACGTAATATATTTTCATTGTATGAATGTTTCTCCAAAGTCGTTATGTTTTCCAGGTTCTATTGTCGCACGGAATGCGGCCACTTTCATTGGAAGACGGCGGTTGGTTGAGACCTGTTATGTTCGATCCGAGCAGCAAAATTGCCCGTGACACCGCCTGTCAGATGGTACGAAGTCTCTGCGATGGCTACGAGAGGACCAAAGCGGTAATTAAACTATAATGTTTTATAATTTGTGCAGGACATAGACCTTCTCACTATTGCGCCACTCCTACATATCATCCGCGGTTTTCCTCTACTGTATAGTAGACCCCCTCTCTTTACGATGTCGTCACTCCATTCTCTTTTAGCCGAAGATATTTTTAAGGCTATTCCAAATGAGTGGTCGGCTGTTGAGTTATTTTGAGATGGAAGAAGCCTCCTGGTATGGTTTATGTTTTTATTGCTGATATTTGTTTTCTTTTGGTTTGTAGGTGTTGATTCTCTTGACCAGTTTTCTACCTGCAGTGGGCACTGCGGGTGAAGCCAGCGAACAATTTTTGCAATTATACCAAAGTAAGTAGATTTATATTCCCTATCTTTCCCAATTATATTTTAGACAGCAAATTTACTCCGAGTAACAACATCAACAACAACGAAACATTAAATTTAAATGATTTTTCAGATTTGGCGTCTGAGGCCCCATGGAAGCAGTTCCTGGCCTTGCGCGGTGTATTGCAACAAATTGCCGACTTGATGACCAAGGAGATTGAGCAATTGCATAAACTTGAGGAAACAACATTAACATCTGATTTAGCACAAGGTATCTTTTATGTATATAGTTCATTATTATTAATTTTTTTTTATTTAACTGAACGCATACTTACTATAAATTCAATATGGCGGACGATGGCAGCCATCTTGTATGTGAATTCGAATTTGCAATATTGATAACCTTGGAAATCAATAGTGCTTTCAGCCGTTGCCTTCGTTTATAGACTAGCCACATTGCATGTAATATCTTCAGGATACGCACTAAAACGTCTCACGGAGTTGCTGGCGATGTTCCTGGAAGAGAGCGGTGCCCGTCGCACGTACAAGGGGCGGCTGGTCGGTGCCGTGCTTGGTGGGTACCTCTCGCTGCGCCGGCTTTGTGTGCAGCGTACCAGACTTACCGACGATACCCAAGAGAAACTGCTCGAACTTTTGGAGGAGATGACCACTGGTGAGTGCGCGATATTCTTTTAATTCCTTCCCCAATTTTTACTTTTTGTTTCAGAGAACTGTTATAGTGAGTTGTCTCACTCTTGTAAGCTTTTAAAATATGGTGCTCTTTTAAACCGCAGAAAAAGTAGTTTGCTATATTTCGTGTCGATCCAAATACTACTTTTTTCACAATTATTTTTTTTGTTGTTACGATTAATTTTGGATGAAACAAGCTAGCTCACACGCAATGGTCTTGGCCTTGAACATTGTCGCGCTTAACTTCTAATTACATTGTACTGAGAATTACTAGCAGTACAGTAAAACTAGCTTTTCGACTTTGAATATTTTTAATGTGACATGAGAATATATCCCGAAGGATTTCCTGAATAAAAAGAAGCCTATGTCACTCTCCGGCCTTCCTACTGTCTCTGTAAAATCACGTCGATCCGTTGCTCTGTTTTGGCGTGAAAAAAGGACAAACAAACACTTTCGCATTTTATAATATTACATTCTATATTAAATACTATATTCCCGTTCCATTAAGGTACCGAAGCGGAGACGGCCGAGTTCATGTCGGTGTGCATAGAGACCGTTAAGAAGTACCCGCTCCACGACTACCGTACACCGGTGTTCATATTCGAGAGACTTTGCTCCATCATATACCCGGAGGAGAACGACGTTGGAGATTTCTTCTTGACTCTAGAGAAGGATCCTCAACAGGAAGACTTCTTGCAAGTAAGTCTTTTTTTAGTTAAATCAACACTTATTTACTCGGAAGCAATGCTACAGAATACATAAATACAGAATGCACTCTCACCGCCCCGGACGTCAATAGCCATTTGCTCTAAACATTATTTTCCCTATTCAATAAAACTCATTGAAAAAATAACAGCTATTTCACTTAGATATATTGAATAAGTAACTATATGGTAAATTACAGTGACACATGTGGATTATTTACAGAGAAATTGGGAATAGTTTATGCCCATTCAAATTATCTAAAATGTACTACATAGTACAAATTATTAAAAGACTAGTGACCCGCCCCGGCTAGAAAAGTTGATATCAAAAGTTTCATTTTCCAGGGGGTCTTAAATATTTTCATGGGATAAAAATTGCCATATATCACTCAACAGCACATCACATCGATCCACTGCTCCGTTTTTGCATGAAAGAAGGACAAACAAACAACACACTTTCGCATTTATAATATTAGTTAGGATACTTAACTAATTCCGATTATTCCTCAGGGTCGAATGTTGGGCAACCCATATTCATACATGGAGCCCGGCATGGGTCCGCTGATGCGTGATGTCAAGAACAAAATATGTACCGATTGCGAGCTAGTAGCACTACTCGAAGACGACAACGGCATGGAGTTGTTGGTGTGCAACAAGATTATGTCACTGGACTTGTCAGTAAAGGAAGTTTACAAGAAGGTATGTGTATCATTATTTATTGTACATCAATTAAAATTACAATATTTTCCATCCTTTCGTATATTTGCTGCGCTTCAGGAACGCGTCTCGGAGCAGCGTTACGCTGAATCCAGTTTCACTCGCGCTATTGTAAAATAATGCCAACAAGACAAGAAGAAATGTAGTATTAAGAATGGCATTGCAAATAGTAGATTTTCTATTTGCATTTTTTCCCTTATACCTATGTAAATGTCGAGGCTTGAGGCGGACCACAAATCGTGTGGGATGGATGACAATGTACCATATTGTGTATTGACTGATTACAAAATAATGAATTGATTGAATATGCACTGTCACATGCAAAGTTTGTGTACCAAATAAAGCAAGTCTTAAAAAATACTTTATTTTACTTCTTCTCCCTTTTAAATTTCATGTGCGGGATGTAAGCTTGATATCTCGTTTGCCTGACACCGTTACAAAGTGGATGGAAATCCGAATGTTTGGCCATGATATTTCATAGGTCATGTTACCCATTGACTGATACCTTATCCACTATTTACCTTACATCCTGTATATCGAGTGCCAATATTATTCATTACCTTCAATAAGTACCTGATCAATTTTTTTCTAGGTATGGTGCACTGCCGGCGAGGGTGTAGATGCTATGCGCGTAGTTTACCGTATGCGTGGTCTGCTCGGTGACGCGACTGAGGAGTTCGTGGAGACATTGAGCCAGACCAAAGCGGAGGCGGTCGATGATGAACAGCTGTACCGCATGGCTAACGTCCTGGCTGATTGTGGTAACTATAGTCTTAACCTTTGTACGAGATTACAAATGTATCCTCTTTCGTATCGTAAAAATATATTTGGAAATAGGAATATAGAAAAATACCTGTGAATGTATTGTGAATACTGTATGAACCTTTCAAAACTATGGTATTGGATATACCTTTTAGAACTATCTTCGCTCGTGATAGTTTTATACCCCGCTGACCCGATTACATTTACCCAGAAAGATATTGAGATGAAACAAAAAGCAGATTCTAAGTCTAAATACCTACTATGAATTCATGAGAGTTTCATCAAAATTCATTCAGCCGTTTTAAAGCCTATTCTGTACACATTGGGGCAGACAGACAAACAGACAAAAATTCTAAAGCCATCATTTATGCTTCAGTGTAAATCCTGTAATTTTATTTAGATTTATGATTGTTAATATTAATTTTAAGTATCAACAATAATTCCACATTATAACTTACAGGTGGCCTAGAAGTGATGTTACAACGCCTGGCCGCTATCCAGCGTGTGGGAGGCGCTCGCTCGCTATGCTCCACGCTACTCCGGCTGCTATCCCTGTGCGCGCGCGTGCGTCGTTGCGTGCAGGTGCTGACGCGTGCTGACACCCGTGCGCTGCCCGTGTTGCTGCACGCGCTGCAACTCGCCGCCGACGAGGAGCGAGAGATGCCGCGTGCTACACTTGTCTACCAGCTGTTAGAGGTAGGTTCACGTTGACGACAAATACTATAAATTTAGTACAGTTATTGATGTTTCTCGTTTATTTTGGCGACATCTGGTGAGCCGTATACGGTGTATTAGATGCGTTTTAGAATAGTAGTTTATGAAAGTGTTGTATATGCAGTTTCATACACTATTTTATCTACTCTCGTACATTGGAATTCAACCTACTAAATAAAATATCGACGAAATTCAGTAACTATATATTCAATGAATGGTGCCAAAACCTAGCACATCACCGCGCATGCGTCAAAGCTGGCGCTGTCATAGACAAGTAAAAATTGGAATGAAAACTTTTTTGTAATGCTATAAAAATAAAAATAATTGATGAAACCTCGTTGGTGATATAAACTTTTTGGATAAACCTGTATCGTAATGGTAAAAAAAATACTTTATAACATTATTTTGTTAGAGAAATAGTGTTATAAAGTGATTTTTTAATTTTATTTCAGTATTGTGTTTATAAAGTATGTCAATATAAATTCGTTTTTAAGTTTATAATTCGAATTTTAAGATATGAGAGTATATAAATATACATTATTTAACATTTATACAACAACACCATGCTTTATTATTTTCTAAAAAAGAATACAAGTTTTCTGGTACTGCTTCTGATATAGTATTTGCTGACACCGATCGATGTAATCGCATCCACTATGCCCGCCTATGGAAGTTTTGAAAGACTATATTGTAGGGAGTATCCAAGATGGGAGGGAAGGATGGTGTTATACAAATAGTTTTGTCACGTACTAGAGTTTAAAAATTACTTAAAGATAAAAGATATATAAGTTTTGCCAGCATTCTTCACGAAAATAAGGCACTCTGTTTGTTTTTATTGATATCAATTAACACTCAAAATATATTTTGTTACAGATAATGGAACGTATCCTGTCGGTGGCGGCGAGCGAGAGCCTGGAGTCGTTCCTGCAGTTCTCTCTCACGTTTGGCGGCCCCGAACATGTGCAGGCGCTTATCAACTGTACTGAATGTCCTGGTGCGTATCTTTTACTGATTGTTTGTTCATATTAAACTCGTAGACTAGAAAACTCTATACTAATAATTTGAAAAACCAACAGCACATCTTAAAGTATATAACAATAAAAGGAAAATTCTTAAAAACTATTGCCAAAATCGGTTTTTACTTTTAGGCAAATAACATCAGCAAACAAAATACTACACTTAGCCCAAAACATAACATACCCAGTAATACAAACAAATTTTACAACACTAACCCTACACCCTAGATAAAAAATTATAAATAACAAACTTATAAAGAGGTAAAGTTTGATCTCTGAAACTACGGATTATATCAGTACATAACTCTTCTCCATGATGCATTGCTCACCCGATGCCTATATGTGACCTATATGATCATGTTTTGTGTAGGAATCCGAAACAACTCCGTGGCGCTGGGTCATTTGACTCGTGTGCTAGCTGCCCTGGTGTACGGTAACGACTTGAAGATGGCAATGTTGGTGGATCATTTCAAACCTGTAAGTAGATATATTTTTATGTTGCATCAATTTGTTTTGATTCATAATATATAGATATAATTCGCGATTGTTACTCAATACAAAAAGTAATATAATTTATAAGTAGAATTGAGGATTGTGTAACGAGTAACGTAACCTAAGTGAAAATGTATCTAACCATGCTGTATAAGTACCAAAGACAAATTCCTGATATATAAAAAACTCAACTTTAAATTATCGCCATATCCTGTATCTGGTGTCAGCCTTTTATTAATTTAAAAGCCTTACAAAAAATATTTAATATTCAGGTGTTGGATTTCGACCGCTTGGACTTCGAACAATGGACCGAGGAGGAATTCAGAATGGAGCTGTTCTGCGTGTTTTGCGCTAACATTGAGCGGAACTCGATCGGCGGAACTCTGAAGGACTACCTTATATCGCTGGGAATTGTAAGGGACGCGCTTGACTATATTGTTGTAAGTATTAACTTTTACTCTAAATTATCTCGATTTTATACTATTTGGATTGATGGAGGATAAAAGAAACACAACTTGATATAATAATAATATAAAAATCTTGATATTTCTTTTGATAAGAATGCCAGTGATTTGACCTTTAGATACTATGAACTCTAAATTAAAACTGTGCTAAGAAAGCCTTTCGTCATAAAAAATATGCCATTGGCTAAACGAAACAGATTTGCCTTTCGCTGGGTACCTTGGTGCCGGCCAATATTGACCCAAATATGTTTTAACATTACAGAAGCACGCTCCTTGTGTGAAACCGACATTAGTCTGCACAGACTCCGACGAGCTGAAGGAGTTCATCAGTCGTCCGGCACTCAAGTATATACTGCGCTTCCTGACTGGACTGGCTACTGACCATGAACCGACACAGGTATCGTCTAAACTAATATTGGTTTTATTATTAGGGGAAGACATACATTGATTACTATATTTTGTTGTCGATTTTGAGTGTTTTTTTTTTGTTTTGTGGTTAACTGATGCGGGTATGGACATGCTTTGCTCGAAGGATCAACGTTATTTAATATTCAGACGTTTTCAGATCTTTCATAGAACTTCATATTAGGGATATCATTGATGACGGCAGCATTTTTTGTATTTTAGTAGTAATAAATAATAACATATACTCGCCAATAGATCACATACGCCCCTAACTCGGTTAACCTAGGTCGTCAGTTACTTTTAATTACAAAATTGTTTAGATGTTACTGTGCGAGAAAGTGATCCCGATAGTCCATCGTCTGGAGCAAGTATCATCTGGCGAGCACGTGGGCAGCCTGGCTGAGAACTTGCTGGAAGCTCTCCGCACGCAGCCGCAGTGCGCGGAGAAGGTGCAGCAAGTGCGGGACTTCACCCGACAGGTACATAAATAAATGTAGTACAAAGTCTAGCCAATTAAGCCAATATATATTAATATGTGTGTGAAATATGTAAATTGAACAACATATTAGAGTGTTATAAAGTAACAGATCCCTTTGAAATAATTTGCTTTATAACTATAAAATAATGTTTCATATCGGTCCAGAAGTTTTAGAGTTTACTTTTTATATCATCTTTTTAATTGTATCAGCGGCATTCAGTAGTCAGTTTAAAAAATCTGTATCTTACCTTACCATGATTTCAGGAGAAAAAACGTCTAGCGATGGCAGTCCGCGAGCGGCAACTCGGCGCACTGGGCATGCGCAGTAACGAGCGCGGTCAGGTGACGGCGCAGTGCTCGCTCACTCAGCAGGTGGCCGAGTTGGCTGAGGAAGCAGGCGCTGTGTGCTGCATCTGTCGGGAGGGATACAAGTACCAGCCTACCAAGGTTAGTTTAGGAACAGCTAAGAACAACTCTGGAGACGTACCAAGCACTTTTAAGGAGGCCTGGAGCTAGCTTGTTTATTTAGTATACGGCGAAATCCTTCCCCCCTCCAACACATGATGTCACGTGCTACATTACGTACTATTGTACGTTGCATTGTAATTAGTCAGTCACTATCAAACACGCAAGTGACTCCCAACATTGGTGACTCCGACCAAAAAGCTTTTAATTTTTTTGTAATTATGTAATACTAGGAGACTTAATCCCACAATTTGGTCAACAGGTGCTCGGTATCTACACGTTCACGAAGCGCTGCCCGGTGGAGGAGTACGAGGTGCGGCCGCGCAAGACGCTCGGCTTCACCACCGTGTCGCACTACAACATCGTGCACGTCGAGTGTCACATGGCGGCCGTGCGGCTGGCGCGTGCTAGGTGAGACAATAGAATATGGTGTGCAACACACACATCTTCAGTGTACACTTTTTGCCAATTGTCCATATTAAACAGAACAGGTGGCAAAAGCCTGTTGCTGCACTTAATGGGCCTAGATATGTTACTTCTTTAATATACATTAAGGCCTTTATTCATAAACGTTTATTAGCAACGTTTTTGTTAAAATATGTTTTGTCACTCTCTAACAAACCTGTCTTTACTAATAATAGAAATAAACAAAACACATTTTAAAAAAAACGTTGCCAATAAACGTTTATGAATAAAGGCCTAAGTATATTCTTGTTTAGATGAAGTTCGGACGCGTGCCCGTGGAGTAAATGTACACGTTTTAAAGAAAATTGGTGCTTAGCATTAGATTTGAGGAAGTAGATTTCAATTCAAATGATTCTATACGCCGATCCTTTACAGCGCGAACAAAGAGGCAGCCGTTGTCTGCATTCGGAGAGTCTGCGCGAAAAGTCTGTGACTGTGAAGATAGTCATAACCACTTTTGATTAATATTTGAAAAATAAAAGTTGCGCTGTATTGTTCCACATTATGCTTACTTCACCGACATTTTCGCGTCGACTCGCCGAATGCATACAGACCGGCGCTGATAACCGCATGTCGGCTTCCTGGTGATGGAATGGCAGCGCCGCGACTGCCCGTTTTTTTATTGAAAATATTTGATGATTTGATGTATATTACCGAGGTTTTTTACAATAAGTAGCTAGTACTTTTTAAATCATATCCTTTTTGTTCTTTTACCCATCCAGAGATGAGTGGGAGAGCGCGGCGTTGCAGAACGCGTCAACTCGCTGTAACGGATTGTTGCCGCTGTGGGGCCCTCACGTTCCGGAGTCCGCATACGCCAGCTGTCTAGCTAGACACACCACTTATCTACAGGTAATATTTAATATCTTCTTATTCACTAAAACCTACAAATTCGTTCAGTCGTTGTGGCGTGTTGGTAGTTCTAGTATTTTTGCCTAATTCGTAAACTAAACGTCTTCGCCTGGCTGGAGATCGGACGATTAATTAAAGTAAAGTCGCCTGTTTTAGTCCAAACCCGGGCCCCAAACAAAAATTCGAATGAAGATTAAAATACAAAACGAGGGGATGGTTACGCGCTAATATGAGAGCTAATTGCAAACGGATAAAACTAACTTTGCGTTGACCGTTCTATCACTGTTTGTGGGCAGAGTGGGGTAGATAAATTTCGTGAAAATTAGTCAAGTGTCACCTGGCCTGCCAAAACTTTCTATATTATCGTCAACCATTGCTCGCTTATACATTTTGGTAACTTAACGTCTCTGATTTAATGCAGCTGTTTATTGTGATGAGACAACTTTCATTTTTTTTTCTTAGAATCACATCCTAATTATTTGTGTTTCTTTCAGTTAAAACAGCAACGGATTGACTTTTTTTGCACGTTAGAGGGCCGGGACAATGATTTGAGATACAAATGTCCCGGAAATAATTTGGTATAAATTTAATTTTAAAATAAAATATATTATTTTCAGGAATGCACCGGCCACCGTGACATCGGCCACACATGCACCGTCCACGATCTCAAGTTGTTGTTGATGCGGTTCGCCCGCGGACGGACCTTCCACGACGACACGGGTGGCGGTGGCCCACTGTCCAACATGCAGCTGGTGCCGGCGCTCGCGCACATGGCGCTCTATGTTATTAATACGTACGTTGTTGGTCTAAGTTTGGATGGGGAATGGAGAATACGACATCTTAGCTACTAATGTTTGTCGGTTGTAAAGCGCACGCGAGACGGTCAATCGCAATTGACAATGTGTTTACGCTATTGACCATCGCAATTGAGGTGAACATTGATGTAGTTTCAATCGATGTATCATTTCTTCTTGGCGCTCAGTTTATTACCGAAACTATTGTCAATAGCAGTCAATCGCACAACGAAACCATCACGTAGATACGATTGACAATCGCTTCAATTGGATTTTTATACGACCAATTTCTATGGTCAATGACCATCTCGCGAGCGCTTAACACTTTGTTTTCTTGGCCGATCCTGATCAGCATGATAATAAAAAAAATCACCGAACTCGTGTCCAAAATCATGTTATCACTTTTTAAAAATGTCATTGCAATGGTAAACTTTATCATTCCTATTTTCCGTATTTTTTTGTATGAACTTTGTACCAGATAATCTCCAATCGGTTCTCGTATTTTGGAATTAACTATACCGAAATTTTTTTTACATAGAACTCGCCTGGCCAATCGTGAAACAGCAGCTCTAGAGAGTAGCATGCAGTGGGCCATGCCGAAGCTGATGGAGTCTGCCCACGACGCTGAGGGTCCGCTGTACTACCTCGTGCTTATGATGCTCTTGTACCCGCACGCCAAGTAAATACTCTAGCAATTAGTTTTTATTTAAATTACTACTTCTTAAGACGTACATATATTGTGACATAAAAAATTATCCCGAAGGCCTATGTCACTTTCAGGCCCTCCAACTATCTCTGTGCAAAAAATCACGTCGATCTGTTGCTCTTGTGTTGACATGATAAAAGGACAAACAACCAAACACATTTTTACATTTATAATATACTTCTGAATAGTAGACATATCGGCTCCGTCCATGTTAAAATAGTACACATAAATAAGATACCCCCTCCACCGGCAGTATATTTTTTTTTCATCCAAGCCCAATCTTTTTACGATTTAGTAAAGTTTTGGTAATTTACTGCTGTCTCTTAATATTATTGTGTGGTACGCACAAGTTATAATACGTAACAAAAAACACACAGAGTAAATAACTTACTCCTTATACCAGCTTAACGATACAATTATATTTGTAGGTGGAAGTCTCACAGAGTGGAAATGTTGAAGCGAGTGTTGATAATGGGTCATGTTCGGTCCGTGGTCCCGGGCGGGCCGGCTGTTAGAGCTCTCACTCCGGAGCAGCGCACACTGAGCCCGTGGACGGACTACAAGGCTTACGCGATCTTTGCGGCACTTATCTCGCAGCTCTATGATGTTATGTTCAAGGTATGGTGTTTCTCTATGTATACATTTAATTAGTAAATCTAACGGGATTGCAATCTCAGATTAAAAAATATTCAGTTATTTTATGTGTTGGAGTACAAATTTTGCATCTATATATATTATGAAACAGACTCTTATTTCATATCTTAATTTAAAATATGAAAGCGTAAGTATATAATAACCCCAAAATGTTACATAGACTCCAAGAATGTAAGATGCTGATACAGTAGCTGGATCCACCAGTTCCCGATGCCTAAAAACGACGCCAATAATTGGATTGGATTGTGGCGCTTCGTGAACGTGTTTTTAAAAACAGATGCAGTGACGCTCTGGCAAGGGGCGCGGGGCATGCGAGGGGTGGTCACTGGATTGAAAAGTAGGCAACCGCTCTACTCCATGCCAGCGCCATTGCTGGATTGAAACGAAAAAGTATTTACATGGAGCCAATACTTCGCCAGTGTTGGCGTACCAGCGAGATTGGCGCCAGCTACTGTATCAATTTAAACCTGCCTTAATTCATGACTCTGAATTACTGCATTATTTTGCTCAAACTGAAATACGAACTCGCTTCCAATTTACCCATGGCTCAACCGGTTGAAGATTAAAAAAAAAATCTTGATTTACAATTGCTCAAAAAGTAAATATTTTTTTTCAGAATGTCACCGCTACAACCGTGGATCAGTGGCCAGTCAAGTTGGCTGAATACATCCGTCATAACGACGAAGCTAACGCCAAAGCTGCCGAGAGGATCGTGGGTACACTCACCGACGAACTACTTCCCTGCACCTCGTTTGCTGAATTTTGTGACGCTGCTGGTCTTCTGGGAGATATACCAGACCCTGACAACTTTTTACAACAACTGATGCAAGATATATCCTAAATGATGTAGTGGATTTTTGTATTTTAGCTTTAATCTCGGTAATACCGGTTTTAAGATTCTTTTTATTTTACAAATACATTTATGCACTTATTGGAATATTACAATATTACAGGCTTTTAATTGTGTATTGGAAATTGTAGTTTAATGTTATCGTCGTAGTTTAGTTTTTCTTCCTAATAAACGTATTTTTCGCTTCTAAAATACTTGTTTTACTGTTTTTAAACCTATATGTGCAGAGTACGAATCTGGTCTAACAAAATATCCGTACGACATGCTCCCCAGGCGGGGCGATGTTTTCCTCCCTAAGTCTATCATGATATCGTTGTTGCAGAGATGGGAACTCGCAAAAAGTGAAACGGCACGAACGCGGCCATCCATCACACCTCATTGTTCCCCATGTAGTCTGGTGTACCACGACACCTCCACGCTCTTTTTGGTAGTTTTGGCACTCTGGATATTAGTATTTTATTTTATTTATTGATGCCACAGCATACGATAGTTCAAGTTACTTCTTCCTTGTGGTTAAACTTACTACTAAATAGACCGACCGACTAGTGGTCACACTGGTGCAACTACGATGAATGTTTTATTTTTGCATTCGAACCACTCTCGTCGCTACGATTTTCGCTAACCTATTAACTTGCCGAATTTACAAATAATTTAAAAATAGGTTAGCGACAAGCGTGGTTCGGATAGTGTGATAACGATACCAGTGTGACAAAAACGGTGTGACCACGAACCCAACATGATAAGAGTAGGTATAGTAAGTTTATAGTAACTTTGGATTTAGAACATTTGGGCGTTAAGAGGACTATTATATTTATACTATTTAGCGTCAATTAACTAGAATTATTAATTAAAAATGATATGTGTTTAGGTGGCTGCGTTTTTCTTTTGTTACAACTGTAGTTTGATTTTGAACGAGAAAGAATTTTAAATTGTTCGGGAACGAATTTTTCTAAATTGTCGAAAGTGGGGATTTCCGAATTCCTATATGTTTGCTCAAAATAGGAAATGGTTTCCTTGTCTAGTTTACTTACAAGAAATCTGCTAGGTCAGGCAGATTCAGATTTTTTATTGTGGCTACAGCAAAAAAATATTTCTCGAAGAAACCCTAAAGCTTGCGGCGAAGCTTGCGAGATTGGTCTAAAGTTTAAAATCTGTTCTACATAGTGCGTACATAAAAAAACGTTTGTCTTCGTATCTGTCGACTAAGGTTTGCCAAATTATGGGATACCAGCTAGGGGAGACGTCAGTCCGAATAGTAATTTTCACCGATCGATGGGATACCTGCACAGATACTAAGAGCTTTTCCTGAAAGTTTAGGTATCAGGTATTGAATTTTTTGCGTGTCGGTAAGTGTTTGATTACTATGTATTATGGCCTTAAAGTTCTCATAGAATATAGGCCAGGTAGTTGGATCACCTGAAAAACTTGCTAACTCCAACTTGGGCAACTTTACTTGAGTCGCGGCCTTGGCTGGTTTTGAATTTGTCACCAAGCTCGCGTTGTATGTACTTTATATGGCAGAAAAGCTCATCATAAGTTTCCTGTACTTGAAAGTCGGGTTGATATTTTTCGTTTAATTTAGCATTTTCCATTATAAGTTCCTCAGTGGTTTCCGTGAATGAGTCCCTATTCTTTTCCTACTAATTTACTTGCCTTCTGTAACGATGAAAACAAGCTACGCTGTTTAGCCTCTAAAACTTTAATCCTTACTTGCAACATCTTAAATACAAAGCGAGATAAGAAAAAGAAAACAACAAATAAACAGTAGGTATGTAGCCAGTCAACGTCTGTTTACCTACTCCTTAAATCAAGCGGCGCGGTTATATGCCCACGCTAAATAACAATCTAGAAATTTGTAGCTATACTATATGTAAGTATCTATAAATAAATAAACGAAAACAAATTAAAATACCTATAAATATTGTACGAACTAAATGAGTGATCTTATACCTACTACCTATCTTAATACATGATTACCTATGTAAATAAAGTTGAAAAACATTTATTTAATTGTTTGCGTTTTAAACAAAACGGCGCGATATATACCTACTCGTTGCGTGCGTTGGATAAAAAAAAAGACTCGGAGCGAATAAATAAACTTCCAATATAAAATATTACCTAAAGAATAAAATGCAAAGTAAAAATAACTTTGCGATATATATTTATACCTATCTATCTACAACAATGTAGGGGATCTACACACTTGCATGACCCACACACACGCACATGTATTCTGTAAACGAGCGCGAATTAATATTATTAATAACATAGACGCAGTGTTAAAGTGAAGAGACTGGTAATAACAATCTAGTGTGAACAGAACAGTGTTTAGTGAAAACAAACATTTTGGGAGCGATATACAATGGGATAGTAAAGTATATATGGATTATTTGCATATCATAGTATATATGGAATAGTCGCATATCTGATCCAGATATCCAGCCTGGTATACACCGTGACTAGCCGCAGCGTCACCATCTTGTGGACTAGCCGAGTGGTGGACGATTACTAGTCGACGCGTCTCGATAGCTATACAGAGTTATCAATCCCAGTGCCTATGGTCGCGACCACGTGTAGTCGGCACATGCGAGAGCTTCTGAATACTCTACGCGGGATGTCGCAGGCGACCACGTGAAGCTGCTGCTCCGATACCATGCGGACCTGAGAGATGACCAGGAGGACCACTTTTACTCTTCAAGACAGTGACTGCAGAAACCCAAGATCGATATTCGCGCATTCTAGAGAAATTACAGCATCTTTTGCCTACGATAGCGTTGTTAGCGACATAAGCAAAGATACCAAATATGTAATTTATTTTTTCAAAATTATTTTAGGTAGGTACTAATAAGGAATGTTTAAGTAATGTGTAACTTTATTTATTTGTGTTAATTTAGCTAATTTTTTTTCAACATTGCGTCATACGCTATTGACGAATTTGTAACATGATTTTATTGTTTTGTTATTTTTGTAAATTTTGCATCGATTTTATAACGTATTACTATTTTTTTTTGCAAACGTGTTAATAATTTAGAGCATGATTTTTATAGTATGTTTTGATTTTTATAACATATATTATACAGTGTGACTTTTTTAATTATGTAAAGTCGAGATTTTTTTATGTGTACAATTTGCCAGTTAAGGTGAACTCTTCGTTTTTGTAAGGAAGGGTGTGGTGTAGGGGATCAACACACTTGCATTCAATGACCCACACACACGCACATGTATTCTGTAAACGAGCGCGGGCGCACGTCATATACTAGCTGCCTGCCCCGCGCTCCTCAGTCGTCCATAACAGTTTGCCTTAATTAGTCCCTACCTTAGTTAAATATAAATTCAGACAATTCAGTATTCAACAGTTTAAACCATAACCCATCTTTACTTTATGAACACGCAACCTGGGTCACCAATATAGTAGAAATCACTTATTCTACAACAATATACCTAATTAGCGGGTGGCGATTACTTAAGATAAAGTAGAAAAACTAATTTAAGACGAGGAACGATTCAGAAATTTCTAATCGTAATCCACGTAAATAAATGACGTAAACAGCACATTACAAATAAATAATTTATTAAAAAACGATCACATGCAGGGAAACATCTTCTTAATCAATACTAGGTACTGAAATTACCTACAGATTCGTATAAAATGTAAACATAAACCCCTTCATAGTATGGTCGTATGACTAAAAAGGTGTTTTTGAAGAGGTGATTTCAAAAAATTAAGTTATCGAGAAAATTTTCACCAATCATGTTTTCATCCTACACAATACTAGATCAAATCCTGTAGTTTTCGATGCCCAAATTGTATGTTCATAGCATTCGTAAAATTCGGGAACTTCAGTTCAGCAATCAACCGAAATTATTCGTTCCTCCCATTAATTAATTGCGTATTTAATTATGCGATATACCTATTTACCTATTTAAGCGATAAAGAAATCTACCGGCGTTTCGATTTTCGATTGTTAGGTGATATTGTTCTGGAACCTTCGCTATTTGGATATAACAACTTGAACCTTATGGTGTTGTGCATAAGGTCGCGAATGTTTCGGCCAATTATTGCGAATTTTGTATGTAGGGTAGTGTAATGCGTGATGAGTAGGTGGGTTTATGAAAGGATGCGGATAGGATTGAAAGGGTGATTAATTCGGCTCGTTGGGACCATTTTTGGTGAGGAAATTAACAGCCCTTACCTTCGAGATGTTATATGTGTCCTTGATGATGTTCTTTTATCCATAGGTCGCTGGTTTAGGTTCGATGTTTTGGCTGTCTCTTTCTGCACTACACTAGCTTACGAACTAAATTGCGGGTTTGCGGGTAAACAATATTGTCTTTGCGTTAGCGATTTGAGTAGGCAGCGCGACGGCTTAACGGGTACGAATAGCGCGACTCGATTGCGGTACGATGCGACACTTGCGAACAACGTCTCGACCGTCCGGGCACTTGACACACACTGGCAGGGCCGTTATAAGGAGAACGGAGGGTAGGTAGGAAAATGTATGAAATATGTGTGGCGTGTTGTGTGTATGTAGTGTGTAATACAAAATTGGCGGGACCACTCGTGCAGTGTGTTTGACAGTAAAGTTGCAGTTAGCCTAGTTGTAACCTAAACATTACTAAACGGTCGTCGTGCCAAAAAGCTCTATCATAATGCTGACATTGACAAAACGCCTCGAGGAACGCATGAGAGAAGTAAGACCTTGACAATCACGTTATATCTCTGTATATATTTTGTATGCGCTCCACATAAGTTGCGCAGCCATCTATCTCCAACGATTAGGGATGCGCTAGTCACGACACACGCGTCGTTTCATCATCATTAAAGTGATTAGGTGACAACCTAGTAATGTGATCACGAACTAAACGAGATCTTAGATTTAAATATTTTTTATTACGACGCCGTGTAACCTTAGGCTGTAATTTATTTTAATATTTGCTATGATGTTTTAAATGTAGGTAGTAGGTACCTCCATTTAACCAAGTGCTACAGTGGCGTACACCGATTTGTATCTCGGCGATTTGGATCAGTCCACTACGATCTACTAGTGGATCTAAATGCACCCACAATTCCCTCAATGGCCTACACTTAGTAAAATATTTTTTTTACATAAAAGTAATTTAATTTATTTAAAAACTCATCAAGAATTAAAAGTTGGCGGAATATTTTGTGGGAAAATTAAAAGTAAAACAAAAAATGTAATTTTTAATGTATGTATTTATATTTAATATAACTAAATATGGTACCTATATTAAATTTAAAATTAACAATAGTAAATGTTACTGAACCTGAGTTCACATCTACACAGGCACTCGAGTATGAACATTTAAAATCTAAATATACTTTATAATAATTTAACCATAACTTCAACATAAATAAACTTATATTATATCAAATATAATGTCTTCTGGTAATAATGTTGTAATAGGCAGGTGCATTAAGATTGACGTGAATTAATCAAGAACCAACAACTTGATTGATACTAATCTTAATAGCGATCATCATTCCGATATCATCATTTAACATGGGGTTGAATGTGACATGTTTGTCTTTGTACCTATATATTTGGTAATTCGAATGAACTTAAAATTCGTAATATCTTCCTATTTACATGTTTCAGAACGGTAGGTACAGGCGAGTAGAGTAGAGTATAAGTTTAGAAGTCGTAGGAGCCACTCTCCCCAGTTTTCCCAATACGGAACACGAACCTGTACACCAGTCCGGACACCGCTCCGCCCACGATAGGTCCCACCCAGTATACCTGCAATTAAATCATATAGGTTAATACAAAATAAACAAACACATCTTCACGGCTTTTTTTGCGATGTGGTCATCAGACAGGCCTGTTGATGCACGTAATGTGCCTAGACGTGTCACTAACTAAAGACTAAGTATTAATAAAAATGGGAACATTCGTCCAATCCCCGGCGCGTCGCCGTACGGTCCACCGAAACCGACCACAGACTCGTCCAATTCTTGTAACGATCGGTCCGCCTAGATCATCGGAATGGAAAATTTTCGGTGCGACCGGACCAATGTGTGGCCTACTTAAGTTTTTAGTTCACACGCATTTTTGTGTCGATTGTTAAATCATACTATTATACTTATATTAATTTAGGAAACATTTACTCTAGTTTTAGAAGGTAAAAACTGACCTACTAAACACGATACGGCTGAATAAAGTATAGTTTTTCTAGAAGAAAAAATCTTTATGTTACATAATCTAAATTCAGTGGTAGTGAAAATTTTCTCTAAAAATGCATCTCTCCGTCCATCAATCACACGCTAACGGATCTGGGAAACGCATTGTTGTATCTTGACGTTGATTATAGTTGATGGTGGACGGGTACTTGATACTGGGAGATAGTGTGTGTTTTAAAACGGTGTTCCTACAGTTGTGCAATCTCTATTGTTGGTTTCTATTGCGATGACTAACTAACGGGATTGGTTTATTTACAAGTAACTTTTGCAAAATACGTTACTATTTAGAAAAAGTAGTTTATCATCTATCTATCATCACGACTTGGCAAAGATACAAGTACCTAGGTACAAGTATTGTTTCTGTCATATAAAACTGTTTTTTAATTCACCCTTCATTCTTTAAACGTGTTCAAACTACTTTTCTTTAATTTTATCACAACATCATCTTTCACTCTTATCATCTCATATTATCACTATATTATATCATATTTGACCCAATGCGCAATTTTGTTATGCTACGCAGTATTTACAAATTAACCACCCTGACGTTATGAGATCATTTTATAATAATATGCAAAATATGTATTGCAAAACAATGTATTTTGGTTGATGATATCTCGGCGGGCTCGGTGCTGCATCTTACTTTGTAAACGACTTCAAAAAAGGAGGAGGTTCTCAATTTGACTGTATATTTTTATTTTTTAATGTTTGTTACCTCAGAACTTTCGACTGGGTGAACCGATATTGATGATTCTTTTTTTATTTGAAAGCTGGTTGAAAAAGCTTTTTGTGAAAATTGGTTCAGTAGTTTTTTAGAAATTTTGAAATAACTGACTTTATAATTTATCTTAATATCACGATGAAATATGTACCCATTTTGACGACTTATTTATGACAATCTATCTCACAGACAATGACGAAAATCGGTTCAGTAGTTTTTCAGAAATTCAGTAATTTTTCTCTGTTTACGGCTGAAAATTATGTATCAGAGAAAAGCCTTAGCAACGGTTGCTATTGACACGAAGTTGTCAATTTTTGTATCAACGGTGGTCATTACGGCTAAATGTATGGGATGTGCAGCGCAGGATGCACATGGTTCAAATCCCATCCAGCGCAGTATTTTTTTTTAATTTTTCCATCAATTTTTTTATTTGCGTTATTATTTGTCTCTCAGCAAAATCACTTAAAAGGGAAAAATAAATTTAAAAAAGTGTAAGTACCGACTTCAAGTATTTGCACTGAAAAGTAAGAAAAATTAAATATTTTGTTGTAGAATTTGAAGATGGTTGGTGCCAAATACGATCATCCGTACTTACATACAAACATAGATAATATTTAACAGATCTTTATCTTCTTCGATGTTTACTTAATTTTGTATGCTAATTTGGCACCAACCGTCTTCAAATTCTACGATGAAATATTTATTATTTCTTACTTTTCAGTGCAAATATTTAAAGTCGGTACATTTTTTTTTAAAGTTAATTTAATTTCAATTAGTTTGGTTTGGTGTTTACCACTAAACGAATTTGGAACAGAATAGATCCTGGATTAACATCAGAGTTGTTAGTTGCTATGTACAGGCTTTAATTTAAAGTGGAGGGAAAATACCTTAAATATTAACGCTGGCAAATTTTAGTTAAATTAAACATTCCTTTATTGTTAAAATTAAATAAAACTGCATTCGAAGATTTTTGAAAAGTCGCTTGCCGCAGCCGGGAATCGAACCTGATAAAATGTGAAAAATAAATCATAAGGCCATGAAATCTTAATAGGATAGTAATTTTTTAAATGAAAATAAAATATTTTTAGTAGGAATCTTTGAATGCTGTTTTATTTATGTTAATAATAAAGGAATGTTTCCTTTAGGTAAAATTTGCTAGCATTAAAATATTTAAAATACTTAACCTCCAAAATTTCTAATTTAAATTCCACCTGTATTTTATCAGAACCCCATAAGAAGACAGAGATAATAGAATCTTGTTACAATCTTGACGTACCTCTCTTTGCCTGCTCTATATTCATCATAGCTGTTGCAAGTGCCTAAAAATTTGATAGGTAATCCATTTTTTTTACCATTTTATACAATGAACATTTAAGAATTATTACGATGTTATATGAAACTGGGAATCCCATTAACAAATATTTAAGTTTTACATTAGTACCGGCGCGACTCTCCTAATGGGCCCTGTTTGTATGGTGTTGGTGCTAGCAAACATCTACTTATATTTTAAGGTCAAAATATTTAACATCCTGTCTTATTGTTTTTATTGTAGACAAACACAATAATTGACTTCAAATAATACTGGAACAAATAGATCGATTTTAAATATTAATACTTCTGACTTATTAATTTTATATGAAATAATAATTGATACCTATAGATATTTTATTTTTGTACTTCCTTGATATAATTTTGTTTTTGATTTGTTATTACCAAGTGGCATACATTTTTAGGGAAATGGGACGGAAATGTGTAATGTCAAATGGAAGGGAAATGTGTAACCGGAAGTCAAGATATTTAAATTTAAATTTCGAACCCAAATCGATTTTTTAGGTTATTATTAGGTTATTTTAGGCGACTAGGTACTGCAGGACTTGCTCTTTTTTGCGTACATCCGATGAAAAAACGGAACCCTTATAATACTACAACTCTTGTGTCTGTCTGTTTGTTTGTCCGTCTGTCACCATTCAAAGTCTGTCACAGCTTACTTTCTCCGAATCTACTAAGTAAAAATGGTTGATTTATTTTTATTATTATTTATTACTTCTTCATAAGAATCTAACAGAAAAGAACGGACCATCAAAATATAATAAAATGGCATGCAACAATATTATGTGAGCACGGAATGTTTTTGTTGTTGATTATAAATATACATAAGATGCTAATTAAATATAAATTTAACTTTCTGCTAAACAAGATGGTGCAGACTGCAGAGAACGTAAAGATGGACACCGGTTGTGTTAGTTGTATCACGATTATGTCCATCTAGAAAGTTGTTATGTCAGACTCTACATTACTTTAAATATATCGCTCCTTCTTATTAAATAATAGCTAAGGTTCTTGTCCATCTCCAAAACAAAACAAACAAACATATATTCACAGCCTTTATACCTTGCGGTGTGACCAGAGACACCAGAACAGTGTCTGCGATTTGCATGTTGTCTATATTAAACAGAACAGTTGGCAAGCCTGTTGCTGCATTTACTAAATGTGTCGCTTTATCAACAGATATTTTATAGTAATGTGCAGTATTACTAAAAGTTGAATAAATTAAGAGAGGTTTTCGATAAGTTTTTTTATAAACTATGAGTGAAGCCCTATATTTCATATTTTTAGACTCAGTAGTTTCGGAGATAAGGGGTTGTTCTTGAATACGTACCCAATGAGACGACCAGTCGCCATAAACAAGTGCAGGACCAAAGGATCTCGCAGGGTTCATGCTGGAGCCAGTGAATGGAATCTGAAAAAGAAATACTATTTTAACGAAGTCCTTCGAGTAAAATACGATTAAGAAAAGTTAGCGTCTTTTATCTCACAACATTGTGCTAAGATTTTTCAAGCATTTTTTTTCAGATGACAAAACTAACACTTAGGTCTAGATAGATAGAGAAAGAATAGAGATAGCGTTAGGTATGCCACACATTGTTCCGGCATCGCACCGAAAATTTCCCATTTCGGCCGCCGGATGATCCAGGCGGACCGTTCGTTACAAGAACTGGACACGTCTGTAGTCGGTTTCGGTGGACCGTACGGCGACGCGCCGAGGATTGGTCGAATGTATGGCCACCTTTAGATATGTATGAAGTCGTTGTAAGCCGCCAGATATAGGGATTAATAATAATATTAAAATTATAAAATACGTATTTGTATTTAAATGTAGTGTAAATGTAGTGGTGCGTCGGTGGCCGAGTGGTTAAGTCGTCTGGTATTAACTGGGTAGACCAGGGTCGATCCTGGATCCCGGCCATGTCCCAATGGGTTTTTTATTTTTAATAATTATACCGGCAAACCACACTTTTCCATATAAATATACCTCAACAAAACTGGCCACCATCGGCTAAAAGAGGGAGATTTAGTCTTCCGCTGGGTACCCTGGGACCGTAAAACCCGTGAAGAAAAAAAATAAATTTTAATAACTTTTTATATAGTAGTTTTGTCAGTGTCTTTTGTATATAAATTATCCTATACCGATGCCTTACTGAGTCTAAATGAGACAGGTCCCATTATGCCGCCTCTCATCGTACACTCACGTCAAAGTAATACTTACACAGGCAGCATGGCAGGCTGTAATAGAGAGTCCTATAGCGAGAGGAGCAGATCCCTTGACGTCGTTCCTGCGAGGATCACACACTCCCTGCACCACTGTCACTAACACAAAGGTGATTAGCGCCTCGATCAATATTGCCTGCACAAAAAGTTTTACATACATGCTTTATCATAAATAGACTTTCCGCCCTGGCTCCGCCCGTGAATACATTCGAACAATATAAAATATAGCCTTTCTATTAGTAAAATAAGTTTTAGAATCGGTTCAGTTGTTTTTTAGTTTATTCATTATAAACAAAATTACAAAAAATCAAACTCTACGTAATTAGGTTATACTTTATCATGTCTACTTGCAAGTTTAGAATGAAGACTGTCTCCGACTGTCCCCTCATTTTTTGTGGCTACCTGCGAGTGGTGTATCTCTGCCGGAATTGAAGCCCACCCAAATAAAAATTTCTGAAAGTTACCTGTCCGTCGTTAAGTTTGGGGTTAACTAGAGTTAAGCCAAGTCCGTTGTGATCGTCCGGTACTGCCAACTGCAACAAAATAAAACCTAGTTGAAAACTACAGTCGAACTACGGAGATCCCAAGAATACTTCAAGCCTTCTTATCTATACGACATATAGTCACTTCAATCTATATCCTAATCCTAACGAATATTATAAATGCTAAAATGTGTTTGTTTGTTTGTCCTTTTTATCCCGGAAATTCTTTTATGTCACGTTTTAAAAAAATTTTGTAGCAAAGTCTAGAAAGCTCGACCGTTGTTTCGTTTGCGACCGATAAAATGTTTTCAGATTTATTTATAACTAGCCGTGTGCCCAATAGGATTTTTCATCGACAACATATCAGGAATCATCTGTCTTTTCTCAAAATATAATTATTCATACAAACGTTTCCACCCCCACTTCACCCCTTATGAAAGGAATTAAAAAAAAATACAAAGTCTCGAAACTTTAAAACGATTTTTTTCTCCATACAAACTTCCTTCTTTTAGGAATTTCCATAAATCCCTCCCAGATGCACTCCTGTACTGTGTACCCTACACATGGAATATTTCTTCTAAATTTCAAATCTCTCTTACTGGTTCAGGCTGTGCGTTGTCTGTCACTCAGTCGTTAGAGTTTTATTATGTACATAGAGATTGAATATGAAGTCGTATAGATTTAGAAGGCGTTAACAAGCAATAAAATTGCAAATTTTAAAGTTCATTTAAATAGTTACAAATGTCTAATGTCAATTTTAATTGGCAACATCGCAGTATATTAAACAAACACCAACTATATGTGAGAAGTGAGAACTATCATTAACTTTATCTTGTGAAATATTAATGGAGCGTATTTTATGATTAAATTCATTTTGATTTTAGGGACACACATTTTGATTTTAATAAGGTGAGATGCAAACTGATATTCTTACCTACAATACAAAACCTGGCATCCAACGAGACGCACCCAGTCTGTTGGGTACTCTCCCAGTAGTTACAGCGATTTGGATGATTTTTTTATTTGTAATTTTTTTTTGGTAAATTAGTATTTATGATAATTTTAATAACCATTTGTATATAATGACAATAAATGTAAAGTCTCGTATATGTTAGAGATTATAATTTATTGTTATAATATTTCTATAATTATCAAAGAGTACATAGTCAAGCTACGTTTTAATAATTATTAATAAACGGCAAATCGTAACTGCCTCGCCGGATTATACGATCTAATTTTATAAAAAACTAGCAGTTAGGAATGCAACGTTTACACCCCATTTCACACCCTTAGGGTAGGAGCCTGTAACCTTCCTCTTGGGCTATCAAATGCAAAAAAAAAATTTATTCGACTGATAGTTCCAAAGATTAGCGCGGCGCGTTCAGCTTTATTATTAGTATAGAGAAGATAAGATATTTTTGAAAATTTTTTTTAAAGGACCGACTCATTACCAGATATTAATTAACCTCACCTTCAGTATTTTTGTTGAGATGTTAAGCACTATATATATATATATACATATACGTATACGTCATTGTTAACACCTACCTAGCTAAACAGTAATAAAAAATGTAAAAGATTTTTTTATTATTTTATTATGTGTTTTAGTGTCATGGCGAGCTACAGTTTTATAATGCCCATCTATCTATCCACGTAAGGTATTGTAAAGTTAGTCTAGGTGATCTAGAATTAACCATACATTATACACGAGTACCTCCGCCGTGGAAAAACGGTAAAATAGCGGGTTTCAAGACCTAATTATTTTTCCTCGTGGGAAATGTACCTTTTTCTTGCGTTTTGTATACCTACTTAATTGACTTTTAGAAGTCTTCCATCAGCGATAGGCTTGCCTCTAGCATGTAATTTATACACACAGTTTACTTTCAAATTTATTTTACAATTTCATATTGCAGTGACCTGTCTCTCTTATCTGATGATCATAAAAATATTATCATCACTGTTAGGGTTCCGTCCGAATTATGAATTCGGGACGTACTAATCCATGGGCGAGTTAATTGGGAACATACAATAGACCTACAATTCCTTCTATAAATAACATTATATCATCTGTATAGCACTGTACTGGTGAATAATTATTGATGGAATATAGAAATGGAAGGAGTACGTACCAATTACGCCTGTTCTTCTCGCTTCAGCCAGCTGGCTATATATCTGGGTAAAGGTCCAGATTATCTAATCCTGAGATTTTCGTGTTTTTTCGACTTTATTCAATTACTGCACTGCTTTATTGCATACTTTAACTATTTTCAAGTCTCGGTAAGGTATAAGTTTTTGCAGGAGGTCACAAGGTTTTTGCAAAATTAAGGTTGGAGTTTTCATGATTTTGAAAAAGACAGAAAATTTTCAATCGATTTTTTTTTACTCCATATAACACCAATTTTTTATGATGCCATAGGATGAAAGGCGTCACAAGGAGCAACTTTCGTCCAGGACACCAATCCCGAAAACCCCTCTCGTGACCGCCAGGTTGGTGAAAAGTCTTCAGATACGATCGAAATTTTTTTACTCCACAAAATAGGTTAGCGAGGAGCGCAGCGACGAGCGTGGTTCGGATGGTGTAAAAACAAGGCGCAAGGCGAGCGAGCGAAGCGAGCGGTGCCGCGGCAGCGGCCGCCGAGGCGCTGGAAACCTTATATTTTATTTTAAAACACGAAAATCTCAATTTCAGATTTTGAGGTTAAGTTTTTCAATGTCAATTTTCTTATAAACTAGTGAACACCGGCGAAAAGTGGTACCTTACCGAGACTGCAAAATGGTTAAAGTATGTAATAAAATAGTTCAGCAATTTAATAAACTCGTCAAAACACGAAAAGCTCAGGATTAGATAGTCTGGACCTTTACCTATATCTGTGTATAGTATCTGCCGTGGAGCCTTTTTGCACGTTAGATTACACTTTTATATATTTAGTTAATTTATTTGTTTTTAACGTCGCGGACAACCTCTCGACGCAACACGAAATCAGTAGTACAGGAGTGGGTAGACGGAAAACGGACCGAAAGGTATATTCACCAATAAGTACCATACAATCACTAACATCACTAGGTACATATAAGTCCCTAGCAGCGTCTGTCTGTCTGTCTGTGACTCTGGGTCCCATTTTCTCCGTAACTACTGAAGCGTATGAGCTGAAAGTCGGGGGAAAGTATCTAGCGCCAGCGCGTTTTCCTTGTTGTCTAAAAATCATGTAAGTAGATAACTAATAGGTGATTGTAAGCAATATTTCTAATTACAAAAATAACTAAAACTCACCCTTATAAAGGCAGCCCCGGCCGTAGCGCCGAGTGTTTGCACTATCACATAGAAGATAGCTTTCAACAGCTTGATGTCCCCAGCGACCAACAAACCAATAGTCACAGCTGGATTGATGTGTCCGCCGGAAACATGGCTTATACTCTGGTGAAGAAAAATATTCCATTAGTAAATTAAAGATTTATTTATACTATACCACATCCCCTATTATATCACCGGATTTAAGTAGCTTAGGGTTCAAGCTTTCTCCGTATGGAATTACATCACAATCGGTTCAGTGGTTTAGCCGTGAACGCGTATCAGACAAGAGTTATTTTTGCATTTATAATATTAGTATGGATAATAATATAGTATTTTAATAAACGAACCATACGAAAACCGATCTTAATAAAACCATGGAAACAGGTACTTTCACTCGTTAGTCCTTAGATAGACTTATCAAATATAACATTGCACAAATCAGGAATAATGATGGTGATTGTGAGCAGGTCAACTATTCCGCACACGAGTCTTATATTATATTTATCTTTTTATTCTACGATACGAGTAAGATACTTTGAAGTTTTGACTTTTGACTCTGTAATCTCAAAAATGCAAAGCGACGTATTCTTACTATAGTAAGTAAAAAGATAAATTACCGTCAGATAACTTTTAAATTACTAGCGTTTTACCGCGTAGACTCGTACGATAAGATTACGCTATGACTTTTTACCCGACTGCCCCAGAAAAAAGGAGAGTAATGTTTTTCTGGTGTACGTATGTATATATCCAAAATACTTTAGCGCTCTGTAGACTAAACTGTATAGCTCTCTTTCTCCTTCTCTCTACGTTGTATCTTTCTTTTCTCTCCTAAACGTGACGCGTCCTTGAAATTTCACTCTCAATTCTCGTCCAAAAAATATCGAATCGATGCCTAAGAAGTTTCACTTCAAAAAAAATTGTTCATAACTTAAAAGGTTGAAATAATAGTTATTTGTTTAACAAGTGAGCAAAGTTATTTTTTGATGCGAGTGCTGACATTCAATCACGAACTAGCGAAGTAGTCTAGAATATTCTAATATAGACTACTGAGCACAGTGAGTGATTTAAAGGAACGAGACATAAAAAAATTGTTCTCGTGTGAAACATACAACTTTTCACCTCTACCACCGAGAAAAGTGTTATAGGTTATATGTAAGAAAAATAATTACGAAAACAAAGTAAACAATCAATACAATAATAACTACTACAAAAATAGTTCAAAATACCAAATGCTGAAAAAAATTGATTCCCGCCATTTTGATTTATACGTTTATTTTGCCTTTTACTCGGAAAGAAGACTACCAAAAAATTATACGTTTATTTTTTATTTAGATGTTGCGTTCGGTAACTGCATTGCTTGATATTTTTATGAAAACCAAACATGATATTTGTAAATAATCGATATTAATGTTTACTAGTACCTATTTATTTCAAATATTACGTCCCTAAAAAGGCAATAGTACAATTTATTTATAAACTAAAATTTTAATAAATACAGAATTTTGTGCCTTTGAGTTAAATTGCTAGACCAAAATGAGTTTCTGAACGTACCATAGCCTAGTTTTTCAGCGCCGAGTAATCATAAGGTAGTGTTCGAAATTTGAATCACTTTGTCTCACGATCGCAGCAAAAAGCGATTTTTACGTGCTGGACAAAAGAAAAAGTTAATTATTGAATAAACAATAATCCCATCCGCGGGCGGGACAAATCAATCAAATATACTCTGTTAATTTTGTTTGTCACGCCCGCTATAACTTTCATCATTATAAAGTTAATTTTTTTGACTTACGAAATAAGACAAGTAAAAAAATACACTTTAGTTATATTTATTCTAGAGCTTAGCAGTTAGGTTTTTTGTTTATTTAATAATTAATAAATTATTCTTTCTATGCTTATTTGTGGCCCCTTAACCTTTGGGGCACTGTTGTCGCGACTACAATGAATATAGTTTTTTATTCAAAAGTTTTTTTGTATTACATTGAGTCATTGACATTATAATAATTAGTCACAATTATGATAATTTTTAACTTTATTATAAAAACTATATTACAAATTCACAATATTGTTTCCGAGGTAATCAATTTTTGACTCATCTATTCAATGTCATCAAGTAGTATTAAAAACTAAGTGGTGACCGTTGTCCTGGCTTAAAATAGCTACGAACTGTACCATCTAAGTACAGTTTTTTTTTCAAGTGTATACCTAGCTAGCTAAAACAACGTCGCAATCAGCGTTTGTCTGTGGAACCGTTTAAATTATAAGATATAAACTTCTATATGGATTTCAATGCGGTTTTCACCATGATTTAGGGCATTATACGAATAATTTTAGACAACTTAGAAATGGCCACTCGTTAGGTATGCCTCACAATTACCATCGGCGTAACACGGTTTCGGGAGCTGTAAGCGAAGAAAAAAACAACAAGTAGGGAAACAGCCGCTTTTAGGGCGCTTACACCGCTTACATTGCTTACGGCGTAAGCCAAGTAAATTAATGTATGTACTACAAAATTGTAGCCCTCAAAAGCTGCTTATCTTGTCTATTTTATAAGGATAACCATTTTTGTATTTCAAAATTTGATTAAAACTAATGGTTTACTGGCCAAGCCATTTTGACTGAAGTAGGTAAGTATAGGTACCGGGACGGTTCTTGAGCGCTCGACGAAAAAGTGGGGGAATGTTTGCGCATATGTAATTCGAGTGCAATATAACTTGTATATTTATTATAATTGATTTATTGGTGTTTGTTTTTACGATTGCTTTTTACTGCTGGTAAAATTAAAGAACCGTCGCGGTACCTATACATACATACATACATACATACCTCTATACCTTCACACCTGTTTCCGAAAGGGGTAGGCCGAGAGTATGGAGTATTAATTATATTATCCGTAGAGTCATAATAGTACTAAAAATTTTTACTACAATTGTTCTAGGGCCTCAATACAAAATAGTATTCTAGTTAGAACGTAAAGCTTGATATAATGTATGGGTGCGTCAGTTCGGAATAGAATCAATAAGTTTTTCCTTTCACACAAAATGACCCAATTTCGTACCTATAGGCTGGTTACAATTGCGCGAATTATCCACTTGCTGTGTATAATATTTTGAGCTTATGCGTATTTCCATTGAATGATTATAATGTCGGAAAAATTACTTAGATTTTTTCTTAAAATTTTCACTAAATACAGTGCATAGATTTTATGGCTTTGCAAGAGCCAAAAAAGCTATGCACCAATTTTCATTAAAAATATAATGTGCTTTAATCGACTGCTCGTGCTTCGGAGGACAAGCAAAGCGTCTGAACCTATTACAGAATGTGACAACTCTAGGTATGTTAAGTGTAGAGATAGACTGTTCTGTTTAAAAACGAACATTGTTACCGATGTCTCTGACCGCACTGCAAGATATAACTGCCGTAATGATATGTTTCTTTTAATTTACGTTTAAAAATGGTATATTTGTCTCGCATTTAAAATAAAATGAGCATAAACAGCTAAATAAGTAATAAACACATACCTACAGACATTAAAACTGTCTCCAGAACTGAAATCTTTATTACCATGACAGCTTTTATACAATTATCATACTTATGTCGTACCTACTTAACATTTAATGAAAGGGCGCCGAAACAGAAATTATCGTGCGTTGAGAGCATGTCTTCTCCAAAGATTTTATAAAAACGTCGTCATTTGGTTCAATGTACTTTGTGGTTACAAGATTAAAAGACATGAAAATAACTAGGCGGATCACGGTTCGAATCCGGCCATGTACCAATGGGTTTTTTATAATTAAAAACTTATGTACATAATCCGACAAACCACACTTAGAAGCTTTCACATATACCATCGGCTAAAAAAATAGGTAGACCGATAACACGTGAAGAATTTTTTGGACGAGTATTTAGATTTTTACAATTTTCAGCTAGAAATGAGCATGAAATAATCCTTGATTCAATTCAACTTAAAATTTAAATTTACTCTTACTTAGAACCACCTTTTTTCTTTCTTCACGGTTTGCGTTACAGCTCTAGGGTACCCAGCGCAAATCCAAGTCTCCCTCGTTTAGCCGATGTGTGGCTATACCTAACGAGTGGCTAGTTCTGTTGAGGTATATTTAGATGGAAAAGCCTCTAAGTGTAGTTTCTCGGATTATGTACATAAGCTTTTAATTAAAAACCCATGGTCGGGATCCAATAACTACTCGGCCACTGACCCACCTACTTTTTAATTTTTAGATTTCGTGAGTTTTGAGAGCCTTATTAGACCGTTTACACACGACACTACACGACATTTAACGGCAAACATATTTTTGACATGGTAATTCATATCGTCATACTAATATTAAGTATAACAAACCAATTCCGGCCTGATGATTCCGGATGATCTAGGCGGACCGTTCTGTAGTCGGTTTCGGTGGACGCGCCGGGGATTGGAAGAATGTGTGGCCACCTTTAGGCCCACAAGTCAAAATTCAAAATATCGTCGTGACAATGTCGGAGTCAGTGGTAAAGAGAGTCACACATATGCGTCGTGTGTTACGGTTAGGGATTGTAGACGCCCTTGATCGCTATGACCGTACCGCCCCGACCTGTAATTATGGCACACGCATATATCTCTTACCAATTCTAATCTAAGAAAAAGAATGGAAATGCATGCTTGGCGATGCCGATGCTTGGAAAATGCATTTAGATTCTAATAGAAACTTGTAACATTGTCCACATTTAGCAAGCAACCACAGCAAGTCAAATACAACAAGGAGCAAGCCCGCTATGTATTCGACAAAATATAACTTTCAGTTTATCTATACTAATATTATAAAGAGGTAAAGTTTGTGAGGTTGTAGGGGGTAATCTCTGAATCTACTGAACCGATTTTAAAAATTATATTACCGATAGAAAGCTACGATATCCCTGAGTGCTATAGGCTATATTTTATTTTGTTCCAAAATATCCACGGGCGAAGCCGGGGCCCGAATGCTAGTATAACAATATTATTATAACAAATATGCATCTCTTCCAAAAGAATACATATTTAAGGCGTTTGGTGTGGAAACGATGGGACCGTGGAGACCTGTAGCACACAGTCTGTTTATAGATATTAGTAAACGATAGAAAGCTCACATGACTACTAAGCTCTTACTATGGTCAAAGAATAAGTATTGCCATCCAACGAGGTAATTCAGGTAATGCAGCCAGTCTATTGGGTACTCTCCCAGTAGATAGCGATTTACATGAATTTTTTTATTTGTAATTTTATTTTATATTTGTAATTTAGTATTTAAAATAAGTTTAACCTGGCCACTCGTTAGGTATAGCCTCAAAAAATCATTGGCTAAATGAGGAAGACTTTGTCTTCCACTGGGTACCCTGGGGTCGGCAACGGTTTCGGGTGCTGTAAGGCAACCCGTGAAGAATAAAAAAAAAGTTTAATATAAGTAACTAAAATCTTTTAGTAAAACTTTATATTTTAAAATTGGACAATTTTCTACGGTGTATCTATTTTCTAATGCTTATAAATCATTATTTTTCGCAATATTATATAAGCGCACTTAGGAACCTAATTAAAAATAAGGACATATTATTTTGTCAAAGTCACTAGGCATAATGTTAACGGCCGGAAACCGCACCTCGATAAAATATACTACACTAAAATATTAACATGATATTGAATTCTAATTATGATACATTTTCCTTGGATATTTTTTTCCCTAATTTAGTGTATTATGAAAATGTTATTCGATAATCTATATATATAAAAATGAAACCCGTTTTCCGATGTCACGACATCACATGAAAACGGCTTGACCGATTTGGCTAATTCTTTTTTGTTTTGTTCGTTACAACACAGGGGTGGTTTTAGAAGAAAAAAAATTGGAATAATTGCCGAAAAACCCCTAAAAACAGCCCTTTTCTTTTTCCCATAATAACAGAGTCAATTTGAACCTTATTGCTATTCACTAAGCACTCATTGTTGTCTATGCAATGTAGATGTGTTCCTAATGTCACCGCACAAATTTAAAATTCGAGTGCGTGTTGGAGAATCTAATGTCGCGTTCCGACACTCAACAAAAGTGATAATATCGCGAACGCGACCAAATTGAATAGTCACAAAATGTAATTTAAGTAATTTAATAGATCATTAGTAGTACTGATTTTCAGTTTGGTCGGCTTCGCGAAACTTAATTTTGCCTAGGAGTAGGGGTAGGAGTAGAGGTAGGAGTAGGGGTAGGTGTAGTGGTAGGGTAGGGTAGGGTAGGGTAGGGTAGGGTAGGGTAGGGTAGGGTAGGGGTAGGGGTAGGGGTAGGGGTAGGGGTAGGGGTAGGGGTAGGGGTAGGGGTAGGGTAGGGTAGGGGTAGGGGTAGGGGGTAGGGTAGGGGTAGGGTAGGGGTAGGGGTAGGGTAGGGGTAGGGGTAGTGCAGGCAAGCCAACGTTTGGGCAGGACAACGTCTGCCGAGTCCGCTAGTTACATAAAAAAATGACGCCCGGCAGATGTTAAACATGGAAATTGAGGGAGTAGAGTAGACAGTGGCGGCGGAGAGGGGGAGTAGGGAGCGGCGGGGGAGAGGCGGCATGCCTCACACGATATCTAAACTTTTTTTTCTTTTATCACGGGTTGCCTTACAGCTCCCGAAACCGTGTTACGGTGCCAGGGTACGGAACAAGTCTCCCTCGTTTAGCCGATGGTATTTGTGAGGCCATACCTAACGAGTGGCTAATTCTGTTCAGGTATATTTTAGATGGAAAAGCCTCTTAGTGTGGTTTGTCGGATTATGTACATAAGTTTTTTAATTAAAAAACCCATTGGTACATGGCCGGGATCCGGGATCGAACCCGGGATCTGCTTAGTTAATACCAGACGTCTTAACTATCTAAATTATAAATTAAATAAATATCAAATTCCTACGCTACATAGTTTTAGAGAAAACCCTCTGTGACAGATGGACGATCACAAAAATGATCTTACAAAAGTTTCATTAGACTAGTAGACGAAACCTTAAAAAATGAATACGTACTAAACGACATAAGGCATCGTGAATTCGTAGCACTTCCAAAACTTGAAAAAACCGAATGAATTCCATGTTATTGATTTGATACTCGAGAAATGTAGTAATAAATGCAAATCATGCGTGTACCGAGATATCTTGGAGGTATCCACATATGTCTGAACTAAACCGCGGCGTTGTCAAACAATCCACGTGTCGTAATATCCTACGAGATATTCATGAGATATTTAATTGTATTCAACAATGAGGCAATGACCAACATGTTCTGAATCACTAATCTTTATATGTAATGCTACAAATCTTATTGGGGTTTTGAATATTCTCAACTCAATATCAATATTAAACTGTAGAGAAAAAGATAAGTCCATATGATATGAAGATACTGATGAAAATCATCATGAAGATCAATATGCAAAACAATTGGGCATTGGCGTACCCAAGATTTTGTTCAGGGGGGGGATCTGCTAAGATAACCCCTATTACAACAAGGTCCTACTTCTATGTAATCGCAGATAGATAAATATACCAACTTTTTGTGTTTATTTAAAATATTATTTAGAAATTACTGTATAACTATTGCTTCATCTCACTGACCACTCTAGGCTAAACGTGTCGTTAATAATGAAGATATATTGTGACACATTAGAAAAGTATAAAAATAAATTGTAATATTATGCATTCTTAGTTACCTATCTAAAGATACTGGAAAAGGGCTTAAAGTTCCATTCCCCAAATTAATGGGCAACTTAAAATATACCGTTATGTCCGTGCTTTCATACATTATCGAATTTAACTTTATTTATTATCTAATTATATATTCAAATAGCTATTTTCTAAAGTTACTAACTAAACTAATTTGTACAGCATCGGTCAGCATTTGGTATTTAAAAATATAAGTATTATTTTAATGGAAAAATATAAGTTCGAATAAAGGAGAAGAAACATTACCGCTGTCCAATCAAACTTTCAAAATATTTATTAATTACATTCTTATCAAGAAATAAACTTTTTTACTTATATAATTTATTTTTTTTAATATTTAAGTATAATAGGAATTTTGATAAAATTTTCATATTACTCAGTCGAAATCTTTCAAAAAAAGTGGAAAAGATTGATGTTATATGAAATGCTTCTATCAAAATTAATTTAACTGTTTTCATGCCTAAATATAATATTCGATATTGATATTAACATTAAAATCACATAAAAGTCAATTTATGTGTTTAAATTATTAAATTAGTTATAAAAACTACTTTATAATTTATTTCCTTGTTCTCTTATACTTAACGTTACTGGATCAGTTCTGTTTTAAATTTAATAATGTAAATATCGTCCAAGCTTAGTTGCTATTTAAAGAATATATGCAACTTAACTTACAAATCATTAACTTCCAAGTCAAGTGCAATTGCACCGTTGAACATGTTTTCTCGAACGTTTGCGTGTAAATATGTAATTACGACGCCCTTATTGAATTATGAATGTGCCAGATAGATATTTCGTGTTAGATAAATTGAAAAATTATTAGAATCAAGTTGTGCCAATTGAATAAATAGCACCTACATGCATGTAACTGTCAAACTTATGAATATTAACGCTATGCTGTTCTGATTTAAATAATATTTTGTTGATACTTGTTCATATTTGAAGCTGGATAAACGAGTTTAATATATTTTACTGTGAATATTATTCATTTGTCATCATTTTTTCTTATCATGATACAGCCTACATGAACCAGTAAAGCGCTTTCGAGACGAGTTTGATTCAAATACGCAAATTGTATGTTTTAGTCCAAAACGGTTTGATCGAATGTTTGACGCTCGTTCATATAACTACGTTTTTGATGCGATTTTTAAAGTCGTGTAGGTATTCTACATACAGGAAATGCTTGACTCAAACAACAAGCAAGTTGACCATAGGTTTGAGAAATCGTCTCGGGAGTGCTTAAATCAGAGTGATATGAAAATTTATTAAAAATGTCATACATAGGAATTTACTAGAAAAGTCCAGATATAAACCATACGTAGATAGAACCAGGCGTAGACTAGTCTTCATTGATATCTTTTATGCGATTACATATGTTCTACGACCTATTTTCTATAAGAATCGTGATTAATTTATTATGTTTAATCAACATATATTCGAAAGTTCATTGCATTCTTTGTAGAGCAAGCAGTTTAAGGCACAATAAATAATTCATGAGCAAATACGATCAAACGTTTAATGTTAAATGCAACTTAAAGGTTAATATACGAATTTCAACTTTATGTTGCTGTTTTTAAAGCATATAAGTACATTTTTTTCATTTATCATTAAGCGTGTGAACCATGTGAAGGAAAATGCAACGTTCAACTAATATGGATCATTCTGTATCAAGGTGCCTATATGTAAAAATCTCTAATAAGTAGAACATACATGTCATGATTTTAGAAAAAGGTTAAAGATTCAACTTACCCGACCATATGGTTCGTTTAATTGTATGAAGAGAAAAATTACTATTAACCATTTAAAGATATATGCAGCAGATTTTTTTAGGGTTCTGTTCAAACATAATTATATGGTATGACATAGGTCATCTATTTTTTTCTCAATTCGAACTGATGTGCGTCAATAAAACCAATATCGGATACATTTTGGGGCCGTAGTGGTTTGGTGAAAACATTTCTGCTGGTCGACAAATAAATAAACTCATTGAAAACTCAGTGAAAGAATTTTGAAAATAATTTTAAACTAAATTAAAATGATTTGTTTTGATTTTATACACTGGTTTCATGGTTTCATTTGAAAAGGCGTGCTTTAAATATTATTTTTATTAATTTTAAGCCCCATTGTATTATAGCTTTCGACTCCCTCCCTTATGTCAAATAATCTATTATCTATACTAATATTATAAAGAAGTAAAGTTTGTAAGTTTGGATGTAAGGGGTAATCTCCGATTCTGAAAATTCTTTCACTAATATGAAGCTACATTATCCCTAAATATTATATTTTGTTCGAAAATATCCACGGGCGAAGCCGGGGACGGAAAGCTAGTAATAGATATTTTTATATTAAAGAACCCTCGGTGCACGAGTCCGCCTCGCACTTGACCAATACGAGTACATATGTGTTTAAATCAAATTGCAACCATGACTTTCTAAGGAATTCGTCCTTGACAAATATAATCGATCATAAAATTGATTTATATTGGTATTTACTGCTACCTAATCTGTCAAAGAGAAAACAATGGGACGAAATTCCATTATATAAGACAAATAACTGTTACATTATCTAATTTATATGTTAATCGATCGATTGTGTGTTTTCTGATTAAGTATTGTGTCGAATTGATAGCTAACTGCCTTCCCTGTATATACTTTTATTGGTATTTGATACTTGGAACATTTGACTTCTCCATGAGTTCCCTTATGACTTTTAGAACCGTGTTACCGGCTCCAAAGTATCCAGCGGAAGACAAGACAAACTTCATATTATTTCTCGAGAGAGAATTCGGAATGTAAAGTGAAAACTATGGTATGTTTTTTTACAATTTTATTTCATAGATTAGGTTATTTGAATATTATTGTTTTCGAACCAGTAGTTTTTTTATAATATTTTTTTAAAGCTTTGCTGACAGACGACATAGTGCCGTCAACATTTAAGTAAAAGAGCCATTTTGCCACGGGGATTATGGGCCATGCCATGGTACAACTTTTATCACAAACGACATAAACGCTACTCTACTTAAATGATGACTTCATTATTGTGGTCCGTCGGCAAAATTTAGAAAAAATATTTAAAAAAAACTAATGCGTAGAAAACAAAACTAATAAAAATGACCCAATAGTTTTTTTTTCTTCGCGGGTTGCCTTACAGCTTCCGAAACCAGCGGAAGGACCAACTCTCCCCTCTTTTAGCCGATAGTATTTGTGTGGCTATACCTAACGAGTTGCCAGTTCTGTTGAGGTATATTTAGATGAAAAAGGCTCTAAAGTGTGCTTTGTCTGATTACGTACATAAGTTTTTTATTATATAAAACCCTATTGGCCAGGATCGAACCGTAGACGTCGCACTCTGTGATATACAAATATAAAAATATTTCATACAAAATTGCTAGTTTCAGTGGCGTTCATTTCTGGAGTGGTTGTGGTATGTGTGCATTTCATATTACGATAGAACATAATAATAGGTAATAGATTAATAATGATAAATCTTTTAACTCTAACTCCAGACTATTTTAAATTGATATTCACTACATAATAATTCATAGAAAATGATTGCAAGTGTAATCTACGATTTGTTCCGACTGCAATAAAACGAGTTTATTGAACTGAAATTATAGAGAAAATTGTATACCTATTAATTGTATATCTAAATATATTATTATAGAAGAGAGTTTCCGCTGCGTCTGTCTGTCTGTCTGTGCCCAAATCACTCCGAAACTATGAACGAATTTTGTCGTGGTTTTTACGATTAGATAGATTCACGAGTATTATTCATGGACCTATCAAGTTTAGAAGCTGAGTCAATCAGGTAGCGGGAAAAGTTGGTACCAGCGGTCTTTTGCGGTTTTCTAAACCGCCAGAGATAACTATAACAAATATGTTGTAGGAAATAATTGTACAGAAATTATCTACAATGCGGTAGCACATGGAATAAGCGTATATTTATAATTAACTTAGTACCTAGGTAACTAATGCTATAACAAAACGTATTTATGTATGTATTGATTATATTCTCTTTAACTATAACGTGCTATAACTGCAGGCGAAAAAATTAGGAAGAGGCGTAATTATCAGAAGTAGGGAACCGGTCAGAGGTCTGGTCAGACCGGACAAATCTGGGTCAAGTGCGCTTAACACTGCTTCAATAGTCGTATTAATCGGTTCAGACGTTCTACGGTTTAATGATATACATTCATACTTTCTGCCAATATTTGCTCATAAAAATCCATTATAACCGACTTACAAAATTACGGCGAACTTAGATAAAATTAAAAGTTTTTTTTAATATTTAGCTTTCTAGAAGGTTTCAGGAATTTTCAGACTCCGCCGCGTGAATTTCTTTTAACCATCATTTAAAACGCAGTTCATTTTGTTTCTTAGTTAACAAAGGTAACAAAATTGGTTCGTAGTTTTGAAGAAAGCTCAAATCGGAAAAGTTCCGCTGCGGGCGTTACTCAGTTACCGGTTGACGTCGCCCAGATGTGTGTCAAGTTCGATGCACGGAGCTTGGTGGTCTACCTTACGTCATTCGCAATCATACAAACGAACGCTTATTAATAGAATTATTAATTCATAGAACCTTCTAATCGAGTGCACTACAATTTGAAAGTCATTAAGCTCAAATGAAGTGTTTCTGCGGTTAATTAACCATTTTAAATGTTAAATGTCATAACTTGTAACACAAGTGATAAAATTAAACAAATTGGCAGCTATTATAAACAAATATTATGAAACTATAATTAATGATTCTAAACAGAAAATGGCCCACCTATACTATATTATTACGAGAGGTACGGGAGACTTGATTAAAACCTTTCATAAATTATTTATCCATATAATTTGGATGGGGATAAACTATTCCCAATTTCTCTGTAAATAATCCACCTGTGTCACTGTAATTCGTTATTTTTTCAATTGGTTTTATTTAATAGGAAATATGGGTGGAAAATAAAGGATTATTTTGCCCCTGTTTTCTCTTTCATAATCTACGGGGGGAAACGGGGGCAAAGCCATATAAACAGCTATTTCACTTAGATATATTGAATGAGTAACTATATGCTAAATTACACACACAGGTGGATTATTTACAGAGAAATTGGGAATAGTTTAACCCAGAAAAATTATTGATTTAAGGATGAATTTTTTTTATCAATAACAATAAATATCAATTGTTAAAATTCTGCTAATGACAACTTGCCCGTATTAACTGTATTTACTGTAATGTTTCAGATTCACGGCAGTCTAACTGAATTCTAAGCCGGTTGCAAACCCGGATTCACAGCTAATATATAAAAATTCATCCTCTTTTATAACTCCTTAGGGGAGTGCATTTAAAAAAATAGCCAAAATGGCCAATGTCCTTCGCTGGGGTTCTAGCTTTCTCCATATCAAATTTCATCAAAATCGGATCAATGGTTTAAGTAGGCCACACATTGGTCCGGCATGGTGCCGAAAATTTCCCATTCCGGACGGCCAGTTCTAGGCGGACCGTTCGTTACAAGAATTGAACAAGTCTGTGGTCGGTTTCGGTGGACCGTACGGCTACGCGCCGGGGATTGGACCAATGTGTGGCCACGTTTAACCGTGGAAGCTTAGACAGAAAAACGGAATTACTTTCGGATTTATAATATTAGTATACATTGAACATAAGGGCCATTTTAAAAACACCTGATTTTATATCAGACTGGTGGCTTGTGTCTTGTGTCTTTAAAAGCGGCACACCTCAAGAGTTAATCCTTAAAATGTATTTGCAAAAAAAAAGGAAAGAAACATTGAAAGTCTTGATATTTTCTCTATTTAACTTATATATTTCTAATTATAATAAATCAAAATTGTTTCGCAATGGGACGTAGGTAGTCCATTGTCAAGTATGCCTGGAGGCTACTTTGCTAATTGAGTGTCTAATGAAATAATTTTACCATAAATAACTGTTAATAAGAGCCACTTCTAAACTTCTACTACACAAGGTTTTTCTTTGTTATTTGTCAAAATTTGCAACGCTTGACATTACAAAGTTGCAAACTAATAGTTTTTGTTATACCTATTTATCAGTGATATTTATTGAAAAACTTCAAATACAAAATGACAAAAATAAATAAATGAGAAACCGTTTTTTAAAAGCATATTGCACTGAAAAGTAGAGTTTATTTCAGTTAAGCAGATTATTTTTTATCTAATTAGGTAACTATTTTGATTTACTTTTAATTATCCTCATAGCAACCTATGGAGCTGAGCTATACATATATATAGTATGTTGTAACATAACAACAACAAATACCTACTTCACGGTTTTTTTCTTAGAAAATATTGAAAAAATTAATCAACTACTTTATAAAATACTGATCAAAAATTACCTATGTACAATTTGAAAACATTAATTGAATTTTGACTAATGGAGACCTATTTTTATATAATTCTAAAACTCAGGATACAGTTTTGATTTTAAAAAGACAAGGATAACACAAGGTGTACGTAATTACATTCAAGGTTGTTTAGAGATATGAGATGTCCAGAATGAGAAGATTAATAAAGCACATCACAAAGTGTCTACAAAATAATATAGAGCCAACGAAGCGTTACGAATTATGATTGATTGGCCTGAACTTCATTTCTTAAACCTTTGAACTCACACGTTGGCGCGGTTTGAAATACCACAACATTGAATATGTTCTGTGTTTATAATGGTCGTGTTTGTGATAAGAAATCAAATTAGATATTTATTACGTTTGATTGACGGTATAAGTCATGTGCGTGGGGTCTGGGTTCAATGTTCTGCGAGCTAAAGCGCAGACATGCAGACATTTAAAAATAACAGTTGAGCATGCTGAGATCGTATGATGTTTGGTGTACCTACATAATAATGCTTGATAAAATCTTGACAAAAATTTTGCAATAAAAAAAAAAAATAGTGAGTGGCATTAAGTTACGTAATTAATGTGTAAATTATAAGTTGCATATGGTAGACGGGCTTTCATTGTTCATCGTCAACGAGAATTCATTATCACAATTGATTTTTCATAATACAATGTAAAACAACGCAAATTGCAACCCTTTACATCTGATACACGGAAATGAGATATATCTTATGATGTTTGTTAATAAGTACATTTACTGTCATCGTCGTGGTAAACCTCAGCTTTTTATGATCGACTTATGAACCGCAAAACGTGCCAATGTTATAAAATTATATCATTTTGTCTGTAGATTTTTTTGTTATTTATGTAATATATTTTTTTTAATTCTAATTATTACATTAGATTATATTTATTAATAATATATTACTCAACAGTTAAAACTTGAAATAATAAAATTTATGTAGTAAATTATATAATTTCATGACGTATTAATTAATACAGATTACCTAATTTGTATGACAAATACATAATGTCTTGATTTTTGTCAGGGCAGTCATGATCCGCGAGCTATGATCCACGTGACCGGTTCGAGACCGGTTACCCCGAAATAGGGCTCACTGGGCCATTTATACAAGTACATAATGTTCTGTCGTTAACGGTGTATATGTGAAAAAAATATTATTAAGAAATAAGCCACAACATTTGGCGCTGTATTTAATTGATCGATTGAAATTGTTATATCTCTAGAACAATAAAGATGGGTGAATCCTTTGTATTGAGAGTTCTTTGATCTTAAAACCCCACGTTAGTTTGCCTCAATAAATGCAGAAATGACGTGAGATGAAAGAACATTAATCAAATAATTTCAACTTCTTTCTTTTATTATATTATTAATAATCGCATACATTTTTCCTTTTGTCATCAATGCCAAATTAAATAAACTGATATCCTTTTATCTGACAGCATCAGAATTTCGCGAAATTTCAAAGGACACCGTCAATATGCTCGGTTAAGGATTGCGGCTTTATTTAAAGTACATTCATTAATAAAATGACGAAATCGGAGCGCCAAAGGGTTAATAATAATTCGTGAGTCGCTTTTAAGTTTAACGAAAAAAAATTTGAGTACAAGTTGTTTTGCGAAACCACACTGTCAAATGTCAGGGACAAGCCGATGTGATTTTGAGTAAAAAAGTCCTTTAGCATAAACTGTGAGAGCTAGTAATGAAATTGTGTTAATTGGCTGACGATTAATTGTTTATATTATTTCGCAATATTATTGTTTCAACTTCAAATATTGAGGCTGGGTTTGACGCTTGCAAAGCCGAAACTGCCAAACGTCGCAAATACGCATCTCTTCCTGAAGAATACATATTTGGGGCGTTTGGGGTGGAAACACTGGCTCGACACCTCTATAAAGAAATAGCCAAAGTAGTAGTAGAGGTGTTCCACGACCAAAGAGCTGGCTCATATTTGGCCCAAAGGATAAGTATCGCTATCCAACGTGACAACACAGCCAGCCTTATATTATCGGCACTCTCCCAGAAGACAGTGATTTCGATGTTTTTTTTATTTATAGATTTATTTGTATATATGGCATAGTGGGTATATTTAATTGTATTTTATTATATGTTTCTAGTTATGACAAATACAGCAAACAATATTCTATTTAGAAGATGCAATTTACTTACGTGACTCAATTCTAATGCAAAATATGTTTTTAAATAACTAGGTACGTAGGAAACAGCAATATAAATTCAGCAAATAATATTCATTTTACTGTAACATCTCTACTAGAAAATATAATATAATTAAACTCACACAAAAGCAAAGTTATAGAACACATTTTCCTCAATACTGTGTTGGTGATCATAAAAGTATGAACAGACAGCTTGGCGCTCAACTTTCGTAATGCGTTACTCGAGGACACAACTACAACGGTCAGTGCCGGATCTGCACATGCCATAACTGCGGATGCTATGCGTGATTATACAATACCTACTATTTTTTGGTTAGTGGATTTTTTTTAAATGTGACATAAGAATTATAACTTATTATAAGCAAAAAATTACGTAGATCCGTTGCTCCGTTTTGACGTCAGAAAGGGACAAATAAACACAAACAAACCCAGTTTTGCATATTTTTTTTTAAAATTCCAATTTACCCATATGGGACAGGTAAAGGACATCGTCCATACAGCCAATTCTAGGAATAATGCATATTCAATTTTCTTTTATCAATAAGGCCAAGTCTGCTGTATCTTCAGTATAAATCACATATTCGTCCAATTTCCCGCTGGTCATCGTATGGTCCACCGAAACCGTCCACAGACTCGTCCAATTCCTATCTCGCGGCCCACCATCCGTTTTCAAATCGTTGTATTTATGGTTGATTTCGATGACCGGAACGATCTGCCACACACACACACACATCCACACGCCTTTGTTTAATTGAATCTTGTGTGTATGTGTGAGAGAGTAAATTGCATACTGTGTGGCCTGTGTTCAATCTCGATCATACGGCGGCCGGACCGAAAATTTTCGGTGAGATACCGGACCAGTGCGTGGGCTACTTAAGGACCGTTCATAGAGTAAATAGCAATCACTATGTTCTTTAATAAGAGACGGGACTGCCATACATTAAAATGAAATCGAAGAAATTAGGGCCGAAAGATACTGCCAACCTAATAACATTAAGGAGGGAAAATAGAAAATCAGTGCTACCAACTACAAAAGTCAAAACATACGGCTAGTGCTGTCATTCCTACAGAAATATTTTTGTCGATATCGATAAAAATATGCTAAAACCTGGATCAGCATCTACCTACTTTTAAAATTTCGGTTTTGTTGATTAGTATAATCGAAGAAGTTGAAATGTATGGTAATTCACAACCATTTTTTTATAGGATTTGAATAAACTACGTAGTAGACCAAGGGTCTGGGAGGAATTATTAAATTTCAACTTCTTTGATCTTTCATTTCAATAAAACTTCATATGTTTTTCTATAATTTATTTGTGTTTAACCTAAAAAAACAACACATATACAAATACAATTCACCGACCTCTTAAAAACAATACACCTATCAATATTACAGTGAAATAGGTTATTAAATTGAAATTTAATAATATATAATGACCTTATCTAAGACCCATATTAGGTAATTATTTCAGCACTGCTTCCCGAAGTGAATTTAGGCAATGATAGAAAAACTTACAGAATTGCGTACCTGTAAAATAATGAGTATTAGGCGTATTTTGGTAAGTAATAACTAGTAGTAAGTATAAATGATTTTTTTATTGTATTAAGAGGTGTGCAAAAACGATGTTACAACGAGTCTGTAAGAGACACAAACATAGCTGGATTTGAACGATTGTTTAAAAATCACCAAATTGCACGTCAATCTGGAAAGAGTATCCGTTTCTTCAGTCAGCATGCAAGCCCTGCATAACGGACTATCTGTAATACCAATGTTATATAAGTGTTTGTTAAAAGGACCATGACCAGTGATGGCTTGAGTCACCGATCTAAGTTGGGTTCTTTTTAGTTTTAAGATCTTTTGTGAGAGTCTTGTATTTATGATTGGTAGAGCTGCCCTGGTTTGTCTACATTCCATAACATTGTTCCATTCGAGATTGTGCATGCATTTTGTTTTCTGCTTGAGTCGTGAGGCAAACCAGCCTCTAGGCAGGGGCACTAGGGGCTCGGGGCCAATTGCAGACATACTTGCACCGGCTCTCGCTAGCTCATCCGCCGCGTCATTTCCACAGGAGTTGCTATGACCTTTGATCCATTGTATGGTTAAGGTGTTACCGTGTTATTATAGTTACATACCTTGTTTAGTGCTGTATGACACTCAAGTATGAGACCTAATTTAAACTTATTGCTTACCAGTGCTTGTATGACAGATTTACTGTCCGGCAGTATGCAAATAGACTGGTTGTTTACTTTCCTCTTAGTTATCGCTAGGGCCGCTAGGCAGATTGCCTGGAAAGAGTAAAGATAAAAGTAAATTTGCTGCAGCAAAAAGCAATGGCTCAATTTATTTGGTGCGGGTTATAATGGGTTTATTTTGTGGAATGTGAAACAAATATGTTTGAGTCGGAATATCGATATCGATAAACTGTACAATATGCAAAGTACATCACTATTTTTCAGAAATATGCTGTTCGTTTAATATGAAATTTATAAAGAATAATTACTTAATTAAATTAATATGAATGGCTAATAACTTACCGATACTCATTTATTGGGAATATGGTCATAAATATTCGCTTGATACCGTCTACACGGCCGCCTCTTGTACCACATATTGTACACTTTTTATGTTTCCATTCTTAATTATTGAATACAATTATTGTAAAACAATACATATAATTATTTACTATAACTTACTATATTATATTTACAATTAATATATTACAAGCACGATTTAAGCATCACATTATATATTTATTTATTAATATTTCAAAACTAAAATAAGACAAAACAAATTTGCCGCCATTTGCAACTTTGACAGGGATAGACAGAGATAGCACCATGGAGTGAAAAAGATGGCGATATGACGCCATTAATATTGGCTCAATTTTCATAGAACCAATTTTTTGTTCGAAGTTGCGCCAGCCTGGGACCGTTGCTCTCAACGGCAATGGCTCATGGCTCAATCCAATTTAAAATAATAACTATCAATTGTGTGGTAAGGAGCTGTTTTAAAAATAAACTCACCTTTAGTATTTCCTTAACTGAGATTTGCTATATTTTTGATACTTATAAGATGACCTTGACCAACGACCCTTAAGGCTATAAAGCCAAGTCTGCTGTCACTTCTTCAACAATCCGCATTTTCCTAATTTAATATTACTAGCAACCCGTCCCGGCTTCGCAAAACATTGATCAGTATAATATCTACATCTTTCACAAGAATTAATCATGAAACTGAAATAAAACCGATGGTTACATAGAAAATCGCGAACAAACAGACAGGGGCGTGGTTTTTTAAGAAGTAATGACGAATTGATAGTAAATCTTTAGTTGCGAACCCTGACCCGTTATACTGATTATTATATTACTTATATTTTATTTTGAAGTCGGTTTTTCATGGCTAACGATTGCGAAAACGATTAAACAGCACTTTTCCATTTATTTTGTCTTTATTTCAGAAATGTCACCTTCTGGGAACTGCATCATCTCATCAAAATCATCCATACACATCGATGCTATTCAAATTCTTGATATTAGCTGTAAACCATTATTGTAGGTACCCGTGCGAAGCCGGGGTGGGGGTTATTACTTTTTGATATACTGTATTTTTAACCGACATCAATAAAAGGAGGAGGTTCTCAATTCGTCGGAATCTTTTTTTTATGTATGTTTGAATTAATTTTTTGTTTGTAATGGTATACTTTCCAGGTGGTCCCATGGTCATCAGGTCAGGATCTGATCATGGGATCTTGGAGAAATCGAGAACTCATAGGCACACTTGAAGCGATTTGGGTATTCTTTCGGGAAAGCACACTTTTCAGTGCATATTTTTTGAAGTCGGTACACTTTTTTTTAAAAGGCAATTATTTAGCAGACTAGAGGCTTTTGAGTAGTTAACAGTGAAAGGGAAAATATGAATGTCATTACACTGCGGTTAGTTGGTAACCATATTATTTCTCAGTGAAAACTCTTACCACAGTTCTAGTATCAACTCAAGATGCTGGCTGTGATACAATCATTAAGACACAAATTGTAGAAACTCTTAATTAATAAAGCCATCAACTTTCACTGCCCGACATAATCATCCTACTGAGTTAGCTAGTTTTGCCACCTGGTTTCGTTTGAAGGTAACTTCAGATTTAATTGTTAGATTATGCTTGATTTACATTTTATGGTTTAAGTTTTACTTTTAGTTTAATTAAGTAGGTGTGTTTTGAAAGAAACCTAGTAATTAAAATAAAGAAATAAAATAAATTAGAAGGGATAACTTGCGAAGTTATTTAAAAAGTCTCAAAAATTGTATGTAGAGATTTAGAGAAGCCTAAATATCGCTGCGAATTGCCTAGGAGCCGTAATTAAAAACAAGTAATAAAATATTAATTAATTATTATTATCTACATAGGAAGGGTGTGACGGAAAAAACATTACATATTAAAAATATAATTATTGAATGTTGCCAGTTTTACGTAAATAAGTTTTCCTGTCATAAACTTATAATTTGTTTCCTATTAGTCACAGTTAAAACTATTCAAAACACAAATAAGTTTAAAATAAAGTTAATCAACATAATGGATTAAACATGTATTTACACAGATCATGCTATAATGTATGAGTAATCAACAATAATTATTATTATTGATATTGTAATTATGGCAATAAAATCTGGGCATATGTTGTTCTTTTAATTATTGTTGTTTATTTTCAAGTGAATATTTATTTATTATTGTTAATTTATAAATAGCACTGTATGTCAGTTGTCACAAGTAAAGGTCATGGCAAGTGTTTAGTGTGTTCCAAAAGTAAAATACTTGAAACTTTCAAATGACGAAATTCTTCACGAAGATTCAAATGAAATTTATGCAGGTACCTACATAATCAAAATAGCAGTTGCCCGCGACTACGTACGCGTTGTATTAGGTTGGGGGTTTATTTTCGAAAATCCTAAGCACCTCTAGACTCCCTCAGGAATCTAGATACCTTCCAATTTTCATATTTATGTCTTCAGTGACTGATTGTCAGTCAGTCAGCGACACTACGATTTTTATATTTAGATTACAATATTTGTCTGTCTGTTTGTCTGGCGCTATATACTATTATACTCTTTGGTCTGGATGTTTATCCAAGAATATAAGCTGAACGGCGGAAAATCTTTCAGAGGTCATTCGTTTCATCGAATGTCGCTATTCCAAAATACTTCTAATTAAATATTTAAAATAAATCACACATATTATACTTTGTGATCTTACATAGTCCAGACCAGACAAGGCTAGAAAATCAAATCATTGCTTCATCTACTACTTTTAACTAGTATTAAGTTTCAACACAATTATTATAATAAGTACCTATTAAATGATAATAACATTAAAATAGTAGATATATACCATCAATTGCGTGAATTATTGAACTGAATGTTATATTAAAAAAATATGAATATTAATTTGTATGGGAGGTTGTGAAACATAATTAAAGCTGATACGAGAGTACACTTGTTAATAGCCATAATAAAACATTTTCATAGATGCCGTCTTAGAGTTTGAGGTCACGCACTATCCTTAATCTTACACTAAATTGTAAATTGTAATTTATACTTACATTTGTAAATCCCTATTAAAATCATTAATACTATTAAAGGTTAAAGTAATGTGGTCTAACATGTTTGCATTAATCAAATCGTTACATATTATAAATCTTTATGACCTTATTTTGAGTTCTGTAACTAGTGACTTTGAAAATATGATGTACTAGAGGTCGCCACCGCCTTCGCCCATTTAAAAAAATGAATGAGTCACGGAGTTTAGTCTATTTGCATTATAATTATTGAACTCAATCAAATTAATCATAATACTTGAGGTAATAAATACTAATAATGTATATAAATAAAAATTAAATGATGCTGGCTGGACCGATTTGGCAATTTCTTTCTAATGTTCAGGTTTTTAGGGAAAGAAAAATTGGAAAACATGCACGGAAAATTGGAAAATTCGGGAAAAACTGAAAGTGTTTTTTTTTTATGGGATTTTTGTATGAACTCATGACCATAATAGAGGTTAAAAGATAATATGGGCTCCACAGGCGAAGCCGGGGCGGAAAGCTACTAATAATATTGTTCAAAAAAAGAGGCGCGGATTTCGTTTATGGGGGGGCAATTTACCTATTTTCCAGAAAATTTTAGTTTTATAATACTTGCATTTATCACAATTAAAAATTTCGCGATGTATTGTCAAAATAAAGTGCTTTGGGCGTGAGTGAGAGAGTGCTGCCCCCCCCCCCCCCATATATATAGTCCCGCTTGGCTATATTACAGTTACGAAATTAAATTAAATAAGATCAGTTTACACATTTTCAAAACACTCTAGATTGTTCCTTCTTTTTTTTCACAAGTTTCTGCACTTCTACTACTAAACTCTACAATACGTTTCAAGATGACCTGCGTGATAATATGATGTATGTTCATAATATACCTTGACATAATAACTCATGAACCGGGATCTAAAATAAGGTATTAAAACATAATTTTAATTACGAACTTGCATGTAATCGATCAGGTTTTATGAAGTTATGCAGTTATTTTAAAATAATTACAATATATGCACTACAATGTTGTCAAATATGTAATTATATTTAATCTTAATGAGGCTTTTAACACATCTAGCGGTCGATCGTAAACCTCAAAACCATACAAAGCTCTCAAACACATGAGTTTAAGACTAAAGTTAACTAAGCGATTTGAACAAACTATACTACGTAGAGTTGTTGTTAGTTGCTAACTATTGCATAATAAACTTATTTACGTTAGATGATAAGTTAGTTATTTTAACACATTTCAAGTAGGTATCAAATGGCAGCTGGCTAGGTGTGATAATGTATATAAAATATTTAATTATGCGGTGTGGCCAGAGACAGTGTCCACATTTGCCAGTCGTTATTTTAAAGGACTAAAAAAATGGCCCTAAATGTTTGTTTATTTTTCAATAGCATAGTAGCTGTGATTTTAGAAAAAGTGCTGTTTTCGTAAAAGGTACCTTCAATTTCAAATCTTGAATTTAATTTATGGCAATAACAGTGACAATTTTGTTGAAATCGAGCAGAATATTAGACAAATGATCCAAACAAATTTTCCATGAAATTTCCGCCATGGCCACGAAAATAAATAGACCAGTTGGATGCTGTAAAAGCTCGGTATAAACTAGATGCACCTGACGTAACGCTAAAAAAATTTTTTTGGATTCTTTGTACGATAGAGAATATAGCGGTAGTACCCGCTTCATTGTTCAAATCAACAAAATATGATTTTTATATGAAAAATGCGTATTTTTTTACGTTTGCACGAATAACTTGGAATCTGAGGGTTTTAGGCCAAAATCTCATTTGACAAAAGTTGTTAGCAATAAAAAAATACACAAGATATGTGGGTTTTAATACCCCGTTTTTTTTTCAATTAACCATGTTGAAATGGCTATTGTTTATAAAAAAAATCGAAGAAATGCAAGAAATTTCTCGAATTTTTTAAAGTTATTAATAATCATCTTAGCTTAACGAAACTTTAGCTTAAGTTACCTCAATATATCATAAGTAAGCCATAAAATTTTCAGGGCGATTTTCCATTTCTTTCCTTAAAAACTGATTCGGACTATTACGAACATTTAAAAAATAACCAAATCGATCAAGCCGTTCTCAAGTGATGAGCTTCATTTCAAGAATTTCTATTTCATTTTATAAGATATATAGCAATTCTGCAATCGCGAACTACGACATATTATTCTATATATATGAGTCCATCTATATAATCGACAAACGCCTGATTCATCCTTAATTTTGATTTCTTGTCCACATCACACAAATTATATTCTGTTAAACATAAGATGGTATCGTCTCATAATTATCGCTGTCTACGTACCAAAATATTCTGCGTGTCGATCCACATGCAAAATATTTATTTGTGTATAGATGGAGACACAAGTTCTTATTGTTCCATTGTCATGCTAATATGTAAGATTGACAGATGATGATGTCGTAACGCTCGTGTCGAACCAATTAAATTTGGGCCGTGAACTGAGCGAGTTCTGAACGCGTCTGTCGTTCTGTACCAAAGGTGACAGTTTGCGAGACTCATAGATGAAAAGGTCAAGTTAACGCTCTGATATTGCTATTGTCAACTAAATAAGGATACAAACGAATTACATGAAATAATTGTGTTTTGATGTGGATGAAAATCGATTCAATATTCATGAACTGAAGTTAATAAAAAATTTTAATAATTATTTTTATATAATATATAAGTAATTATTGTTACATTATTTCTAGATTAAAATGCATAAACAGAATATACTTAGGCTGGTACCTCTTTTTGGCCAAATGTTCTAACTATGTAGATGTTACCGGCAATCTGTATAATTCAGGTATTCTATACAATACCTAAGACGTGTATTCTCTACACAATCTCTATACTATCCCTAGGAATTGTATTCATTACCTAGGTAAAGTATGTAATGGACAATAATATTCATAATATTTCATACATTACCTATACGTTTTAGGTATTCTATACATTGCCTAGGTTTTGTATTGAATACCAGATTATACAGATTACCGGTAACATAGATACATAATTTATATAATTTATTGTAGGGAAGTGCTGTGATTGTGATGGACATTGAGTCGGCACCGAGACGCCACGGTAGACCCCGACTCTCATTGCTTTCAGCAATCAATAATGACCTCAGAGCCCTAGAACTAGACCCACTGACGAAAAGCGATTAGGAGAGCCGACCACAATGAAAAGCAAGAAAGTGCTGTGCATCTTGTAATCTTATAAATATAATAAAATGGAAAAGTTGGACTGGAAAAACTGGAAAACTGAAAGTGCTTTAGTGGACGGAGAGGCTTTTTACTATGGTATTTTTATAGGAACTCAAGACCATAATAATTTTTAATTTGGGCTCCATGTGCGAAAGCTAGTACTTACTGAATAAAATAAAAATTATTATATTTTTATTCGATTTCTTATTCTGTATTGAAATTGCTACGATCTACGACAAAATATTTTTAATCATGGGTCATGCATAGATGATATTTGCTTCTGGAATCCATAGTACCTACTGGGGATTTGAAGGGGATATTTTATATTATTGATTCAAAAATCTAAATCCGAGCTAATATTTCTGTCGCAATTAAACATATCCTTTACGCACCAACGCATTTATATAGTACAAGTACTCCCTTATATGTCGAACAAGCCAGTAGACCTACCATAGTCATATTAACATAAAATTTTCGACAACAATAAACACGCGGTGTATTGAAGGATTCTGCTACAATAGAAGTAACATTGTTCATGGTCAATGACCCATATCTCATGTAACCCGCAATCGCAATATCCATAACAATGCAAAGTGTGGGAGATCGTGTAAACCTTTCAATCAAGGTGTGGGCCCGTCTTTGATTAAAAACTTCACGATATTTAAACATGGACAACTATCTAGGCACTTAACAACCACTCAAAGACAATTTCGTCAGTTTAACGCCATGTTTATTTTATTATTACAATACTAGACGCCAATAAAACTCGACAAATCCTACGCACGGATCGTTTTAAAGCTAATTGTTCTATGAACTTGAAACTTGTGTACCGTTTAGCATACAAACTATTGGCAAATCTGAAATTGTTTCTCATATTTCAATGAATAACTCCAGTATGTTGACAAACTGTTAATCAACTACAATTATTTTTTAATCAATTAAAGGACATTTTTAACAGAAAATCCTGAAGAAAGAATTTCAATATATTTTTATATAATTTTATGTTTTCCTAATACTGTATTATATCAGCAGACGATAGTTTTAAAAAGTCGTGCTAATGTTTTATATATCTGTAGGATAAGCTGTGTTATAATTAAAATTGTAATCCATGAATTCAGTGAATTTAGATGTGTTTATATATTTACTTTATCAACAAACAATCAATTAGGTCAAAGAGTATGTTAACAGCTATGGTCAAAGTCAATTGCCCCCAGCTTAATGTCAAACATTTTGTCAGCCACATTCGCTTGAGTGGGTTCTGATCGAGTGCGACCGTTCAGTGCCCGGTCGTGACTGACTTAAGTATTTATTTACATTTTAAAACTTTATCTATTACATTCTTAATTTTATAGCTAATCTAATCTAAGAGTCTGACAACGCTCAAAATACCTGCTGTAGTTCGATTATATAAAAAATGCTTATTTTTAGGAAACTTTGAAAGTTTATCATTTGAAATCACTACAGCCCAAAAGTGGACTTAAATTAGTATTTGGAAAGAAAAAAAATATGAAAATTAAATGAGTGAACTCACTATGAATGAACGATCCGTTTCAAAGGCGAAGCCACGGGTTAATGGGGCAGATTGGAGCACTTGTCTTTCCCCGGAATGCCCTGGATCTAGGTGTTATAATCAAGCGAAAAATATACAAAAATTAAAATACCTAATTCAAAATTAGCGCGCAAAATTGCTATCCTAGTTACGCCCAAGACCCGTTTCCTTTTCTACCTTCTGAACAAAAAATAAGAAGGAAGGCTGATGTGAGATCAGCTATTTTGCCTTTTTCTTAAGACAAAATTGTCAGCGATATATAGCATCTAAATATATTATGTTAATTTCTGTCCATGAATTAAAGCAATTGGTGCAAAAAATATTATTGTGTCAGACACATCTACTAAGCTTTTTTAAAGTTTCGCTTGATAGAACCAAGGTTCGTCTTCTTTTTTTGCGAATGGCTAGTTCTGCCAATGTCCGAGCCAAGGTTATAGTGGTTAGAAATGTATAGAGTTGAAGGTTTATTTTGGTGTTGTTTTTTTGGTTCTACGGAACCCTAAAAATGTAGCAATTAATTGTCATCACATGATTTCTGGTGCATTTTGAATGCCGCTCAATTTTTGCTAAGTCTATTATAAAACGTTTTTCAGGGCTCCGTCTGACGTGATTTTTGCTCATAATATATATGATTTTTTTTAATTGTTCTTACTTATGGCGTGGCTCTCTACACATCTTATTTTTGTACAATGGTAAAACTTACACATACAAAACATACCATTACGGCCTTTATATATTGCGGCGTGACTAGAGACTCTAGTAACAAAAGTAACACCTGTCGCTGCACCGATAATATTTCACTTCTTATGTAATATTATCTAATATATAAAAAATAATATTTGTTTGTTTGTTCATATTCTATAGACTCAAAAACTACTTGACCAATTTGAATAAATATTCTTGGGGAAGATTATATGCTATTTAACATCACGCTACCTACCCAAGGGGGGTGAATTGAATCTCATATGCAACGCGTACTAAGTAGCGGACAATCAGCTAATATTATAACAAATATATCAAATACACTCACTTGTACTACAGTAGCGACGATGAGACCGAAGCAAATGGCAATAGAGATGACAGTCGGCTCGAATTTTTCGAAAGCTATGCAGCTAGCTACACCAACGGCTGTCAGTATGAAGGTCCCCAAAAGTTCAGCAATCAATTGTCGCCAAATTAGTTTGTTGTCAGTCACGTCCGCCAACCCCAACACTGATGAGGTTCCTGCAAAAAAAAGAATATATTAAAAAAAATTGCTTCAAATCGTTTCAATCTTTTCCTGGCTGTTCGTGATAATATGTTCTAAATCAAATAAACGTATATAAAAATACAATTTTCAAACTCTATATACTCTACCATTTATATTGAATTTTTTATGTTATAAACACGTTCACACTCTAATTATTTTTATTAAAAATTAAAAAACAAATTATTATTAGTTTTAAAATAAAATTCCAGTTAATTTCTTCTCACATAAAAGAGGTTGTATACATACTAAAAAAATCTATATTTATTGTTCGATACAAGCCAATATAAGAAAATCCAATGTTTTTCCAAATATATTTCGTGCTAGGACAAGAAAATGGAGTTTATCACAGCCAATTTAAGTAGGTTGTATAATTAAAGTTAAACGAAAGCGTTGTAAAGCAATCAATACTAATTGATAGTAAAATTCCAGTTTAAAACAGCTTGCAAATATCACCTTACGCGACCATAATACGAGTAGTTCAGAAGTTATTTATAACTTGTTTACACCTTTTATAAGCTTTCTCTCTATTGCTCGGGTTCATTCATTAATATGTTCTCAATTAAAAGAGCAAACAACTTTGTCTATACTCTATTCATTTATATAAGGGGGTTTGTTACACTTTTTTTAAATACATTTTTACTTTACTACACGAATTGAAAGTGCTTTATTCAATAATCGATTATATTTTAGAACAAATTTATTTTCTTATTTTTAACTTCGTATGATGTCGGAATGAGAATTTAATTACGAGATTATGTATATTATATGCTTAAAATATTTATTATTTTCTTATTTTTACGTAAAGCCGACCAACGGACGTTAGAAACAATATGGCACGTAATTATGCGTGCTAAGAAACGTATTTTTTATCATTGTTTGTAAAAAGCGCTTAATTTATAGGATTCTAATGACACGATTTTCCCGTGGACGTGAATTTCACAATTAAATAGTACTTATTTAATTTTTTAAATAATACTGAATGTTGTTCATAATTTATCTTCCATTCATAAGGGCAATTTAACGAAACGTAACAATCGGGTGTGTCGCAAACCCCTTCATTTAATGAATAGAGTGTAATCTGCCAATCAATAAATAATTATTTCTTTAGATTCCCTTTTATCTGTTTTTTGGAATATTGTAATCTAACCCACGTTATTTTAATTTTATGTTAGTTATACTTTAACAATTAACAAGCATAAACATTCAGAAAGTATCTTTAATAAAGAAACGTATTTTTAAAAGCCTAAATACGTTTTTAATAAATAGGTTGTCTGCCTGTCTATATGTCGCTAAAATAACATTACTTTAAGATTAATATCTTTTTTTTCAGACACTTCTTGTGCAACATACTCAGTAAATAAATAAATACACAAATAAATAATACACAATACAAATGATAAATATCTAAATAATAAAATAATACCAATTGGTAACTTACTTTTACGACATTATTTGAATAATAAATTCCAAGGCAGAAAATTTATGAAATTATTTGAATTTGTATAGCTGGCAACGATAACCATATCGGGCATGTACTAGTGGGTAAACATATGCATCCTCACATAAGTACCATGCTACGTACATTATTATATGTTTCATTATACTAACATAATATTGGCTTAGAGCAATGAAACCGTGTTAAGGTTGTATCGCTGAACAAATTACTACTTAGGGAGGCTTTATCTTTCAATATTTTCTCTGAAATATGTAAGTATGTACTTAGAATTATATAGTAAAAGTGATTTAATTTGACAGATCCATACTAATATTGTAAAGATAGAGGTGAGTTTATTTGTAAGAAGAAAACTCGAATATATTTTATGTAAAAATACTTCAATCCACATTTTCTCAGATTTAAATAGGCTGTTGTATTTAAAACGTTAAAGTTCTGTAAGATATACCAATATTTGCCTAAAATATAATAGAAGTTGTTTTTAGATTTTAAAAGTTAGCGAAAACTAATCCATACTAATATTATAAATTCGAAAGTAACTCTGTCTGTCTGTTATACTTTTACGGCTAAACCACTGCACCGACTTTGATGAAATTTGATACGGAGAGAGCTTAAACCCTAGGGAAGGACATAGGCTACTTTTAGTTAAATCTACCCCCTAAGGGGGTTGAAGCTAGTAATGACCCCAATGGCGAAGCCGCGGGAGAACAGCTAGTATTATATGTAGGTAATACTTAAATATTATCCATTAGCGTGCTGACTGAAATTGTTTAGTGTTTTTAATACCTAAATATCAAAATTAGGTCATAAAATGCATAATTTTATTTTAGACTAGCTTTCCGCACCAGGCCTCGCTCTTGGGGCCAATACTAGCTTTAAACCCCTATTATAATACCCCATTAGGGGGTGAATTTAACAAAATGTCCTTCCCTAGGGTTCAGGCTTTCTCCGTATCAAATTTCATCAAAATCGGTTCAGTGGTTTAACCGTAAAAGCTTAACTAACAGACAGAGTTACTTTCCAATTTATAATATTAGTATGGTTAGTATGGATTTGAGTCACATTATTTCATTAATTATTTTGATTTTGAACCGAACTAAATGTAACTGTATGTAGGTATGCAGTACTGTTTGTATATAAAAAATCGTTTGGTTAAAGAAGAATTGTGTACATATCTTGCGATGTTTATAAGCAAAACGCCTATTTGTTTAGTTAAGCAAAGGAAATACTTTGTTACTTCGGATTTTGCGAAGCGGTAGATATTTAAAAATATTTATTTATAACTTAAATCTACGTCTGATAATAAATTCTAGAATAATTAGTATACATACTATAAAATTAGATAAATTTGCTTTTTGAAGCAATACCCTAATTTGATTCAAAATTTAAATAGTACATTTGGATCTAATAAAAGTTCACGACCATAACTACCGTTGCGTTGACATATTCATTTTCATAGCGATTTATCGAATGTACAAATATGTAGCATTAAATATAATTTTTCTTATTCCATTTTTTGGAATGCTCTTGGACATATTCTTGCTGATAAATAAAAAATAATGTACGTTTCTATCTATTTGTAAGTTCGAAAATAGAACACCACAAACACGCACAGTATTCTAAATATCTACTTGCTGCTGGTGATTACCTTCTCCGTTCTCGTATCATGTATGAAAGCAGAGACAATTTCACGAAACATTAAAACTACATTATTCGCATCGATAAACACAATACAATGTATTTTTATATGCAGAACTTTTATTATATATATTTTATTGTCTGTACTCACGCTTCTGCATTTCATCCATGGCGTAATCCGTCTTCATTTCGGGAGATTACAGACGCGTATATACGAACACTTTCTAGTCCACTCTGTCGGCAACTGCGGCCCTTTCTAAGCAGACCGCGATGCGTTTCAACAGATCAAAACACCTATCAGGCCACCGAGAAAGTTATAATTCAGTAAATTGTTGTTTGTAATTGAAAATTCCGGAGATTCTCGGGTTGTGCGCGGGTTGCGAAGTTGCGGTTTTGTATTGCGGAGACGGACTACTGATCGCTGCATACACGTGAGAGCGAATGTCGAGATTTGGTGTGAGACCGCGCGACTTGTCGGGGATGGCTGTCTGAGATAATGCATCAGAGGAAGTTGTTCCGATCTGGTTTTTATATTCGAATCATGTGAGTGACCATTGGCGAGTTGCTAACGGAATAAGATGATACTTATCGTTTCACGTTTGGAGCGTAAATACTTGGTTATACTTAGTGCTCAAATGTTTGTAACAAAATAGAGTCCAAAAAAAATTGCACGCACTATATGGTATAGTGTATATTCCTAGTTTTTTTTAGCTAGAATAAGGATTGAACCGGGATCAACGGTTAGCCCAAAGCGTGTTGAATTGTGTTACCAGCCCCACGTAACGCCAGTCGAGTTTCGAGTTTTCAGTGTAGAAAACCGGGAATAACTTAAATTTTTAAATAAGATACTTAAGATAAGATAAGATTAATTTAAAGTAAATGTTCTTCTCTAATAAGCCGGCACGCAGCCATGTTATTTCATTGGTAATCTCGCCGTATAGATTATCATGAGTGTGTGCGGTTATTTCTTTATCGTTTGTAATAAAAGTCAGTAGCTCATTGTTTACAATATGGTGATAAGGAATAAGCATATCAGAGACGTTGTACCTATGTACATAAGAAACGTGATTTTTATCACCATATCCTAACAATCCATACAATTTCGTAAAGGTTTCATTTTCATTTGGAATGGATTACTTACTTAGAAATTATGTTGTATCAAACAGAACAACGCTAAATTTAATGGTAGGTCCATTATTTTAATGAAATTTAATATTTTTAATATTAAAAAATAATTATTTTATTTTATTTAATGAAATAAAAAAAACAAATTGGTCCGTGTTCATCAGACTCCAAGAAGTTTGCTGATAAAATTGGTAAACTTCTCATCGAAAAATCTGGTGATCACCGAGCTAAGAGTTTTTTCATTCGCCGCATAAGCTTGGTGATTCAAAGGGGTAACGCAGCGAGTGTTCTTGGCACGATTGGATTTTCTTCAGAGCTGGAGGAGGTATTCTATCTTTGATTCCTTCATCCTTTTTCTTTTTCTTTTTAGTTTTAAGATATTTAAGGTTTTTAAGATTTTTAATGTATATTTTAGATTTTTGTTTGTAATTAATGAATTACCTAAATAAAGTGTGTACAGCCGCTTTAGTGTCTTCCAAAGCACTATTTCTAAAAGAAGATTTAGTACTTATATTTAAGTTGTTGATCTATCTATCATCACGCTATTTATTCCAAGAGGGGTAGGCAGAGACAATCGAATGCCATTTGCTAACGATCCTTTTATACATGCTCGGCGATTGTGTACTTTTAATATTGCCTTCGATCAATATTTTTTTAAATGTTCAATAAAAGTACACCTAGGTCGTACTCTGCCAGCATTTACTTTCACTTCAGCCATATATAAACCTTTTTAGTCAATTTTTCATCCTTCATTCTTTCAACGTGTCCAATCCAGCGTAAACGTAAGGGTACCAAAGGGTTTTTTATTTTAGAATTTCCACAAAATTAAAAAATAACGCGAGCCAAACTATGGAAACAGCTAATATTAATTAATATAAGTAAGTTACGATACAAAGTTCAATCAAAACCGTTATTGCGTTTTATTTTGTACAAAAAGACCATTAAGATTCACAAATCATTAGCAGTGCAAAAAATCGTATTTTATTTGAAAATAATCAAATTAAAATTATATCGTTTGCCAATTTATACATATAAAAAACTGCCCATCGAGGAAGATTTTGGATTATTTTTGTATTTTAATGACCGTTTTTGTATGTGATTTATTAAAAGCTTGTTTTGATGGTGTAGAATATGGATGCTCTTTCAAATAAATAATAAAAACTTAAAGATGTGTAAAAAGGCCTTTACACTTTCAAAATATTTATTATACTATCACTTTACTTCCCTTCTCCGTCCCATTTTTCCAAGTGCACGGGGAGCATGGGTGTAGAAGTGCCACTTCTGTTCTAAATTTATTCCAAATCAGTTTAGATGTAACGGCGTGACTAAGTAAGATTAAGTGAGTAGACATAAATATTAAGAGGAAGCATTGTGGACAGATTAAATAGAAATTAAAAAATTAAAATCTGCTGAAAAATGAATGTCACAAAGCCTGACTACCATAATGAAATTCAGGCGATATGTATAATATCACCTTCTCTAACAAAATAATGTTAGTCAGGGCTATTACTGTCATCTATTCAGCAGTCAGTTTTATAACAGAATTTATTTTAACATGATAGATGGCTTAATCTTTTATTAATCTTAAAATAAACACTACGGTAATGTTTACTTTATATGAACTTAAAGTGCAATAAATAACTTTAGGAGATAAACTGTAAACGACATTTTTAACGATAATTTAGCAAATTTTATGATTAGTGGCAAATCCGTGTGGCAAATAATGACGGATATAATATTCACTTTATTGAAATGTTATATTTTCTTTAATGATCATAATATCCCTTTCTCCATTTCTTAATTCCTACATGGATTAAGAGTCCTATATCCAAAATTTATATAGGGATAAACTATTCCCAATTTCTCTGTAAATAATCCACCTGTGTCACTGTAATTTAAAATATAGTAACTTATTTAATATATCTAAATGAAATTGCCGTTATTTTTTCAATTGGTAAAAGATTATTTTGGCCCTGTTTTTTCTTTCATAATCTATCACAAACATCGCGTTTTTTGTAGCTTATTGAAAATTCAAATTAAAAGTTATAAGCTACAAAAAACACGATGTATATAATTGTAAGGGTAAATAGAGAAAACGAGGGCAAAGTTTAACCACCCATATTTCCTATTTAATAAATAAAACCCATTGAAAAAATAACAGCTATTTCACTTAGATATATTGAACTTATTTACAGAGAAATTGGGAATAGTTTATTCCAGAAAATTGATGGGAACTTTATCAAAATTTACACTCGTCTAATCTAATATCTCTTATATAATTGTGTGTGAAATTTATTACGAAACAATGATTATTTCGTTTATTCTGAATGTATGTGTTATGTATACAATCAGGTGACGACAAAATGATCATATCTCTAAAACAACATTTGTTTTTGAGTACAACACGTCATGTTCGAGATATGATACATGACATAAAGTGTGTCTAATGATCCTAGACAAATGCGTCCTAGGTTCGCATTCCAGGTTAGTAAAAAAATAATTGTGATGGGATATATCCACCGGTCTACAATTGTTTATACTCCTGCCTCCTCCCTGATGAAAAAGTATCCAACGATAATCCAAAATTTACTTATGTTTAAATTATTTTTTTAAGAATTAAAAAACCTTTGCTTGGACTATTCAGATTAAAAAATGTAAGAGATTCGGAGATCACCTTCTAAAAATAATCGTGCAGCGTGCCACCTGTTCTGTCAAAGAAACCGCAACTATTGAAAAACCGCAACGTATAAAACCGCGATGCCCCTTTTTTATTTAATTTTGTATGATATACTACCTTCATATTTAGGTTTTATTTTGTAAAATACTAAGCAACTATAATAGAATAGAAATATAATGAACTAGAAAATTTGTTGTCAAAAGCTACAAATATAAAAACTTACTTACATAAATAAGCACCTCAATGTCACTTGCTCTTTATCGTAAACTAAATTTACATACAATAAAAATGTTAACAATAAATTTGATTGTCAAAATTGTCTTCCTTATTAATTTTAAAGAGTTGCTAATTAATAATTTCGCTGTAAAATATTTGCCATGTTGCCATCCTTTGGCATTGTGTTGTTTCCGTGAGAATAAAGTATGGTAGCTTGGTCGACCGTGGCAGTGACGCCGAGAGAGGTCACTTCGATAGCTTATTTGGTAGCTATAAGGGAACCGTGTTTGTAATTATAATATTATTTTGAAATGTGCATTGTCTGAACGCATATTTGTATTGTAAAAGTATTGTGCGTCTGTCTGTTTTCTATGAATAATGAATAAGTTATTCTGTGATTTAAAAATGTATACCAATATCTATCCGAATAGTAACAAATAATATAAATGCGATTGTTTGTCCTTCCTTCACGTCAAAACATAGCAAGTCGGGATAAATTCTGATGTCACATTAATAATAAAATTTTCAAATCTTACACTTACACTTCAAACCTCTACGCTATCGACGAAGCTCTTCTAAATACGGAATAAACCTAAAATAGATAAATAAAATACAAGTTATCTCAATTTTCCTTAATGCTCTTTACATTCGTATTTATATGGAAATGTAAAGAATAAACTATACTGTGACCATGACAATGAATTTTACACGCCAACAAGATGCCATGCGACGTCCGACACGCTAAATAGTAAATTAACTTAGCAAACGCTTCTAAATTATTGTATTATACATCTCCCGTCTACTTAAACGATAATAGTAATTGGATTATAATTTTTATTATGAGTTGCTGTTTCCTTTTCTTAGGAGCACCGGCCTTTATACATTTCAGTTAATTACAAAACATATAAGAAGTACAAAAGAAGTCCTTAGCGCGCGTCTGTCTATCTGTCTGCTGTATTTTTTTTTTTTTTTTTTGATAATATAAATTAATTGGCTACATAATCATTTATTAAAAATACTATACACGCTATCCTCGGAAAAAGTTACCTATGTATGTTTAGTGAAAATGAAATTGTAACTACAAGGCTCTCATGTCCATAATTTTTCTGGTATAAACTATTCCCAATTTATCTGTAAATAATCCACTTGTGTTACTGTAATTTAGCATATAGTTACTTATTCAATATCTAAGTGAAATAGCCGTTATTTTATTTAATTGGTTTTATTGGATAGAAAATATTGGTGAAACAAATTATAGATATAGGACTCTTAAAAGGCTAAGCTACAAATCCATTGAAACGTGAGATATATGCCTGCTAATTGTACCACGAACCTCAAAATAGCAAGTTAGTAGGATTTACGATACAAAATTAAATAAAAATTTAACTCTTAACGCATAACGCAGGGGATTTTTAGGCCCATGATTTACCGAATTGTTATTTTTTAATTTTTTTTTATGTCGACTTCTTTAAAATATATTCAATCATAGCCTAGGGTTATATATTATCTAGATCTAGACTATATATAAATTAAGTAAATTGTATTTGACACCTACAATAAAATCAATTTGTTACTAATAATAAGCGAATCATCCGTAACCAATGAGGTTTAATGCGGCCTTGAACAGTTCTTCCTCTAACGTACATTTTCAGCATTATAGTGCGGTTTTAAATACTTGCAAATATTTTAAATATTTTTATATTAAAGTTACAGAAAAATGTCTTATGTGAATACAATTTAGAAGCGAAATTAGGAAAGTATTATCATGTTATTAGAACCTTCTATAGCTATCATATAAAAATTGACCACAGCAACTAATTAATTATCTTTAAAATATTGACGCTGATTTATTTATAAAAACCCAAAAAAAACCGGGACTTTATAATATTAATTTATATCTTGCAAAGTAAGAATATCATTGGTAAATCATAGTAACACTAAATACCACAGAAAATTATGTTATTTAAAGAAATTAGAGAAGAATGCGGAGTGAAATAAAAAGGTTTATATGGCTGAAGTGAAACGAAAATAATGGCAGAGGACGACCTAGGTGTACTTTTATTGAACATATAAAAAATTGACGGAAATATTAAAAGTACACACAATCGCCGAGCATGTATGAAAGGTACTTATGATGAATATAAAAGAAGCGAAAGAGGTATGTCAGGATCGTAACAAATGTCATTCGATTGTCTCTGCCTACCCCTCTTGGGATGAAATGCGTGATGATAGATAAATAGATGCAAAGATTAAAGAAATAAAACCAGAGTTTTATGGGTTATTTAGAATGACAGATGTCAGTGTTGGTGACCGTGTCGCCCAACGCGAAAATCATCATCATATAAATATGCGCATAATTTAGTAGCATGAAAGCCTTGTCCTTTCAAGTCTAGATATTAATGTTTTTACCTAGAACTTCATTGCTAAGAAAAATACACGCTGTTTGTTTTTATAACTAGAATGAAAAGCCGTTTCAAAGACGGTATTCCCAATTTCTTCTGAAAATACCCCATTAAAAAGAGTAGCGACAGGTTTGCGATCTGTCCTGTTTAATAATGACATCTCGCTAAATGTGGACATTGTTACCAAGCAGTGATTATACTCTAGATCAGTGATAGTGATTTAAGTGCCAATTTTTGTGATCATAACGTTCGTTTCGGAGGGCAAGTAAAGCAAGCGTCCGCACTTCTTCTAAAAAGTGACATATCTAGGTTCAGCCACAGGCTAGCCACCTGTTCTGTTCAATATGGACAATTGGCAAAAAGTGGACACTGTTACTAGTGTCTCTGGCCACACCGCAAGGTATAAAAGCCGTGAAGGTGTGTGTGATTAATCTTACTTTACATTTTTACAAGTGCCTACCTAAAAATACTAAATGAATGCGACACACATATAAAGGAAGTCAACACACCCGCTGGCGGTGTATCAAAGACAAACGGCAAAAACTCATTCGTCAGAAGTAATTTGATTTGACGTTTTTTTGTGCAAAAAATGTAGACAAAATGTGACATCCTCCATTAGTACAACAATAACATTTCTTAGAAGAGATTGGTATCAGGCGCATGGCACTTCTCGTGTAGTCATGCTAAAAACAAATGTCTTAACGTGTTTTCCACGTATTTCGTATTAACAGACAAGTAGGTTCACCATCTATCATGATGGGCTAATTGCTCTATGTTTTATTACTCAGATATTTTCCTCTAAAATCTCAATTTCATTTTCATACAAAGACAGCTAAAGTTATCTAGCCTAGTTAAAAAAACGAGCGAGACTTACAGCAGTCGCATATGATGTGTAACATCTGACATCTCACCTTGGTAATAAGCAACATTAACATTATATCCTGAAAACATTAACACTTTATACACAACACTGTAGTAGGTTAAGCGCACAGCTGATGCGTTCTCCTTCTCTATTTCCCTTTCTCTTTCTCGTCACACACACACACTCTGTCGTGTAAATGAAAATGGGTTGGTACCATCTGAAGCGCGGCCAACTCTAACACCGCGCGCGCTCATTGTCAAATCAAATAGCGCGCGCGTCCCCGGCTTCCTGTTACACACTTCCGTCTCTTTTCACGAAATCACTCGCACAGATTGCAGGAAAGATGTTACACGTTAATTAATCACTTTCGGGAAACGCTTAGGTTTAACCTTATATGTACTAAAAATAAAATATAGCTGATAACACACATACAGATTTCTAAAAAAGATTGAGGTGTGTGTGCATTTTATAAAGTCGCTAGACTATCCGACAACTCCTCTCCGTCAACTCGGCTCCCCTGTTTGGATCCCCTGGGGGATCCATGTGTATTTTTTCTCTGGCAGAAGAAAACAATGGTATTCAATGATACGAACAGAAAAACAAAATTAACTAATAAAAGTTAAAGATAGTTATTTCAAAACTTGTAATAACTGTTTAAAAAATACATTTGACACTTTGACTGTACATCATAATTATTTTTAACAATCGCAGTAGGTACTACTATTGAATTTAGCAATTGTATTTGTCTGCCATAAAAGATTATATATCTTATTGTCTAAATGTAACGGATTTTTTGTATGTTTATTGTAAGCTGAGATTGTAAATAGATTTATGAGCTATACTAAGCTATAGACCGTATAGACGGGCTCCCCCCTCCGCCAATTTTATGCTCATTTGGCCATTAGATTGACCATTAGGATAGTAATAAGTTACTTTAGGTTTCGTTGGTATTGTTTTGTATCGCGAGACAGTGCTCTAGAAAACTTGTGTTCTTTTTAAATGTGAAAGGCGATCTAGGACGTTTAATTTACGGGAACATATTGTCTCTTTTCATTAAAGCCGTTGCGACAAAAAAAATACAGAAAAATACAGTGGTAAGGGTACTAGGCAATTTATAAAAAAAATAAAGATACCTATTTAAACTAGGTAATTAAGTAATTGAAAATTTTGAAAATAAGTTCACAAAAAAATGCACTTTACACAATGCCCTAAACTTTTTTTAATATACAAACATTTTGCTACATACAAAGTTTAAATATAATAAAAATTAAACACAGGGAACCCCATGGGCTATGTGGCGGACTGGCCACATCGTAGAATGGTGTTTTGGACGAAAAGAAAGATTTTGTTTGACGTATTGAAGTTTGTTATGTTGTTGTCATTGGGAAGTAGTATGTTTAGTTTATTTTTCTGTATTATATTCCTTTTAATCACTTATATAGTTTCCTTACACCTGTTACGAGCTGGGGTTCGAAGAGATTTAAAATACCGATTAAATAAACAAACTTTACTTCAACACCACAAAAATACAGTTACATAAATGAAAACACTAAAATAACACTTAGTCGCACTAAATTCCACTTCACTGTTTCGCTTTGATCGCTCTGATTCGCACTGTGTTTCGCACTGTGTCCTCCCGGCGACGATCCTCTGTTTATATTGCCCACCGAACATTCGAGAAACGCCGAGATTGTTGTACAAAGTTGTAGACGCGGCTCGATGCGACTCGGCGCCAAATACCTACACACAGACCGCGCCCGATTTTGGTACCTATGGCTAGGCACATACGGTCCATTTTCGTTTGTACTTTGATTCTCTCTGGATGTTTCTAGAGACGTCTATCGACCTTGATGTGTTTAGGTATTTATTTGTGCGATTTAAGTACCTATTCGTTACACTGCCCCCCGCTTAGACTTGCTCGTCCCGAGCAATATTCGAGCCTTTGTAAGGAGCCAGTCGATCAATATGGACAACCTTTAACTGTCCACGCGGGCATCGTTGGATCCGATAGGTCACGTCATTGATCCTCGTGATGACCTTATACGGGCCTTCCCAGCGGTTCTGCAGCTTGGGAGATTTGCCTTTTCGGCGTTTCGGGTTGTGCAGCCACACCAACGATCCCTCGTCAAAACCGTTACTATTGAAGTTTCTATCGTACCTGGTCTTCATCTTTGTACTGGCCACAAGACTGCTCTGACGAATCTGGTCATGTATGTCGCACATCTTGTTTTTCAGGTTCGATACGTAGTCACTTACAGGTTGCGGCGCATCCGGAGGTCCGCCGGTCAGGAGATCAACTGGTAGTCGGAGTTCTCTCCCAAAGTTGGCATAAGCAGGAGTCACCTTTATGCTTTCATGCTCTGCGGATCGATATGAGAGCAAGAACAAGGGAATATATCGGTCCCAGTCCCTCTGGTGATCCTCAACCAGTTTCGCTAAATGAGTCTCCAAAGTGCGGTTGAACCTTTCAACCATTCCGTCGGACTGTGGGTGATACGCCGTAGTCCTCGTTTTATTTATTCCCAGGAGACGGCATACTTCCTGGAACAACTGCGACTCAAAGTTACGCCCTTGATCAGAATGTATCTCCAATGGTAGCCCGAACCTGCAGAATACTTCGTTGACCAACTTAGTGGCCACTGTTGTCGCTTCCTGGTTGGGAATTGCGAAGACCTCCGGCCACTTCGTGAAGTAGTCCATCACGACCATAAAGTACTTGTTCCCATCTTCAGTGACCGGGAACATTGTACAGCTGCATACGTCCCCTCGTACGTGTCGTAGGTCCTTTCACGGCCGCACATACTGTGCACTTACGACACCAATCCTCGACATCTTGCCGGTAATGAACCCAATAAAATCGTTTCCTGATTTTCGCCAGGGTTCGATTCATGCCCAGATGTCCTCCCGAGGATCCATCGTGCACGGACTCAAGCACTGCGCGCACCTTTGACCTAGGCACGACCAGCTGCATCAGTGTCTCCTGTCCACTTGGCGACTCCCACTTGCGGTACAGCAACCCGTTGTGCAGCACTAGACTTTCCCACTGAGCCCAGTAGCTTTTCGTGGTGGAACTCATGGCTGATACAACATTCCAGCCGGGCCTTGGAACATTCTGCGTCTTCCATTCCATTATCGGCGCCAAGTTGTTATCCTTGAGTTGCTCGTCTCTCGTCCTCTCGTTCGCCCATTCGTCATTAAGGTTGTTAGTCGTAATCACTTTGATAACAGAATCACTGATTTCACGCCTCGAGCAGTGTTTACAATCTTCAGGGCACGGCCTGCGTGACAGTGCGTCAGCGTTGCCATGCGTCCGTCCTCGTCGATGTTCGATCGTGAAATCGAATTCTTGTAACTGCTCGATCCATCGAGCGACTTGTCCTTCGGGATCCTTGAATTGAAGTAACCATTCCAACGCCGCATGGTCTGTCCGTAGCTTGAACTTCCTTCCGATGAGATACTTGTTGAAGTGTCGTACTGTCTTCACTACGGCCAGAAGTTCGCGTCTGGTTACACAGTAGTTCCTTTCTGGTTTTGACAGAGCCTTGCTGAAATACGCTATCACAACTTCCTTGTCCCCCTTCCGTTGTGACAGCACACCCCCAATGGCGATGTTGCTTGCGTCTGTGTCCACCACAAACTCGCCGACTTGGTCCGGGTAGCCCAATACAGGTGTTTCACACAGCCGTTGTTTCAGTTCCTGGAACGACTTCTCACAGTCCTCAGTCCATTGAAACGAACGCTTGTCCTCCGTCAGCCGATGTAGGGGCTTGGCTACTCCCGCGAAGTCGTATACGAAGCGGCGGTAGTATGAGCACAGACCAAGAAACGCCCGAACATCTGTTTTGTTCCGCGGGGTGGGCCATTCTCGTACAGCTACTGTCTTGACAGGGTCGGTTTCTACGCCATCCTTTGTAATTACATGCCCGAGGTAATTCACACGTTTCTTGAAGAAGCTACACTTCTTGGCATGCAATTTCAGGTTCGCGAGCTTCAACTTGGCAAACACTCTTTCTAAATTCCCCAGGTGCTCGTTGAAGTCGCGTCCCATGATAATGACGTCATCCAGGTAGACTAGGCAAGCTTTTCCAACGAGATCCGCAAGCACAACTTCCATCAGCCTTTCGAACGTTGCGGGAGCATTGCATAACCCGAAAGGCATGACGTTGAACTGCCACAGTCCATTTCCGGTCGAGAAAGCAGTCTTTTCCTTGTCCTTGGGATCGATCTCTACTTGCCAGTATCCACTCTTCAAATCCAGTGTTGAGAACCACTGGTTTCCACTCAACTTGTCCAAGGTGTCGTCAATCCGGGGTAGAGGGTAGCTGTCCTTTCTGGTTACGTCGTTCAGTCGACGGTAATCCACACAGAAGCGAGTGCTGCCATCCTTCTTCTTAACTAGCACAACCGGAGAACACCATGGGCTCAAAGAAGGTTCGATGACATTAGCCTTCTTCATGTCTTCCAGCATGCACTGTACTTCGGCTTCTCTTCCAACTGGGATTCGTCGAGCACGTTGACGTATAGGTAACTCGTTTCCTGTGTTGATGGTGTGTTTCACCAATGACGTCCTGCCGAGATGCCCATCTCTGTCACTAAAGATGTCAATGTAACGAGTGAGCATCTCCTTCGCTCGTTTGTACTCGGAGATTGACAAGTCCTTCTTCGAAATGTCGACGAGTTCCAAGGGGTTTGCACTGTTATTTTTCACCGCCGACAGCTTACCCTGGGTGCAGCTCCGCATCCAATTCGCCTCGTCGCACTTCGCCACGACTTGATCCTTATTAAGAGTGACAGGAGCGTCATTGAAGTTGGTCACCCTTACTACAGCTCGTCCACTCTGGCTGTTTACTAAAGTTGGAGTGAGTAACCAGCCTTTATGTTTAGAACGTTCCAGGTGGTCGATGATAAAGCACCTCGTATTGGAGGGGTCCCCATTAGTTGGTAACTCCACATCGACAAGCGTCTCCGAATATGGGTTCAGTTTGACGTCCTTGGCACAGCGCACATAGCCAGCATAACCACCTTTCAAAAATACCTGTTCCTGGCCGCACTGCAGTACACCGTTGCGCAAGTCGATGCCAAACTGGAACCGCTTCATAAAGTCGAGTCCGAGAATGCAGTCGTCTATAATGTCGGCCACGATGACGGTGTGTGGGTACTCCCCGTCACCCACCTTGAGTGTCACCGGCAGCTCGTCGTATGCGGGTATTGGCTGACCGGTTGCCGTGAAGAGTTTCAGACAGGAAGATGAACGTCTGGTTCTTTTCGTAGATCGTCCCAACAACTGAGGTCTCACAACCGTACGCGTTGCTCCTGTGTCGATTGTCATCTCACATGGCGTCCCGTTGACCTCGCCGGCGATTACCAGACTGTTCCCGTCGAAAACTTGTCGGATGGTAACTTTTGGGGCTATGTCACGATCAGCCAGTACCCGCCCCGCGGCTCTGGCTGTTACTCGTTTCCCGGAAGCTCCGTAGTTACGGCACGGACATCAGCTTCGACGTCCCGTTTCGGCACTCGTTGATCCGTGCCTTGTCGTTTAAGCGCCGGGCAGCTTGCTTTAAGGTGCCCCAGCTTGTGGCAGTAGAAGCAGCGGGGTAAGTAGCTACGCCTCTCTGCTACAGGTGTCGTTGTTGGAGTAGCCTCCTCCGCCACTTGTCGCAATCGCTGAGAACGAGGCTCCTGTCTCACGGCTTCCACCTCTAGAGCATGGGCGAGTGCATCTTTCAGGGCGGTGTGGTGGCCCAGTCGAACTGCAGCTCTGACCTCCATGCTGCGGATGCCGTCGATGAATGCTTGAACGAGGTTCGCAGCAATGAACTCTTGTCCGGCAGATGGGTACGCCTTCCTCACGATCTTCTCGATCTCCAGAGCCCATTGTTGCAGATTCTCACCAGCATGTTGCGTCCTGTCCCTCAGCTGCGCTCGGTAGACGTGCTCCAGGTGTTTGTCGCCGTACCTGGAGTCCATTGCCTCGATCAGGTTCCCGTACGTGGTGCAGCTGTCTGGAGAGGCTTCCAAAACAGACAGTGCGCGGCCTCTTAAAGCCACTGTCAAGGCGGTCAGAGATTGCTCGTCTGTCCAGCCGTTGGCAGAGGCGACCGTTTGGAACTGCAATTTGTACGCTGTCCAGGACGTAGTCCCGTCGTACGGCGGCACCTTGACTCGGGGGCCAGAGACGACGGCGCCTCCAGAAACAGGAGCGGTCAGCTTCAGTTTCCTTACTTCATTCTGGAGCCCCTCGCATCGGCTGTCCAACTCTCCGTAGCGGTCGTTAAGTCTTGCATCCAGTTCTCTGCTCATCCTAGTCTGTATTTCCTTGCAATGCTGTTGGAGGTCTTCAATTCTCTCCTCGTGCATGTCTGTAACCCTCTGTAGCTGCTTCACCTCCATAGTCACCTTTCCCAGTGATTCTGAAAGCAGCTCCTTTAGGCTAGCAGACTGCTCCTCTTGACGTCGGGCCTGCTCCTCCAATAGCTGCCGAGTCTGCTCCTCCTGACGCCTGGCCTGCTCCTCCTGACGCCTGGCCTGCTCCTCCTGACGTCGGGCCTGCTGCTCCTGACGTCGGGCCTGCTCCTCCATTAGCCAAACCAGCATCCCCATATCCAATGCCTGGGGAGCACCCGTAGAACCCGCAGCACCCGTATCAACTCCAGCAGCAGCTCCAGCACCAACAGCAGCAGTCCCAGCAGCACCAGCAGCGGCTCCAGCAGCAGCTCCGGCACCACCAGCAGCAGTCCCAGCAGTCCAAGCAGCACCAGCAGCGGCTCCAGCAGCAGCAGCCTCGTCGACCTCCTCGCCGTGATGTCCAGCAGTAGTTTGTCGTGTTTTGGGTCGCCGTGATGACGACGAGTCACGTGGTGTAATCGGCATTTTTGAATCCCACACTCCTGACACCAATTTGTTACGAGCTGGGGTTCGAAGAGATTTAAAATACCGATTAAATAAACAAACTTTACTTCAACACCACAAAAATACAGTTACATAAATGAAAACACTAAAATAACACTTAGTCGCACTAAATTCCACTTCACTGTTTCGCTTTGATCGCTCTGATTCGCACTGTGTTTCGCACTGTGTCCTCCCGGCGACGATCCTCTGTTTATATTGCCCACCGAACATTCGAGAAACGCCGAGATTGTTGTACAAAGTTGTAGACGCGGCTCGATGCGACTCGGCGCCAAATACCTACACACAGACCGCGCCCGATTTTGGTACCTATGGCTAGGCACATACGGTCCATTTTCGTTTGTACTTTGATTCTCTCTGGATGTTTCTAGAGACGTCTATCGACCTTGATGTGTTTAGGTATTTATTTGTGCGATTTAAGTACCTATTCGTTACACACCCATTACAGTCCACTCCGCACTCACTCCGCTTCATATGTTGGTCCTTTGGCTCTCTAATCATGAATATGTAGTGATACATACATACTGTTACGAGCTGGGGTTCGAAGAGATTTAAAATACCGATTAAATAAACAAACTTTACTTTAACACCACAAGAATACAGTTAAATAAATAAAAACACTAGAATATCACTTAGTCGCACTAAATTCCACTTCACTGTTTCGCTTTTGTCGCTCTGATTCGCACTGTGTCTCTTGCGGCAATGATCCTCTGTTTATATTGCCCACCGAACATTCGAGAAACGCCGAGATTGTTGTACAGAGTTGTAGACGCGGCTCGATGCGACTCGGCGCCAAATACCTACACACCGACCGCGCCCGATTTTGGTACCTATGGCTAGGCACATACGGTCCATTTTCGTTTGTACTTGATTCTCTCTGGATGTTTCTAGAGACGTCTATCGACCTTGATGTGTTTAGGTATTTATTTGTGCGATTTAAGTACCTATTCGTTACACTGCCCCCCGCTTAGACTTGCTCGTCCCGAGCAATATTCGAGCCTTTGTAAGGGGCTAGTCGATCAATGTGGACAACCTTTAACTGCCCACGCGGGCATCGTTGGATCCGATAGGTCACGTCATTGATCCTCGTGATGACCTTATACGGACCTTCCCAGCGGTTCTGCAGCTTGGGAGATTTGCCTTTTCGGCGTTTCGGGTTGTGCAGCCACACCAACGATCCCTCGTCAAAACCGTTACTATTGAAGTTTCTATCGTACCTGGTCTTCATCTTTGTACTGGCCACAAGACTGCTCTGACGAATCTGGTCATGTATGTCGCACATCTTGTTTTTCAGGTTCGATACGTAGTCACTTACAGGTTGCGGCACATCCGGAGGTCCGCCGGTCAGGAGATCAACTGGTAGTCGGAGTTCTCTCCCAAAGTTGGCATAAGCAGGAGTCACCTTTATGCTTTCATGCTCTGCGGATCGATATGAGAGCAAGAACAAGGGAATATATCGGTCCCAGTCCCTCTGGTGATCCTCAACCAGTTTCGCTAAATGAGTCTCCAAAGTGCGGTTGAACCTTTCAACCATTCCGTCGGACTGTGGGTGATACGCCGTAGTCCTCGTTTTATTTATTCCCAGGAGACGGCATACTTCCTGGAACAACTGCGACTCAAAGTTACGCCCTTGATCAGAATGTATCTCCAATGGTAGCCCGAACCTGCAGAATACGTCGTTGACCAACTTAGTCGCCACTGTTGTCGCTTCCTGGTTGGGAATTGCGAAGACCTCCGGCCACTTCGTGAAGTAGTCCATCACGACCATGAAGTACTTGTTCCCGTCTTCAGTGGCCGGGAACGGTCCAGCAACGTCCACCGCAATTCGTTCCCATGGAGCGCCAACATTGTACAGCTGCATACGTCCCCTCGTACGTGTCGTAGGTCCTTTCACGGCCGCACATACTGTGCACTTACGACACCAATCCTCGACATCTTGCCGGCAATGAACCCAATAAAATCGTTTCCTGATTTTCGCCAGGGTTCGATTCATGCCCAGATGTCCTCCCGAGGATCCATCGTGCACGGACTCAAGCACTGCGCGCACCTTTGACCTAGGCACGACCAGCTGCATCAGTGTCTCCTGTCCACTTGGCGACTCCCACTTGCGGTACAGCAACCCGTTGTGCAGCACTAGACTTTCCCACTGAGCCCAGTAGCTTTTCGTGGTGGAACTCATTGCTGATACAACATTCCAGCCGGGCCTTGGAACATTCTGCGTCTTCCATTCCATTATCGGCGACAAGTTGTTATCTTTGAGTTGCTCGTCTCTCGTCGTCTCGTTCGCCCATTCGTCACTAAGGTTGTTAGTCGTAATCACTTTGATGACAGAATCACCGATTTCTCGCCTCGAGCAGTGTTTACAATCTTCAGGGCACGGCCTGCGTGACAGTGCGTCAGCATTGCCATGCATCCGTCCTCGTCGATGTTCGATCGTGAAATCGAATTCTTGTAACTGCTCGATCCACCGAGCGACTTGTCCTTCAGGATCCTTGAATTGAAGTAACCATTTCAACGCCGCATGGTCTGTCCGTAGCTTGAACTTCCTTCCGATGAGATATTTGTTGAAGTGTCGTAACGTCTTCACTACGGCCAGAAGTTCGCGTCTGGTTACACAGTAGTTCCTTTCTGGTTTCGACAGAGCCTTGCTGAAATACGCTATCACAACTTCCTTGTCCCCCTTCCGTTGTGACAGCACACCTCCAATGGCGATGTTGCTTGCGTCTGTGTCCACCACAAACTCGCCGACTTGGTCCGGGTAGCCTAATACAGGTGTTTTACACAGCCGTTGTTTCAGTTCCTGGAACGACTCCTCGCAGTCCTCAGTCCACTGAAACGAACGCTTGTCCTCCGTCAGCCGATGTAGGGGCTTGGCTACTCCCGCGAAGTCGTATACGAAGCGGCGGTAGTATGAGCACAGACCAAGAAACGCCCGAACATCTGTTTTGTTTTTCGGGGTGGGCCATTCTCGTACAGCTATTGTCTTGTCAGGGTCGGTTTCTACGCCATCCTTAGTAATTACATGCCCGAGGTAATTCACACGTTTCTTGAAGAAACTACACTTCTTGGCATGCAATTTCAGGTTCGCGAGCTTCAACTTGGCAAACACTCTTTCTAAATTCCCCAGGTGCTCGTTGAAGTCGCGTCCCATGATGATGACGTCATCCAGGTAGACTAGGCAAGCTTTTCCAACGAGATCCGCAAGCACAACTTCCATCAGCCTTTCGAACGTAGCGGGAGCATTGCATAACCCGAAAGGCATGACGTTGAACTGCCACAGTCCATTTCCGGTCGAGAAAGCAGTCTTTTCCTTGTCCTTGGGATCGATCTCCACTTGCCAGTATCCACTCTTCAAATCCAGTGTTGAGAACCACTGGTTCCCACTCAACTTGTCCAAGGTGTCGTCAATCCGGGGTAGAGGGTAGCTGTCCTTTCTGGTTACGTCGTTCAGTCGACGATAATCCACACAGAAGCGAGTGCTGCCATCCTTCTTCTTAACTAGCACAACCGGAGAACACCATGGGCTCAAAGAAGGTTCGATGACATTAGCCTTCTTCATGTCTTCCAGCATGCACTGTACTTCGGCTTCTCTTCCAACTGGGATTCGTCGAGCACGTTGACGTATAGGTAACTCGTTTCCTGTGTTGATGGTGTGTTTCACCAATGACGTCCTGCCGAGATGCCCATCTCTGTCACTAAAGATGTCAATGTAACGAGTGAGCATCTCCTTCGCTCGTTTGTACTCGGAGATTGACAAGTCCTTCTTCGAAATGTCGACGAGTTCCAAGGGGTTTGCACTGTTATTTTTCATCGCCGACAGCTTCCCCTGGGTGCAGCTCCGCATCCAATTCGCTTCGTCGCACTTCGCCACGACTTGATCCTTATTGAGAGTGACAGGAGCGCCATTGAAGTTGGTCACCCTTACTACAGCTCGTCCACTCTGGCTGTTTACTAAAGTTGGAGTGAGTAACCAGCCTTTATGTTTAGAACGTTCCAGGTGGTCGATGATAGAGCACCTCGTATTGGAGGGGTCCCCATTAGTTGGTAACTCCACATCGACAAGCGTCTCCGAATATGGGTTCAGTTTGACGTCCTTGGCACAGCGCACATAGCCAGCATAACCACCTTTCAAAAATACCTGTTCCTGGCCGCACTGCAGTACACCGTTGCGCAAGTCGATGCCAAACTGGAACCGCTTCATAAAGTCGAGTCCGAGAATGCAGTCGTCTATAATGTCGGCCACGATGACGGTGTGTGGGTACTCCCCGTCACCCACCTTGAGTGTCACCGGCAGCTCGTCGTATGCGGTTATTGGCTGACCGGTTGCCGTGAAGAGTTTCAGACAGGAAGATGAACGTCTGGTTCTTTTCGTAGATCGTCCCAACAACTGAGGTCTCACAACCGTACGCGTTGCTCCTGTGTCGATCGTCATCTCACATGGCGTCCCGTTGACCTCGCCGGCGATTACCAGACTGTTCCCGTCGAAAACTTGTCGGATGGTAACTTTTGGGGCTATGTCACGATCAGCCAGTACCCGCCCCGCGGCTCTGGCTGTTACTCGTTTCCCGGAAGCTCCGTAGTTACGGCACGGACATCAGCTTCGACGTCCCGTTTCGGCACTCGTTGATCCGTGCCTTGTCGTTTAAGCGCCGGGCAGCTTGCTTTAAGGTGCCCCAGCTTGTGGCAGTAGAAGCAGCGGGGTAAGTAGCTACGCCTCTCTGCTACAGGTGTCGTTGTTGGAGTAGCCTCCTCCGCCACTTGTCGCAATCGCTGAGAACGAGGCTCCTGTCTCACGGCTTCCACCTCTAGAGCATGGGCGAGTGCATCTTTCAGGGCGGTGTGGTGGCCCAGTCGAACTGCAGCTCTGACCTCCATGCTGCGGATGCCGTCGATGAATGCTTGAACGAGGTTCGCAGCAATGAACTCTTGTCCGGCAGATGGGTACGCCTTCCTCACGATCTTCTCGATCTCCAGAGCCCATTGTTGCAGATTCTCACCAGCATGTTGCGTCCTGTCCCTCAGCTGCGCTCGGTAGACGTGCTCCAGGTGTTTGTCGCCGTACCTGGAGTCCATTGCCTCGATCAGGTTCCCGTACGTGGTGCAGCTGTCTGGAGAGGCTTCCAAAACAGACAGTGCGCGGCCTCTTAAAGCCACTGTCAAGGCGGTCAGAGATTGCTCGTCTGTCCAGCCGTTGGCAGAGGCGACCGTTTGGAACTGCAATTTGTACGCTGTCCAGGACGTAGTCCCGTCGTACGGCGGCACCTTGACTCGGGGGCCAGAGACGACGGCGCCTCCAGAAACAGGAGCGGTCAGCTTCAGTTTCCTTACTTCATTCTGGAGCCCCTCGCATCGGCTGTCCAACTCTCCGTAGCGGTCGTTAAGTCTTGCATCCAGTTCTCTGCTCATCCTAGTCTGTATTTCCTTGCAATGCTGTTGGAGGTCTTCGTAACGGATGTCGAGGTCTTCGATTCTCTCCTCGTGCATGTCTGTAACCCTCTGTAGCTGCTTCACCTCCATAGTCACCTTTCCCAGTGATTCTGAAAGCAGCTCCTTAAGGCTAGCAGACTGCTCCTTCAACAGCCGGCAAGTCTGCTCCTCCCGAAGTCTGGCCTCCTCCTCTTGTCGTCTGGCCTGCTCCTCCTGACGTCGGGCCTGCTCCTCCAATAGCTGCCGAGTCTGCTCCTCCTGTCGTCGGGCCTGCTCCTCCATCAGCCGAACCAGCATCCCCATATCGAATGCCTGGGGAGAACCCGCAGAACCCGCAGCACCCGTATCAACTCCAGCAGCAGCTCCAGCACCAACAGCAGCAGCAGCAGCTCCAGCAGCAGCTCCGGCACCACCAGCAGTATTCCCAGCAGCACCAGCAGCGGCTCCAGCAGCAGCAGCCTCGTCGACCTCCTCGCCGTGATGTCCAGCAGTAGTTTGTCGTGTTTTGGGTCGCCGTGATGACGACGAGTCACGTGGTGTAATCGGCATTTTTGAATCCCACACTCCTGACACCAATTTGTTACGAGCTGGGGTTCGAAGAGATTTAAAATACCGATTAAATAAACAAACTTTACTTTAACACCACAAGAATACAGTTAAATAAATAAAAACACTAGAATATCACTTAGTCGCACTAAATTCCACTTCACTGTTTCGCTTTTGTCGCTCTGATTCGCACTGTGTCTCTTGCGGCAATGATCCTCTGTTTATATTGCCCACCGAACATTCGAGAAACGCCGAGATTGTTGTACAGAGTTGTAGACGCGGCTCGATGCGACTCGGCGCCAAATACCTACACACCGACCGCGCCCGATTTTGGTACCTATGGCTAGGCACATACGGTCCATTTTCGTTTGTACTTGATTCTCTCTGGATGTTTCTAGAGACGTCTATCGACCTTGATGTGTTTAGGTATTTATTTGTGCGATTTAAGTACCTATTCGTTACAATACTCATAAGTAGAAAACCTTCTCGAAATCACTGTCCTGCGGTAAAGTGCCAAGAAGGCTAGCAGAGTTTATTAAATAATTATTATATATAAAAAATAGATTTTAATAAAAAAAATAGTATTTATTTATTTAATAAAATAGATATATTTATACTGAAAAAAAATATTTTCCTTGACTTAGGTCTTAAAACGTAGAAGTATGATTTTTTTGTATTAGTTTCTATCTTTATGACCTAGAATTTGAACCCAGGAGAGTCTGCTTTGTGAAGTATCACTACTATTAGGTTAAAGGTAGTTTATTTTCTATCAGTACCAGATTAAACAGCCGAATGTAAGAAAATAATAATATCAGAGACTTATGCATCTTTTTGTCAGCCATTGATGACAACAGAGATAATAAGACTAGAAATATAATGTAGACGTGTAACTAGGGACCAGCCACGTCATCATGTGTATTCTTGGTAATTTGGTAATCAAACAAAAACTGTAATTACATAATTCATTAAACATAAATGTTTAGAAAACATTATTTTATTTGTTGTATTTTCTTGAAATTTAAAAATATTTATATATTACACGATATTTTCTTTTGGTAGACTTAATGCATAGATTAGTTAGTTGCACCATAGATTAAAATCATGCATGCATGCATGTAGGTAGACACGTCTCAGTCTTAGGCCTGTGCTAAAATTGCTTCGTTGCTCTCTCGTAGTTCACTATTCACCTACCCGCTTACCAAGGAGAACCACGGGTATTTGTTTTAATACCTACATTGTCTGTGTGTCTATCTGGATGTTTGTCAAGAACGTATTTAATTAATAGTTCATTAGCAAGGTGTATTCAACATTTTTTTTACTGATAATAAAACGGGAGCTCATTATAAAACGTTCTAATATAAGTATAAATCGTTTTTAAATACACACATTAATTTACAGTTAAGATGTGTTCCTATTGTTGTCTTAATAAGAAAATTGCTGGTGATACAAGCAAAACGCAAATCATGTTTGCGTCGACGAGATAGCAAACAGATTTTGTGTGAGATTGAACTTGTAGTTGTAAATTGCGGTCGAACACGTGACGTAGCAAAGTACCTACATACAGTATCTACTCTATAGATTGCACTTGTACCTAACTACTTTGTCGCTACGGACATTGAAATCTTTCACTTCCATACTAATATTATCAATGCGAATGTAAATTTGTCTGTCTGTCTGTTACGCTTTCACGGAGAGAGCTTGAACACTAAGGAAGGACATAAGATCCTTTTTTTTAATCCACTCCCCTAAGAGAGTATAATAGAGAATGAAAGTTAGTATGGGTGGTCCCACGGGCGAAACCGGGGCGAACAGCTATAGTTATAATTTTTAACCTATATTGACTTTTTATTTGTGATATTACTCGAAATGGCTTTATGTTATGTTCCTGGATGTAATAAAAGTGGAAATCACTTATTCCTGAAGGATTTGACGTCAAGAAAATAATATAATAAATAACCAACGCTTTCTCTGTGTAATTTTTTCCGTTGAGTTACTGCTTTTTATCTTTTAGACGGGCCTCTTCCATTAGAATTCTTATCCTCTCATACATTAGTTCCATATGTTAAAAGTATTCCTTTTTGTTTCTAATATTAAGCAATTAGCTAATAACCTAAACAACACATCCTTTAAAAATAAATTATAGACAACAACTGTAATTAATCTTACAATTGCGTGTTGCTCAAAATATCTTGGATTCACTGAAGTCAAGAGTTGTTCTCGATTCGTACCGGTAGTCGGTAGCATTTAGTTAGCAAAAAATATTCTAGTTTCCGAACGTTGACTTCACCAGAGAGGATGTTGAATAATCACTTCGTAGCTCTCGTAAATTAAAAACTATTTTTTGTCTGTCTATCTATCGGAATAGGCTTCTTACTGCTTAATGATGCAAATACATCTGATTCGTACGCGCCCGAAAAATAATCCGTGACCTTTGGAATCATAAATGTCGTCTTTTCCTAGTCCCATTGTCCAATGGTACCAGGGAAAACTTAATTTACTTTTATATTCACGAACCGCAAAATTATGTTTGTTTTGGTAACCTGATAAAATCGCTTTCCGCTCCGGGCTTCGTCCGTGGGGCCCATATTAATTCCCTATTATACTCTCTTACGGGGGTGGCTTTAAAAAATAATAGCATATGTCCCTAGGGTTCTAGCTTTCTCTGTATCAAATTTCATCAAACACCGTTCAGTGGTTAAGCCGTGAAAGCGTAACAGACAAACAGACAGACAGAGTTACTTTCGTATGGATTGTTAACGTTACGCAAAATATGTTTTGTGGAAAAACCGTGGTGCTAATAATCTGGGCTAACGGGAAAAGGAAATAACTATAATATTGAAGCAGAATCCCACAAATCCAGAACCTAGCCAAAAAATATTGCTACGTCCTTGCCTTAGTGCCTGCCATTACTAGAACAGATAGTATGTATCGCAAACAAAATTACATTTCAATTCCAATTCAATTACAATATCAATCAAATTATTAGCCAGTTATCTCAATTGATTCTGGAGAGCGTAATTGAAATTCGAGTGGCTGATTCATTCTGATTCGGTTTATTCTCGCAATAAATCGTAGAAGGCGGTTGCGTTAATACTTGACACTAAATTAAACTACATATTTCATCCCACGAGTCACAAAGCTGTGGGACATTGGCCTAGATAGTACCTTCTTTGTGAAGATCGTGATGCATGGCATCTATTGGTATCAGGTTTCGTAAAATCTCAACTCTAAGGTCGAAAGCGAGTACAATATGACTTTTATTGTTTTTTTTTATTGTAATAGTGATGAAATAGTCTGGCAGATAGAATAACATTTCTAGCAATGCAGTGTAATGCAATGTTTGATAAAATTGTCCTTTATTTTATTTATTTGTTTCTTCCTTTGGATATCTGCTGTTATTACCATTTTTGTATTGTGTTCCAAATATTTGCCCAATTTGAAATTTTCATGAAATTTTCAGCGACTTTAATCTGATATTTGTTTTATTTCAGGATTTAGAAAATGTGTGGGGTTAAGCAAAATGCGTAATTGTGGGCACGGTCTAGACAGTAATAAAATTTTAGCAATTTATTTTAGTACGCCGCGAGACGTTACCAATATATTTGAACTCTATTTACGTAGGTTGGTTTATCCAATTGTAATTTTGTAACAATGTTACTCCAAAATTGACTCCCACAGAATCTAAAATGACTCTACCAATTCCCGTAATTTGTCTGTGACCGGTTGTTTGCGTTTTCCTCTATTGCCGTTATCTAAGTATAAATTACGTGTAGCTACAGTTATTTACTAAGTTCTATGTGAAAGACTGAACTATGTGAGGTATTTTGTTAGGGAAATATTTGAAGATATCCCGTCTTCTTTCGTAAGAGATATTTATAATTACTTATATGCTTCAATTCAATTTAGCAGATTATTTTTACACCATTATTATTAAATTTATAAAAACTTTTAATTATTTTAAACCAAGTGCAATAATTTAAATGATATGTAACAACAATAATATTTTTTAATAAAATAATAACAAAAAAATATGTTTAAAAAATCTCCAAGAAGTACAATTACGCAACATATTTACGCAATCTAACTGAGCATGAGGATCATCTTGACATAGAGTTAAAAAATTATGTGACAATGAATTTTAAACCCTATCACTAAACTAATAAAGTATTTATCACTCTGTTTTTTTTACAAATAAATATATCATTAATATTGTATTTGAATGTTCGTTACAGTGTGAAGTAGAAAGGGAACTTAAAATATTGTTCGGCACTTTCTCGTGGCATCAACCTAAGTCCTTTCACCCAATCGCTGAACTATTAAGCGAGCAACCAATAATTATCTAATCATATTGCAGATACATTATTATATATTAACATTGTATTAACCTGGTTATTCTGAACAATAAGCCATTTTATGTGATAATACTCAGTAAACTCTTATTCAATATCCATTATATTATAATAGCCTAGTTAACTTCACAATTAAGACATAAATTCAGAAATAAAATAATAAGTATGTAGGTACTGTGTGTGAAGTATAAAATATGAAATATATTATCTTTAAAATAAATATGGTAAAACACAAATAAACATAAATACAACATAAAAAACATCCCACTTCAAGATCAAAATAGACAAAAATAAATAAAAAAAATGAAAAATCATACAACATCTAAACAAAACAAAAAAAAGTAACGCTAATCCCAACTTCTAAAAAAAAACCACTAAAGTTTTTGGGTTGCTGGACCAATATTCTTTAAAACGTGTAAAAATAAATTAACTGTCAGCAAGAATTTTTACATTGCAATGACAGTTTCATACAATAACTAATAACTCTGATTCCCTGACAGCGAGGTCGGGCCCTTGTATGGGATGCTAGTGCGTGGACACATTAGCCCCGTCTCATCTCAGGGAAACAGCAGCGGGAGCTGCGGCGGAAATCGTAGAGTCTAACAAACGGCGCGAATTAATATACTTTAATTATTGAAAACTACAAATTTGTGCCATTTGGTGTAAAAACTCTAGGTCCTTGGGGTTCAAATGTCAAAAAGTTTATTAAAGATATATCCCCTCGGCTGATCTCCTTCCTTCCTTCCTCGCTCAACGAATCAGCATCGCGATTCAGCGGGGAAATGCAGCGAGTATTCTTAACACTATTCCACGCGGACCTGGTTTTTTTTATCTTTAGATTAGATTTAAGGTTTTTATATTGTTAGGTAAGTGTAATAATAATAAGTTGTTATTTTGATTAATAAAGATATATAACTAATGAACGCAATTATATATTCTCATACTAATTTTGCAAATATTAGGGACATAGTAACACGATAAATTATGTTACCAGCGAGATAGATCATAGAAAATAATATCTAAGTGAAACATGCACACAAAGACATAAGAAACCACTTTGAATAATTAGAATTTTGGTACTGAATTTTCAAATAGAATAAACAGTAGATATATATTGTTTTAACAAAATTGCAGATAACAGAAAAAGTGCGATAAGCAAAGTGGCCAATGCAAATACATTCCCATAGACAAGTACAACCAAAATACAGGGCACTTCAAACCCTTTCTTACCACAACATGTTTTACGGTGTTTTGGTAGAGCGGACTCTGGTAATGCCTCTTGTTGTCCATTATTAGCAGTTTCTACATCTGTAAATTATTAATTTGATTTATTTCTAATCATAATTTATATCTACATAAATAAAATCATATATCATGCACAACATACAGAAGATATCGAGATTTGTTTTTTTTAATTTCTTTGATATGAGACATTTTAAGTCACTCAAACATAAAGTAAAACTTTAGTGTGATGTTTTGGTAACTGTAGTTAAAAAATATTGTAAAATTGTGGTCCACGGGTACACGCAGACTCAGCTAGAACTCTCGTATATTGACTATCATATTTTTACGAGTATACTCTAGCAGATCATATACAAAACAAAAACAAACAACACCTCGGCGCCTTTATACTTTGCCGTAGTTCAGATAATTTAGTAACAGTGTCCACATTTACCGAATTGTCTATATTAAAAGGTGGAAAGCCTGTCACTCCACTCTATTTTCAGAAGTATAGGCACCTGGGATGTTCTAAAATGATTTAAAAGTACACACATACGCCAAGCATGTACGAATATTATGAATATAAAAGAAGCGAAAGCGGTATCTCAGGATCGTAGCAAATGACATTTGATTGTCTCTGCCTACCTTATTCCTGAGTGCTATAGGTTATATTTTATTTTTTCTAAAATAACTACAAACGAAGCCGGAGGCATATTTTGACAAATGGACATTGTCATAATGATAAACTATAGAGTGTAGATATTTAATATGTTCCTGATTTTAACAGTACCTACGCAAAATATAATTCATGAAGCACAGTCACCTTTTAGTAAGTGTGGTATTTGTCACTTTTTGTTAATATTCAGTGTATGTCTATATGTCACAGTTTATTTTTAGTAGATTGCACGACACAGTAAGATTTCTACCTTAATTCTGAAATAGAAAGTGCTCCAGTCCTAGCAAAAACTATCAGACACGTCTAACTGAGGCACCTACCTGTTCATTGACTTTACAGTACTAAGTAAAAGTATTGGTGAAAGTGATTATTTGTTATTGTTATTTTTATTTGCCGCAAGTGTCATCATTTAAATCCAAATTATATTTTTAGGGTTCTGTAGTAAAACAAGGAACCCTTATAAGACCGTTAAGTCAGTCCGTCCCAGTCTTTCAAAAAATCTAGGGTCCAAAGTTTTCAAGCGAATTTGATAAATGAATATACTCTTGCTAGAAATCTCAATTTTAACGTGATAAAACATTATATATTTTTAATTTTACTTTTCACATAGTTGAAATGAAAAAAAAATTAACCCCAATTGTGACATTAAAAAAGTCTTTTGAAATGATTATGATTTATGACATTTCATTAACCATTTCTTGTGTTCTGCAAAGTGCCCCCCCCCCTCCGTAATTTTTTAAATAACACTAAAACAAAAAATATGAAATACTGCCCTTAGTACTTACAATGAAAATTATAACGGACACCGAGACAAATAAACTTTACTAAACGAAATAAAATAGTATTGCAAATTGCAATATCCTGGGTTGGAACAGAAACTACGGAACCCTACTCTCTAGGCCTGACACGCACTTGACCGATTTTAACTAAATAAATAGTTATTGTTTTTAAGTGTTAGTCATTCTAAAAGTATACATCCACAAAATAATGAGTGGCTCCACGTTAGTAACTGCAATATGACATAATCAATGAGAACTTTTTGGTCAAAAATCTGTTTATATAAATGTATGTATAAACTAATTATTTTTTAGTTGTAAATTTTAATTTTAACTACCTAGCTACCTACCTCAATAATAATTTAAAAATAGAACATTTTATATCGATTTACGTTATAGTCATCCATCAAAACATATATTATACCTGCACACGTAATTCGCTGAGTGATCGAACATAAAACAAAACGGTTTTGCAAATTATCTTTTTACATGATAAAAAATTAATTACTTGTCCCAATTAGATGAAACCGGCAACAAAAAAAGGAAGTTCCCAACTTTTTGTATGTCCGACGTGGAATTAAAAACTAAATAACTAGCGGAGTTTACAAAAAACAAGGATAATTGTATCGAATTATTATTAGATTGTATTATTGGATATAATTAACTTGTTTTGGGAGTGAGGGTCGTGTGAATATCAATATTATATATTAGCTTATTGTATTAGATATTGCCTACAATTGCTGGACACACGAAACGGCCTACCTCTCTTGGGATGCAAGGCGTGATGATAGATAGACGATGCTAGAGAAACAGGGAGCCTATGACAAGTATATCGCGTTAAATTACTTACCTACCTATTATTTATTGGTTTTAAAGTCATATAGCATAAGTAAATATGTGTCTAAATATAGTCCAGGATACGCTCCGAAACGGCTGAACGAACGAAATTAAACAGCTATTAAAATGTGATTTTTGCTACTGTTTAGGTACTGTGGAGTAACTCTTGGCGTAAATTTCAATCCTAATCCTAAAATTAAGAGTTTTATTGAAATTGAATTGTGTTTAAATAAGTTGTCTCATATGCTACAAGATTCTAATAAAATTATCACTGTTATTGTCATTGTAAAGAAATTAAAATCAGGATTTTAGGACGTAAATTTGAAATTTACGCGGGGAACCGTGGGCATTTAGTAATGAATAAATATGGGGAAACTGAACAGTTTTGACCTCCTGGTATGAGCCATCATTGCATTTTCCCTTTAGTTAATTAACTTTATTGCCAAAATTGAATACGTAATTTAGTGCAATAGCACTATTAACCAACATACGTATTTCCTTAAATTACGCACTCACGCAATGCTCTCGCAAATCAATAAACTTAGATCTATTTACGATTTTATACTTCCTAAGGGAAGACATTAAGGCAGATACTAAAAATAAACTGATATGAATGTTGTTGATGAAATAAAATATTTAAATTCTGGCTGAAAGGCTGAAATTTTATATGAATTAATTTATTTAATTATTTTTATTTATACCGTAACAATATACTCTACCGTTTCTTGATTTTACGGGAATTTGAATACGAATATATAAATATATAAATTGTTTGTTTGTTATCGGATTTATTATTATATAGATTTTTTATGGGTCATGACATCGGCTTGTAAACCTTTAATTTAAAATTCCCCATTTTATCCACTAGGCCCCTAAAACATTTCCAAAAATTCCGCACCTAATTCAAACTTATTAGTGCTTTGTTACTTTTTCAATAAATTAACTAAGTTATCATCGATGTGATAATATAAATAATTTGGAGTGACACGGTATCACAAAAGTGATTGATGGGAGCTACGATGTACCTATGCAGTAGTCGTATTTCTTGCTGAATAACCTACAAGTTATGTAATGTATATTTTACAAAAAGGTTGTAAAATCTTATCTCGTAGTCTATGTCATAAAATGTAGCTAGATTAATTTCTAGAAGCTGACTGCAACTAAAATGTCAAATTTGTCTGTTACAATATGTCTGCATGTGGCCACACATTCGTCCAATCCCCGGGACGTCGCCGTACGGTCCATCGAAACTGACCACAGATCATCCGGCGGCCGAAATGAGAATTTTTCGGTGATGCCGGACCAATGTGTGGCCTACTTTAGTTACGGTACCCTAAAATATTGAAATATACTTAATATTGCTTTGATTCAATAAAAAAATATGTTATGAGTGGTTCTGGAAAATGGTAAGTTAAGTTATTTGTGTGATTGTTGTTTATAATATTATGACCCTAGATATGACATTATGAGTTTGAGATATATCAGTAATTTAAATTTAATTTCAACTGTTTCATTTTATACTAGCTGTGCCGCGGTAATGGTTACTGATCCACTCCTTTGGGTCGTAGCGTGATGTTATATAGCCTATAACCATCCTCAAAAATTGAACTGACAATGATTTAATTAGAACATATACTATTGTTTTAAATTGATGATGATTTTGAATATTTAAAAGTTTTAAAACCCTTTTCTTTTTGTATTATGAACTAATTTTAGTGATTACTATTTATATATTGTATAAATATTTGTACGCCTTCGCGAGCGGGTTTTTATTTCATAGGGACCTATAACTATTTGGAAAAAATAAACATATTTTATTTCACTTCATTTCATAATTGTCTTGTACATTTAGGACGCAATAAAGGGAATCTCATTACTTAAGGTAAGTGATAACGATCCAAAGTGCAGTTCAATATGATTATAGGTAGTTATACTGTCTATACGAGCACGTAAATGAGATATTCTTAGGTATTTTGATTTAGAAATATATAATAATAATTGTCAATTTTTTTACCGACTTCAAAAATTATGCACTGAAAAGTGCGCTTTCCGAAAGCAAACGCACAAGTCACTATAAAAAAATACCTAAATAGCTTCAAGTGTGCCTATTTTGAAGAGTTCTCGATTTTTCCATGATCCCATCATCAGATCCTGACCTGATGACCATGGGACCATCACCACCAAGTATACCCTTTCAAACAATTTTTTTTTTTCAAATCGCTCCAAGCGTCTTCAAGTAATCGTGGAACATACATAAAAAAAAAGATTACGACGAATTGAAAACCTCCACCTTCTTTTGAAGTCGGTTATAAATGAAATTTATGTTCGTTGGTAAACGCACCACTTGAGAACGGCTGGACTGTTTTTGCATTTTTTTAAATGTTGGAAAGAAAATTGGAAAAGTTGCCCGGAAAATTGGAAAATTGAAAGTAGGGATGCTTTTTTGTTTTATTAATTTTTAAACCCATTGAAAAAAGAACGACTATTTCACTTATATATTGAATATAAGTAACTATATGCTAAATTAGTGACACAGGTGGAATATTTACAGAGAAATTGGGAATAGTTTATCCCATACAAATTAAAGCCATAGGGCTCTTAAGTAGGCTTTATTTATCATTCCCTATCCCGTAAACAATTAAGTGTTTTGATTTTGCACCTTGCCTTCAGCGTTAGTGTAAATATTTACTTAGACCTAGAATTACTAAGATTTTTGTACAAATTCTATAGCATTTCGTTGGAACAGAAATCAAATTTGTAATGGACACAAAAAGTAACTTGATCCCATTTTTGCTTTAAATACCCCATTTATTGAGGAAGGTTATATGCTACGACATAAAGGAGCATAGCACTAACCATAGACGTCAACCAATCATAAATTTACACGGGCGAAGCTAAAAATGTACACTAGCATATTTGAATCTGTTTAAAAATAAATAAAAATCTAATAACAAAGACTATGATGGAGAACGTTAATTAAATAATATAATTGAAAGTGCTATGGATATAAAATCACATTATTATGTAATTTACAATACGTATTACAATTGAATAGCACTTTACGGTATCAAGCTATTGTTCGAGTTTATATTAATCCATACTCGTTCCTGTACTGATAAAAATAATTACCATACATACAATACCATGCGATAGTAGGTATATCAGAATACGCATGCGAATAATATCTAAAAAATACGCGGTTTTCCTATTCCGTCATACTTTCAGACCACGATATATCCGTCCACTTGGATCCTCAACATATATATAGATATATACAATAATTCTATATACATATTTAATACTAGCGACCCGCCCCATGGATATTTCATATCAACACAACTCGTCGAATATTTTTTTTATTAAATTAAATTAGAATCTTAAATCAAATCTAAAGATTTAAAATAACTAAATAAACCAGGTCCGCGTGGAATAGTGGCAAGAATACTGGCTGCATTTCCCCGCTAAATCGCGATGCTGATTCGTTGAGCGAGGAAGGAGCCAGCCCTCTTGTCACCAGAAGAGATGATCAGTCGAGGGGATATATTCGTTATATTGATATTATTGACTACTGCTCGGTAAACTTACCTCGTGAATTACAAACAGTAACAAAAATTGGTTCAGTTATTTTAAATAAATTTTCATCCAATTCCAGACGTCTGCAATAATTTCAAATTTTGCACACATCATCTGTCATCATCTTTGAGTACTTACCAAAGGAGACGTGAAGGGTGTAAATGACCGATCAATTATTTCTGCCACTTTTGGCGGGGGGGGGGGGGGGGGTAAACGCCTAGTACTAGCCCCTGTACCACTGTATTTTTCTGTCGTTTTATTGTCGCAACGGATTTTACGTTATATGATGATTATGTCATAATACAAACATAATAATTATAATTAATGATTGGAAACACTAAGTTTGACGCCCTAGATCGCCTTTCCCGTTTAAAACATCACAATTAACTATTTTCCTAGAGCTCTGTCTCGCGACACAAAACGATACCAACGAAATCTAAGGTAACTTATTACTGCGCACCTGGTCAAAGGGGAAAAAATTGGCGAAAGGGGGAGCCCGTCTATGGCCCCTCCATAGGCTTAGTACTCATGGTCATCATGGATCAAAAATTAATCAACAAATACAACAACCGAGTCTTGTAATGTCAATAGTTAGGCTCCGAAAAGGAGAATAAATGTATCTTTAAAAAATCTAATTAATTAAGCAATTGTATGTAAATATATATTTTTACATGCTAGTAGGTACAAGTAAATTTTGCAAAGGTTGGTAGATATTATCAAGACGCGAGAATTTAGATTATCCTATAATGACAATAATCCTGTCTTAATAATGTAAAAGTGATAACCATAAAGTAATATAGTATTATTTATGATTTAATATTTACTAATATTTAAAAATTAATATTAATTAGTAGCAGTTGCCCACGATTTCGGACGTTTTCAGCCAACATTGTGTTTCATACTGAAATATCATCGACAGACGATTTTATTTATTCATGCAACCGCTTTTAAATTCAATAATGTATTATATTTTTATTATTGAAAACAAAAAACTGAGCCAAGTATGGGATAATAAAAATGGTTTACTAGAGTCACAGGCTTTCAGAGTATTGACATTATATAGCGCAAAAAACATTTAACAAGGTCTCCAGTCCAAAGTATGACTTTCTGGTATATCAGTGCCTTGTCTAAGCACAGTTACCTTGTTCTGCGTCGTCATTTTCGTTCATGGACTCTATCAACATCCATCGTACACGTTGTCCTGTGATTGATAAGTCATATATGACTAATAATGCATACATATTTTTCCTCAATAGTAATAATTATTGAAATAATGTTTGTTTAGGTGTAGAAGTAATACGCATGCAATAATAAACATAATATACATACCTCTAGTTGGTTGAAATTATTTTATTTGTTACGTAATTTTAAAGTGTGCTAGAATTTTTTGTAACTATTAAAACATAAAGAAAAGCAGCAATTTCAATTTTATGAAGAAAAATTGTGATGATCTTGAACCGCATGTAAATTAAGTTTCTCGTATACCTAGCTGAATATATAGGTATATACATCATTAATAACTTCTATAAACTAAATAAGCCCTTTTAGAATATAATGCAGGATAATACGCACCTTGTTTCGTTGCCATTTTAAACTAATCGACACTAAAATAATAAACCGTCACAACTAACGCACACAAATTTCGTAGACGTTTGCTACGAATCGAGACGGCTACGGAAATAAAAAAATATTCCCGCACTAAGCTTTATATTTTCGCTGACCTATTTTATATATGTATATAGTTTATATATTATATAATATAATTATAGATGCAGCGCGTGTGTTGTACGGCGAACTAACTCTGAATGACGATCTATGTCGATCCCTACGAATTTTCATGTACTGAACGTTGTTATAAGTGGTAATTTATAAAATAAACAATAAAGGAATGTTATTATATCATTGCTTAAATTTATTTTCACATAACTTTTATGACAAATTATGCTTACGCCTGTATACAATTGGGGAAGGTAGTCATTACGAAGGAACACTTGCTACATCTACGTATTATTATAAAGAGGTGACGTTTGATTGAGGTAATCTCTGGACTGAAACTAATGAACCGATTTCAAAAAATCTCTTTCAAAAAATTTCACTACACAATACTCTTATCTTGCTTTGATCAATAAAGATTTTAGTATTGTTCATACTGCAAAAGTTTCAGGAGCAAAATATAGTAGCAAGTTTGTGGCAATCCTGCGCAGTAGCAATTTTTTTTAATATACCGAACATATAAATTAGAACCCTAGAACTAGATTTGAGTGTAAAATGCTCGATGCGATAAAAACGAATCCAAGTTCCTTAAAGTTTTGGTAATTTTAACTGAAGACCTTGTAACTCGTGATTACTTATATATTTAATTAATCAATGTATAATAGTTGTTTACATGCAAACAATTAACTGCATGCTTGGTTTAAGAACTTTAGACTATTACTCCATACTTACGAGAGTTGCAAAAAAGGGTAAAACCCCACAAGTATTGCGAATGTTGTACAATATAATATACCCCCGTTTTCGGGGGTGGGTAAGATGATCTCGCATATACCTACCCCTGTTTCCTTTTATACAGGTGAGGGATCGTAAGGTCTTTAACAGGGAATTTCAAAAAAAATAGTAAAAAAAGGTTAAAACTACCAGTCTATCCCCTAAAATAAACTAACGGCTGAAAACCATATTTTTCACCTATTTATTTTTGATGTTTTTTTCTGGCGGCCGTTCATATAAGACACGTATGTGATATTGTATCAGAACCGATGGAAATATGGCAGAGTAGCCTTTGGGTTTTGTTTCTAATATTTTAGCTACGAAACTCTAAAAAAAGATTATTAGGTAAGGTAAGTGTTTTAGCTAATTAAAGTTAAATATATAATAAAACCAGTACCCCAAACAATAGCATTTCTGAATGTTATATTATTTATATGCCGTGTCATGATATGATAAGGCATTCTTATCGTCAATCGAACAATTTGTTTTAGTTTCAATAAATCGAGTTGTTCTAAATAATATGTAGTTGTTACCATGAGATAATCTATTTTTACATTTTGTTGTAAACGAACGCGCAGGACGTTCACTTCAAGTCCATCACAATTTTTTTTTCATCGACATATTTTTCAGTGATCTGATTATGGTGATGCTCGATACCACGCATTGCTATTCAATGGGGAAACTGGAAATGCTTTAAGTGGTGTCCGGACTTTTTACCCGGCCTGCGCCTGCGCGACAGCAAGGACAGGATTTGTTTTATTTATTTTAGTTCAGAATAGTTTAGTACCCCTATTTGGTTCAAGTTTTCATCTGATGTTAAGGATGGAATATTGAGTGCAAAAAAATTATTAAAGAAATTTATTTATATCTGAAAACTGTTTCGGTACAAACAGACTTTCAGCATAAGCAACTTAGTTTTAAATTTGTTTGCTAGGTACTAAAAATCGCCAAGTTGCCATCGAATCGGAACCTTTAGAAAACTTAAAAAAACTTTTAAAAACTTTCAAAATCATAAATATATACTATAATAATTAAATTCGTTCGCGTAAAAAAATGTGGCGTTGTTAAGACGTCTGGTATTAACTAGGCAACAAACCACACTTAGGCTTTTCCATCTAAATATGCTCAACAAAACTGGCCACACAAAAACCATCGGCTAAACAAGATAGACTTGGTATCTGCTGGGTACCTTGGAACCGTAACCCGGTATCGGGAGCTGGCAACCCTTGATGAAAAAAAACATGAAGATTTCACATTATACTTTTTTTTTACAACTACGTCTCATTTTCATGCTGTCACATTGCTTGAATGTCCGCCATAGATGGCCGAACTCATGGATGGACGAAATAATGTATCTGCATATCTGCAGTATTATTTTTTAACTACTGCCTGCTGTACCATTCCATACGTGTAAACATGTAAATTAACATATCTTTTTTATTTGTCAACCTATTTCCAAATTGGTTCAATAGTAGAGATTAGCGTGCACAAACGCACAGACAGACAAACAGGCAAAAATATTTTACGATTTTATTATGATGTATATACGTGGGCTGTTCCGGAAGTTGTTAGTAAAACCAAAAATAATAAGTAGGTATATGAGAATATTTCATTTGCAGTTTTTCAAAATACTTTCCTCCAACCTCTGTACATTTATTTATTCGAGAAAACCAGCTTTCAAAACATTTAAAAAAAAGATCTTGCGGAAGGTCGAAAAACAATCGCCTAAATTCATCAACAGCCTCATCCGAATTCTTAAATTTTCTTTCACGGAGCATTTTTTAATGGTGGGAAACAAAAAAAATCACACGGGGCTAGATCTAGGCTGTAAGGTGGATGGCGTAGTAATTGAACGCCCGTAGTGGCTAAGAAATCCATCGTTCTAGCGGCCGTGTGAGCAGGCGCGTTGTCTTGATGATAAAGAATGCCCCGAGTTCCGCTCCTTGGGCGACTCTTATTCAACTTTTCGAAGGCTCGGGGCAAACACACTTCGCAATTCGTGAGATTCCTTAAAGGTTAACCCTCGTTTATAATCATAGAAGATCATCGCACGAAATGCTTCACGCGGCTCGCTCATTGTTCAAATCAAATTACTATCGACGCATATACGTAAAAAAATAATAACAAAAAAAGTAATTGTAGATGGCCAGTGATTTTTTCCAAGGGGGTTTACATTGAAATTACACTTCGATTTCTAATAAATGCAGAAATAAATAATGAATACAAAGTTTTTAGCTAAAAACTTTCGGAACAGCCTATGTATTAGGGGCTTGCCGAGGATTTTTTTACCTAAAACCCAGATTGCTTGCAGTTTTTCTACGTTGACCGAAGTGACATTCATTATTTTTGTTCAATTCATCATTGGTAGCGAAGAAAAAAGACAAAGAACGGAAGTTCAAAATTATATATGCAACAATGACTTTGAGTTTGTTTTGTACTTTTAAAAAGATTTATATCGGAGATATTATTCCCTAACTACCTATCTCTCATCACGCCTTTTATGTCAAGAGGGGTAGGCAGAAACAATCGAATGCCATTTGTTACGATCCTGACATACCTCTTTCGATTATTTTGTATTCATAATACCTTTCATACATGCTCGGCCATTGTGTGTACCTTTAACATTGCATTAACTAAACAAAACAAATACAATAATTTCCCCACCTGATTTAAATAGAGTTATTTTATAGCTTGATAATATTTAATAATATTCCTTCAAAAGTATGAGGAATTATTTTCAGGATCCCCAAAAAGTCTAGTTATTAAATATACCTGTATCTGAACAAAATCGATGGTATTTTCGGCCACGTGGGAAAACGTATTTTATTTAGGAAAACTCAACAATGTTATTACATTATATTACAGGTATTTAAGTAAAGCTATTTTACATAAGTATATTTTTACTACTTAGAAGTATACTTTTCACCATATGGCTGAATATTTTTACGCCTATTTATATTTGACCTACAATAATATTTTCCTCCTATCAATTTGTGATAACACCATGATGTCATTTCAATTTCTATATCTTGTTAAAATGTACCTAAGTTCACATACAAACAAAATATAGGTACAATACAGTGCAATACATTGGTTTGACTCCAAAATTGATGGGGGAAGCGGCACTTAACCCTCCCCCCCCCTTACACACGCCCATGAAGGTAGTATTATAGGTAGATTAGGTAGATACTTTAAATTACCTCCATGTTAGACAGAATCACTGCCTATCATAATGGTTCATAATATCACAAGGAAACTTCAAGTAGTTTGTCAGAAAAAAGGTTGAATGTTATAAGCAGGACAATGGAGAACCACTCGCTAACAATTTCTAATTACAATAATAATGGTCTATTTTATCTCTATTGTTCTGATCCATTTTACAAAACAACATATACCTACTGTGTGCAATGTGCATGCATATGCAAAATATAAATGCAAGTTATAGATATTTTATTAGCTCACCGGAACCGTGTTATGTGCCCCAGGGTACCCAGTGGTAGACAAATCTTATTTATTTAACCAATTATATTTTTGAGGCTACCTAATCTTGAGTTCTGTTAAGGTATTTTGAGATCGAAAGACCTCATACTACAGATTGTTGTATTATATAGGTACGTATAAGTTATTTATTTTCAGTTAGAGATAAATGGCGTGCTTAAGTCCTACTGTTTTCCTGTATCAATTTTGTTCCTATTTCAATATAGACAAATTTTTAGTTTCGCCCTTCATAATGGAATCGCTGCTGAAAATGTAAATAAATAATTATAATCCGACAAAGCACACTTAGAGGCTTTTCCATCAAAATATACCTCAACGGAACTGGCCACTCGTTAGGTTAGCCTCACAAATACCATCGGCTAAACGAGGGCGACTTGGTCTTCCGCTGGGTACCCTGGAACCGTAACATGGTTTCGGGTGTATCCGTGAAGAAAAAAATTAAATAGGAATCTGTACAGCTTAGCTTGATCTAGAAAAAGAAAACATGTCACTCGGGTAAGTAGGTTATAGTAGGTACCTACGCTCCAATATTTTGAGCTTCTATATTTAAACGTTCTCCACTAATTTAACCGTGGAAATATTAAACCTGTGTTTTATTTTTTCTGTTGTAGATCAATGTAGAATGTATATTCGATAAAAACAATATTTTCCCCATAACTTTACTACATTCGAGCTTGAATTTCGATATTCTGCCTATGTCACTATTGAACTTTTATATTCTCGGCGATGATAAAATGTACAGGACTTGTTAGGACTGAAACCGTTATCAGAAGTGTGGTAACAAATCTTCAATCTACCTACTAGAACAAAATACATAAATATGTATCTAAAACAGGAAAAAATAAAAAATCCGGAAAACTCACGTCAGAGAGAAAGCAACAAAGATAAAGTTAAAGTAAGCTAGCCGTGAACATATAGGATAGTTAAAGAGAGATAAGAGTCGGCGGCATTGTTCTTGTACGAGTTATCTTAAAAGTAAATGTTATTACAATTACAACACAGGTAGCTAGTGGAGGTCACGAAACCACTTGCTAATTTAGGCTAATCTATACAATATTACTTCCTTTAATTTCACTTACTTTTGTTCTCTTAGAGAGTTCAATAATTGATAGAATAAAGCAAGAGTCGCAAGATACATGAGCTGAAAATTACCCTCATTACATTTTCTAGGTACATTTGTTTAAATTAATTAATATGCATCACCTAATAGTATATTGCGTTAGCAAAAAACGAATGGAGTTTTTATTATTCTTTTTTCTAACGATGTACAAACGAACGTAATGAAAAAAAATTGGAAATTCGCATTTGGGGGTGCCAACTTTCACCCCCCATTTTTATATTTTTTGAATAACTTTTGTTTGAGAGGTGGACCAAAAAAACATTTAGTGGACAAACGAACCTGATGAAAAAAAACTGAAAATCGCGTTTGGGGGTACCAACTTCACTCATTTGTTTTGTGCATTTTTTTTAAACTACATTTTATATTATAACTAGCGGACCCGGCAGACGTTGTCCTGCCCAAACGTTGACTTGCCCGCCCTACCCCTACCCTACCCCTACCCCTACCCCTACTCTAACCCCTACCCCTACCCTACCTATTAAAAAAAATAAAAAAAATTAGGGGTGGACCACTCTTAAAATTTAGGGGGATGAAAAATAGATAGTAGCCGATTCTCAACCCTAACGGATATGCATACAAAATTTCATAAGGATCGGTCAAGCCGTTTCGGAGGAGTATGGGAACGAACATTGTGACGGGAGAATTTTATATATTAGATAAGTTAATTTGTGGTATACAACCGCTTCAAGGGAGACGTGATGGCATGGCACAAATTAAGGTCTTATCAACGGGATCTCAGCCAAGTAGGAAGTACACTGTACATGCTTGATGTGACATTGACCGTAGTGTCATTTAGTATTCCAGCTGTGTACTAACATGCGCCAAACTGTACCTAGGAACCAGCGCACCTTCTTAAACACTAACGTAAGATGAATTTAAAACATATCCACATTTATTTTTAGATCCCCTGTTCGAACTTTTAAGAAAAAGTCCTTTTAAGCTTTTCGAACCCTTTCGTGATAGATAAAATAATTAAGTAAGTTACCAAAAAGTTGGAAAAAATCTCAGAATACAGAACAAACCAGAATACGCATGCGCACTGAAGTATAAAAGCGTTACCTATATGTCCAAAATTATATGTACTTCTCACCACAATTTATCAATTTGGGATAATTTCTTATTATAAAGAGATAGGATAATATTCATAAACAATAACAACTATTCCATGTCCTTATTCATTTTTATTATATTGTCTTTTTATCAAGAAATACAACAACCGGGTACTCTATTTTAAAGTAGGTACTAATATTGTTAGCCTCATATTTAAAGAATTTATGGGGATTCTAGTTTATTCTGTATTTTGAGGAAAAAAATATATATAAAAATAATATAAATCTATACTAATATTACAAAGGTTGGAAGTTTGTATGTAGTGGGTAATCTCTTAAACTACTGAACCGATTCTAAAAATTATATTATTCTTCACGAATAGAATATAGCTACGATGATATCCCTAAATATAGGCTAAGTATATTTTATCTTGTTCAAAAATATCCACAGGCGAAGTTTTTTTTTACGGGTTGCCTTACAGCTCCCGAAACCGTGTTACGGTCCCAAGGTACCCAGCGGAAGACCAAGTCTCCCTCTTTAAGCCGATGGTATTTGTGAGGCTATTATATTTAGATGGAAAAGCCTCTAAGTTTGGATTATGTAAGTACATAAGTTTTTAATTATAAAAACCCATTGGTACTTGGCCGGGATCCGGGATCGAACCTGTGGTCTGCCTATCATATAAACGATCGCCAAATCGAATGAAGTAAGTATATGTTCGTATATATTCCTAAAATCTTAATATAAATCCTATTTTATTATAGTTATCTTTAAAACTTTTTACTTCTTCAAAATTGGTTAGAATGCAACCAATTTTATCATACGATGTTATATTTATATAAATCGTGATCCATATAAAGCATGTTAAGTAACAAGAATAAAGAGTTATTATTATAATCGATAGTAAAACCACAACATTCTCAGAATATATCTAGAAAACCAATATACCTATGAATAATTCCTACTAAATTGATTTTCCGTAGTTACTTAGATAGGATACGAACGCATATTAGCTATAGTTATCTTGGAGACGAAGAGCAGATTTTAAATACAAATTACTATAATCCCTTAAAATTTCATCAAAATATTTTTGCCGTTTCGGATTATTCAGGAAAATTTTAGTGCAGACACAATAATTTTAAAAACAGACGTAGCTAATGATGACTATACTGCACTAGGTATAATATCTATATATTATGGTTACACGGAAAATATGCTATAATATATAACATATATTGCCTATCGTGTTATACAGTAGGTATACGCTAGTCTGGACACGTTGAAAGAATGAAAGATTGACTAAAAAGCTTTATATGGCTGAAATGAAAGGGAATGCTGGCAGAGAACGACCTAGGAGTACTTTTATTGAACATTTCACACAATCGCCGAGCATGTATGAAAGGTATGATGAATATAAAAAAAGCGAAAGAGGTAGATATGTCAGGATGGTAACAAATGGCATTCGATTGTCTCTTGGGATAAAAGGCGATATTAATATACTCGTATATTACAGTATAGGTTGGTGACGTAATAGAAATATATATATATATGATATTTGCGTGTGTGGTCCCTCAAACATTACTAGTAATAGAAAATATACCATAATATGATACAATGTATAATAATATATATTATTTATACCTACGTCTGTGACGGGCTTTATGCTTCATGTAAATAGCGTAAAACCCCAGTAACATGATGATATCAATTAATTTTTAAATAACATAAGTGCAGTAATTTTTCCATATAGTTGTGTTTAATTAAATATAATATGAATAATAATCTCAGAAATAATATAAAATCGTAACATAATGGTGTAGTTATATCCTTATTTAGATTTTTTATATAATTGCCTTTTAATAAAAAAGTGTACCGACTTCAAAAAATATGCACTGAAAAGTGTGCTTCCCGCAAGCAAATGCACAAGTCACTATAAAAAAAATACACAAATCACTTCAAGTGTGCCCATAAAGTTTGAAGTTCTCGATTTCTCCAGGATCCCATCATCAGATCTGATGACCAGGGACCACCTGGAAAATAAACCCTTTCAAACAAAAAAAATAATTCCATATCGGTCCAGACGTCTACTAGTAATCGGAGAACATAATACATAAAAGAAAAGATTCCGACGAATTGCGAACCTCATCTTTTTTTGAAGTCGTTTAAAAAAGGAAGTCATATCAACTGCGTATGTACTCAATACCAAGTACGTGAATAAAATTTAAATGTCATCTATGATTTAAAAATTATAACACCGTTATTTTATGTTTGCTGTCTGTCTTTATGTATCGTTCACAATGTTATAATTCACTTCATTTCGATAGCAGCTTTTCAGGACAATCGGACAGACTTAAATCACAACTTTTTAATTTATCTAATTACAAAACAAACACACCATCACGACCTTTAAACCTTTCGGTGTGGCCAGAGACACCAGTAACAGCACTTTTAGCTAATTTAAGAGGTGTCTATAATTTTTTAGAAGAAGTGCAGACGCCGTACGTGCCCTTTAAAGCACGAGAAGTTATTGAGGACGAATTAAAGCAAATAAATACTCTTAAAGAAAATTTGTGCTTAGTATATTTAGTATTCACAAATACCATCGGCCTAAACGAGGGAGACTAGGTCTTCCGCTGATGGGTACCAAGGAACCGTAACATTGTTTCGGGAGCTGTAAGGCAACCCGTGAACAAAGAAAAAAAAAAAAGAGTTTTGAAACCGTCTCTCCCGATTTGAAACGCTCTTGAAAATAGATTGATAAAAATATGATTTGCACTCCGGTTGAATATTGCTTGGCATATTTTACTTGGTCGCAGCAGCTACACTTGACAGTTTATTTATTTGTCGATTTTTTTCAAGGTATTTTATTCTAAAAAAAAATATTGCTTTTTTTACGATAACACCTTTGAAAAATGTATGCGGTTAAAAATTTTTATAGTATTGTTGGCTGTATTTTTATTTGAGAGTGAATTTGAGTCCTGACACTTCAAACTATATAAGCATCGAAAATTTCACTTTTAAGAGATATAGTGTTTCCTGATAGACTTCACCTCAAAAGTCTAGGTACATTTAGTATCTAGGCTAGAGTATATCTTTTCTAACTAGATATTACCTAGATATTGATTCTATTTCATAATATAATAATTTCCACATTTCTATGACATAATCGTGAGCCAAGTAACAGGTAGTAATGATAATTACAGACTAACCCTCAGAAAGGTTCCAATACCCATTTACCTTCCTTGAAGTGTAATTGTGGAAGGTTATTTAACGCCTTCGTAACTATATGGAGCTGTAAGCTCTGCAGCTTAGGCTAAAAAATAAAGAAGAAATTATGATGAAATATGAATGTAGGTGTTTGGTTGGTAAAAACTAGCTTTCCAAAACAAAATAAAATATAGCCTATGTCACTCAGGGATATTGTAGCTTTCTAGCGGTTCAGTAGTTTCAAAGATTACCCCATACATTCAAACTTACAAACTTTACCTCTTTACAATATTAGTATACCTAAATGTCCACATTTAGAGAGTTACTATATTACAGGACAGAGGACATGCTTATTAGAGAAGAAAGTAAAGTGCCTTCCGAAACACGAAAAGTCGTTTATGGTCTCCAGGGTCCAAAAATTAATTATAACAACATACTTTCACGGCCTTTATACCTTGCGGTGTGCCCAGAGACATCGGTACAGAATCTACCATTTGCCAGTTCTCCATATTGAACAGAACAGGTGGCAAGCGCGTTGCTGCACTTAATGGACCTCGATGTGTCACTTCTTATAACGTAAATATCTGTTATTCTTAGAAGTTCGGACGCCGGCTTTACGTGCCCTCCATAAGCACAAGAAGTCGATTAAAGCTCATATTGGTGCTTAGCATATTTTTTGGAACGAGTGGGAATTGAATCTGGGACCTCCCGGTTTCAAGACGACGCTCTACCAATTAAGCTATGGATATAAAATATCGATAGGATATCCTGTTAATTTAAATTAAAATTAATTATGACAGTATTATAAAATTACCTATATATATATTTCTGCAAAACTCGACCGTACTTTTCGAGTCGGTGAACTTAAGGTTCCATTTAACATGATGCAATTTTACGTAAGGTTCAATTTAACGGGGAACCTCGGGGTAATCTTTGTTATCAGCACTAAACAACAAAGTATGCAAAAGTGCAATTACAATACATTTGACCTCAATATATATTGTACTTGCTGATTTTCTATAACACGTCCAATTTAAAATTACAAGGAAGTTAATCGAATTCCCTGAGAACAGAGCAACTATTAAACGCGGCAGGAGTAAAAATATCTGTGTGCGACCGTCCGTCGCTCCAGGTTTAAAAATAGCTACCGTTCCCATCAACAGGAATACACAGCGTGATTTCTTACATCAATACTTCACGTGTTATTTTCCTGTATAACCTAAATTTTAGAAAAAATGTCGCAGAAAAACGATGGTTTCTTTAAAAATTTCCACGACACCATAAATAAAACACTTGACATGACGGTGACAAATAATTTTGTTAATTTGGAGACTAATGCTAAACGCGTTTGGTATCTTTGCAGTCTTCCTGTTGTGAAAGATTACGATTTGACCGACGATTTGGGAATTCGAGAAAATAGTGCCAGTTTCTATGAGAAAAAGGATTTAGAGAAAGCGCGCGGTTTGAAGGCAGAGGGCAATAATGCTGTGCAAAAGGGAGATTGGATTTCTGCATTGAAACTTTATAGTCAAAGTTTGTTGTTTATGCCCAATAAAGAAGGTAACTTTCTTTATATTTTTAACTTTATTTAGATTGATTTATTTCGATGCCCTAATTTTACTTTTATTTGTATCAAAATGAAGAACTTGCGGCTTACATATAACTAAGGTAGCAGTTGCTAGTGATGTCGCATGCATAAAATTAGGTGCAATAATCTTAATGTGCCCGTAGAGGTAATTTGATATAATACATATGTTTGATATTCAACAACCCTACTTAAAAAAATACTTATAAATATTTCAAGTGACGAATTTCCAGACATATTTTTTGTAGACACAGGTGAAGACGTTGAAACAAGTGTTTCTAGCCACGCCGCTTAATCTATAAAAACCGTTAAATTTTTCAGCTGAAGAAATGGCAGTAGTCTTGGCAAATCGTTCTGCCGCTTTAAATCATTTGGAACAGCATGAGGACGCTATTGCTGATATCCGGAGATGTCTATCATACGTTTATCCACATAACTTGAAATACAAAGTGTTTGAGAGAAGGGCTCGATGTTTGTTAGTGCTCAAGAGGAATGATGAAGCTATAAAGGCTTTTCAGTAAGTTTTATACTTGATTTGTAATGTCACCTGAAAACGCCTGAATAGTAGATTACACATTGTCAAAATCCATTACATCCCGGTCAGCGGCCGCTGAGCGGAGTAAAAGTATTTTCATATGAATTTTCCTTTCGCATATTTGTACGACTGCAACTTTCGGTTCAACTTTTAGTTCAAATATCAAACACCTATTTTTTTTTCAGAGAAACAATCAGCTCATTAGACGATGCCAAACTCGACAAAGCTAAAAAACATAAAATGCAGACTGACGCTCAACTAATGGTTGAAGTTCTCAGAAAGGGTCAGGCACTTGCAGGAAACCCTAAAGACCCGGAACCATTAAGAAAAACTGCACCTAAGCCAAAACTTCTTGGAAAATTTAATCCAAATTACCCAGCTGCGTCAGACGCCATACAGATAGAAGTTGATACAATTAAAGGTCGGTTTGCAACTGCAACTAGAGACATTATAGCTGGAGAGACTGTCTTAATAGAAACACCATACAGCAGTGTTTTGCTTGGAGAATTTTCGAAGACGCATTGTCAAAATTGTTTTGTAAAGTAAGTACCTATCGATTGTCTGCCATGTTTTTGTTATAGGTAACCTTGTGAAGCAAAATTCGAATAACGTGTATCGAAATGGTTCTAAAGGTTCTTCAGTGAATTTTCCCCCCGTACTCCATTCTTGTACCACTCCTTATATGATGTTACTGTGAAGACTAAAATATACCCACCGTACAAGCACGTAGCCAGGGGGAGGGTCCAGTGGGTCCGGACCCTCCCCGAAATCCGTCACCGACACTTTTTGAAATTGAGAATTTTAAAAAGTAGGTAATTACTATCAGTTCAGCTAGGCTGATGAGATCGAGTCAAGCGAGCTAGGATATTGACCTATTGCAGAAAATATGTAATAAAAGGTAAAGTCGAACTTTGTGCTTATTTTTTCAAAATAATGGCTTGGTTGGTGGCTACGTGCTTGCTACCGTACCACCAAATGTAGGGCAAAAGGGGTTTCTTTTTTCTTCACGGGTTGCCGTGTTACTGTTCCAGGGTGCCCAGCGGAAGACCAAGTTTCCCTCGTTTAGCGTTTAGTTATGGTATTTGTGAGGCTATACCTAACAAGAGGCTAGTTCTCTTGAGGTATATTTAGATGGAAAAGAGAATTGTTTTATGTTATAGTCAATCACGTCGTAAAGACTCAATCAATTTGGATAAAATTTGATACCTACCTGTAGAGACAGCAGCTGGATAGGACCTAGCCAGGAAATTGATTTCTGTTTATAACGCAAACATATTTACTTTACTTACAGATGTCCAATACCGCTTCCATGCCCCAGATGCCCTAATGTAATATTCTGTAGCGAAAAATGTTTAGAGATAGCACTCAAAACATACCATGCCTACGAGTGCTCTATTTTGCCTCTCATATGGAAATCTGGATGTTCCATAACCTGCCATATTGCATTGAGAATAATTACCCAAAACACTCTAGAATATTTCAACAAAATTAATGAAGAATTAGATACAAAACCAAACGGAGTGTACAAATCTAATGACTATAGAAACGTGTATAATTTGGTGTCACACGAAGATAAACGAACAAAACAAGACTTTGTACATAGATCTCAGATGGCCATATTTTTGGTAAAATTGTTGGAAATTAATGGATATTTTGATAGCAAACCTAGAGAAATTTCAACTGACGAACTTAAAACCATGGCAGTAGCTGACAAATACAAAGATAGTGTGGAATTGATTGGAGGTCTTATATTAAAGAATCTTCAAATTTTACAATTTAATGCACATGAAGTATTTGAACTGCAATGTTCTAAACCAAATGTAGGTAAAAATGTGATCAAGCATGAAGGAAATTCAATGTTTTTAGCTGGAGCTGTATTCCCAACACTAGCATTGTTCAATCATTCTTGTGATCCTGGTATTGTACGGTAAGATTATTTGTATATTTTCATAATCTAGGATGTCTTTTGCTGTGGATATTAAAGTTGGACCATGGACTCGAAACATATATCTGTAGGTATTTTTGATACAAATATTTTGTTCGATCTGGGATGCTTCTGGGAGATTTGCAAGGAACCTGGGCGGTGAACGTAGAAAAATTCACCAATAGGATTCCGCCAGCCGTACCAAAACCCTTTTTTATAGTGTAGACTGTAAATCATGTTTAGGTATAAGGGGTGGAGGGTGGAGGGGTATGTAATGGTATGTTTAAAATACGTTGATAATGATAAAGATATTATGGAGAGGTCGCAAGATATTCACAAAATTGTTGGCTCTTTAAACAAGCGTATAATGTATCTATTAATTTATTCGACAGTTACTTCGTTGGATCAACAATCGTCGTAAAGGCTGTAAAGAACATCAGTAAAGGTCAAGAAGTTGCTGAGAACTATGGACCTATATTCACAACTGTTGCGAAGGAAAACCGGCAAGAACAACTAAAGGACCAATATTGGTTCGATTGTACTTGTGTACCGTGCCAAGAAGAATGGCCGTTGTATGACAATATGAATGAAAATTATATGCGATTCAAGTATGTATAAATTGGAGTATACTATAACTAAACCTGACTCGATTCCCACAGAGGCCATGTAAGAATGGGTTTTCTAATTAAAATTCTATTTACTTTATTGTACCTACATAATTCGACAAATCATACTAGGTTTTTCTCTCATCTCAGCTGACTACTCGTTAAGGATAACCTCACAAATACCAATGGCTGGTGGAAGACTTTGTCTTCAGCTGGCTAGCCTGAGGCCGGAGCGGTAAGGTAACCCGTGTAGATAAAAAAAATATATGGATGAAGTAGAATAAGTTGATATATCACCCCCCCCCCCCCTTGGGGCAAGAGCTTAGTTAGCATGGCTCTTTCTCCAGATTTTATACCTACCACGAAATTTTATAGGTACCTAATACATTGAATTCTAAAGTTGCCCAGAAAGCTTATGCGGTACGCTATACCAAAAAATCAAGAAATAATAATAATAATTAAATTGTCACACTATTAAACTAGGTATAATATTGTAATTTTGCAGATGTGATTCTGATAGACCGTGCACCAACGTAGTGGCTGTACCGCATGATTGTAAAGAGTTCATGGTACAATGCGGTCTATGTCAACAATACACGAACATATTAAAAGGACTTAAATCCTTACAGGTAAATATTTATTTCCGTAGGCACGACACCAATTAGATATGAATTGTCACTTCTTTTACACAAAGAAAGCAGGATTCACGTTGTGGTGCTTGACGAACTGGTCAGATCGGAGTCGTTAGTATCGTTTTGTGTCGCGAGACAGAGCTCTAGAGAAATAGTTAATTGTGTTACCTATCATTATTTATTATGTTGGTAGGTATATTAGAATAATATTATAAAGAGGTAAAGTTTGTAAGTTTGGATGTAAGGGAGTATCTAATCTCGATAATCCGATTCTAAAAAATATTTCACTAATGAAAAGCTACGATAGCCCGACATAGGCTATATTTTATTTTGTTCGAAAATATCCACGGGTGAAGCCGGGGGCGGAAAGCTAGTTTCCATATAAAGTAAAATTATATACTTAATTAATTGTGATATACCGCTTCACGCCTCCATTGGTATATTATTATACTTAAAAATTTAAATGGACATCAGCTTTAAAATAAAATTAAAAAATTAAAACCAAACACAATACCTATGAGTACCCGTTTTTTGGGATCAGTGAGCTCATAATATTGTATTTTCATCAGACTAGAGTCATTTCGCTAAATATAAAACGTGTAAAAATTGAATAGAAAATATCACTAACTGCAAATCGTCTGTTGCCCTTAGAGTAGCCAAGATTCAACAACCTTCTCCATTAGCAATAGGTACCTATTTTTTTTTACGAGTTGCCTTACTTATAAACTGTGTTATGGTGCCTGCAATGGGTACCTAGCGGAAGACTAGTTGTCTCCCTCTTTTAGCCGCTTTTCGAAATATTTAGCCCCTCAAAATAAATGAACTATATCTAGATCTAGATGACCTATAGGTATATGTGCCTCGTTGACTATTACTTATTTACTTGTAATTTTCCTAAAACCATTAAAATATCTGTATCGCGTTCAATATAAAATAACAAATGCGAAAATAATAAATAAACATACCACAATAACTACTACTACAAACATCAAATCCCTAAACTAATTCAATTTTATATTATCACTTATACGACTATGAAGTCACGATTTTCGCTCTAACTTGAAAAGCAAACAATATTTGGAATACAGACGACATAATATTATTTAACAATTTGTATCAAAATTAACATGTATGTGAAAACAATAAATTGCAAATAGCGACTCCGCGTAAATACGTCTCGATTATTATTTTTCCAGTGTACCTAGGTTGTTACAGGCAACAGAGGCAACACACGTTTATATTTCTCAATTTAGCTCAACTTATTTTGCGAGTAGGTACCTAACCAATTTCAGCTAAGTACTTAGTTTGTTTTACTGTAAATTAACCTATATGCTCTGTACTTTTTGATCACCAAATGCAGTGTTACCAATTTAAAGGGAAGTCTTTCGCGAAACCCACTCTACTATGCGTTTGTCTCCTTATATACATTTATCCCTTTAAATTTTCTACTTAAAAAATAGATTAGAATTAGTTTTGAAAAGGTCGTTTTCAAGTAGATTTGTGGTTTTTCTAACCTTGCTGTAGCAGCTTAACCACTGTTACTCACAGCTACATAATCACTATACTATGACCGCTAGCCTTTTTCAATAGGTCTGTAAATAAGAAATTAAACACAATTATTGTTTTAATATTATGTAATAGTGAAATAGGTCCCTATTGACAAAACGTAAAAAAACTACTAGGTACATACTTAACATTAAAAACAATTATCAACTTGTAAATGTGCTCATAATTCTACTTTAAAACATAGGTTTTCATTTTCAATCAGACTTTCAACAATTTCTGACATAATTTCTTTTTTTTTCTTCACGGGGGTGTTACGGTTCCAGGGTACCCAGCGGAAGACCTAGTCTCCCTCGTTTAGCCGATGGTATTTGTCTACCTAACGAGTGGCTATTTCTGTAGAGGTATATTTAGATGGAAAAGCCTCTAAGTGTGGTTTGTCGGATTATGTACTTAAATTTTTAATTAAAAAAACCATTGGTACATGGCCGGGATCCAGAATCGAACCCGTGGTCTGCCTAGTTAATACCAGACGTCATCACCACGTCACACTAGCCACCGACGCACCTGACATAATTCATTTATGATATCCTGAACATTAATTCTACTTTTTGTACATCACCTTTCAAACACGAGATTTTGTTGCCCAGAAACTACCTATATGGTCGCGTCATGTAAAATGAGCGCAATTCCTCCGCTCAGTTAATGAATTTTTGCCTTCTTAAAAGAGCAGGTCGACTGCCAGCTCTCTTTTACAGAGCATAATAGGTATACATTTGAAAATTACAATATGCGTTCAAAATACTATTTATTAAAATTATAACAACAATTATGTAAAATTTCTTCAACGCCAGAAATGTTATTGGTTACAAAAAAAATAAGTTATTTTTGAGATTCTTTTCATTCACATTGTCTAAAGTTTATGGCCGATATGCTATTCTCGATCTTAAATAAAATAGTGCCTTTGAAAATTTGTCTATATTATAAATTGACTATCTTTGGACTGGCGCCGAGCAAGCAATATATTTTGCAGCAGTTTTTATGCAATAACTATAAACTACAGTGTAATTTATAAACGAGTAAACGAAAAGTATTTTTTTAATTCTTTTTTACTTTAATAGCTCTGTCTTACTGAACAACTGTGTCACTCTCTTTTGCCATTCAATATGATAGAGTGAGACAAGACATACAGTCAATACCGATCATAACGACGTTGAAAGGAGTGTACACAAACTTTTTATCTGATAGTTGTTGTAAGTGGTATGCATGCATAGAAGATTCGAAAATACATAGGTTTTTCAGACATATTTAATTTTTAATTGTTTAAACGATCTGTTTATGACTCTTAAACTACGTAAAAACGCACGGATATAATATGAATGCCTCCGAAGTAGGCTACGAACCATTACTAAGCCAGAGCAACCATAAACAAGTAGAAGAAACTTTGTAAGTACATCCTCCTACGAATAATATAAAATAATGTTTTGTTTAGTTTTTGGTTGTTATAGCCGATTTATTTCGATAAACATTTGTCGCTTTACCCGATGTCGTTATAAGCGGTATGTTTATATAAGTTTGTATAGAGGCCGAGACCTCCAGATTTCGTCGTAATACCCGTGCTAAGCGATATCGATATAACAGATTTTGACTGTATTATAACTAAGCAGTTGTAAAACTGTTTATTTTTAAAGCTCAACTGCAATTAATACATATATACTCCATAAACGGTTGTATGACAAAACATAGTGGTGCTTCTATACAGTTCACTGGTGTAGTCGTCAGTCTCAGGGTCCCATATGCACCTCTGCCCACATTTGATTCCGGCCCCTCTCATCTCCACTATAGTGGAGGTGACTAATATTTTAAATCTGCAATTTTTAATTTTTAGATAAATTATGAGGAAGAAATATATTTTTTGATTACTATCAGTTCCAGACTTTTAAAATTTTTAAATGCAGTAGTAGTAACTTTTTATTTTTTTTTATAAAATAAAATACTGCCTTGCGTTAATTGGCGCCCGAACCGAATTATAAGTTCATACCTATAATATTAGACACTAGCGACCAGCCCCCGGCTTCGCACGGGTACAATATCATTTTACAACAATTTGACTATTTACACAATACGTAATTTAAATAATAAATATGATTATTCCTAGTTAAAGATACCGCTACCGCTGACTTTTTTGTAGATAATTTTATTCTACACAATTATTTCCTATATAATTTTATTATATCTCTTGCGGCATACATTTTTCCACCGGCTTGACTCACTAATACTGTTAATGCTCAGCTCCTAAACATGATACATCCATGTTTGATACTCGTAAACCTTCCTTATGAATCAATCTTTCTAAATGTGAAAACCGCAATAAGTAGTTTCGGCGTAAATCGGGCACAGACAGACTGACACGGCGGAGGACTGTGTATTATAATATGTAGTGATGGCAAACGAACCTCTTCATGCCCAATTCCTGCACCCGTTGTCGTACAGTGTTAGCTATAGCCTTACACCAGCGCGGCGCTTGGTCGTTACGGTACTCGCGCCCCATCAGTTGCTCCTGCATTGTCGACAGCATGATATCTCTAACATTTTGCGCTTGAAATCTGTAATTATGAGAAACAAATGTCCATAATATGGATTATTAATTAATTTAGTACGATATAGAATAATTTGAATGTGAAATAAATTACAACCACAGTCGAGCAGTCGGCATCTATACCTCACTGCTTTCGAAAGGGCGGAAGTGCCACTGTAGTATTTATTAAAAAACATATTTAAGGTGGTTCGTTTTCCATACAAAAAGTTATTTTTTATTGATTTCGCGCAACATAAAAGCCGAAAATAGTTAAGTAAGCACATATTTAGACATTTTTACTGTTTAGTTAATTAGTTTATCTTAATTACATTTTTGTATGGAAAACGAACCACCTTAAGTAGTGTTTATTGATAATTATTTCTTCATCACCGAGCTGAAGAAATGGATGTCACAGAATCCATACACTTGAAACAATAGTCGATTCCACTAGTCACGTGAGGGTGCCTGACGGACGTCTCTAGAACGTTTTCTATGATGCTTTATTGCATTATGATTATTTTACATTTGTAATCTCATATTTTTTAATTTGCAAACAGACCTTTTAAACCAAAGTCTAATGCGACCGGCCTTTTTACGTGTCACATACTATAATTATTTTCACATTTGAATGAAGGCCATAAAAATAGACTAGAAATTAGAATTAACTTACCTATCTCCAAGATCTGGTCGTATTTCATACTTGGGAGGATCCAAGGGTTTGTCAGCTGCTACTGGTGTAAGAACAGCTTGACTCGCACCCTGTCCAGCTGCTACCGTCGGCTCCTCGCCCAATGCTAGAATGTGACATTCTGATTTTCATCAAAGATTTATTAGCTATAAGAACCTGCTCTTAACTGAATTGACAAGATACTTGTGTACCTATGTAATGGAAAAACAACATCAAAATCGGTAAAGCCCTTTTGGAGAAATATACCGTCATTATTAAAAGGTGATTCTAGGGTTTCATTGACACATGGGCAAAGGTCCAGCTTTAAATCCTAGTGAGTTTAATCGTATAACGTAATATATTAAGACAGATTTTAACAATTTTCCCCCTGCTCACCCCCCAGCACTGCCCACTCACTGGGCAAAAATGTATGGCCAGAAACAAAACACTGCCGATTATGTATTATCGACGCAAAGTGAGTCTTATCTGAATGGAATTAGACTCATATTGGCTTAAATAAGTGAACTAAGGGAAACTTCTGTATGTTATTAGTATTATTGTTTTCTCTGTGGCCAAATGGCAAAATCAGAACTGTCTGTCCATTCATATGTATAGTAAGGCTAGCTCTCCAAACATAAAACTAGCTATATTTCTATATTAATACCTCTTCATGGTAATTTTTAATTAGGAGAATATTATGTGAGATATGAGTTTCTAAAGGTTTAACAATAGATGTCCCTCTAACTTTACAACATGATTAAAAAATCTGTGTAAATTCAGGATAGTATGTAGTTGAACTTAATTAATATTTTTAAGCAAGATGTTATGTTAATTTTTTTATTTTCATTCAAGTCTTATTATTTCCATTTCTTTAGTCTCAATTATCTAATATCACAAGCAATACTTACATCCAGCTTCCTCATCATCAGCCATTGTCATTAGTTATTTCTATTTATTGTAGTTAATTCACCAACTCTGAAAGTTAGAAATCATAAAGTCAAAAATATAGAATCAATTTCATTTAATTGTTTTAGTGCCACATAGGCTACCAATATTAATAGACTTGTCAAAATATAAAAGTGTATTAAATTAATGAACTTTCCTAGGCATCAACTTCTGAAATCATAAAATGATCTGAATATTATGAAGCATTATTATGGGAGCATCATCAAAGAATGTACCTAACATGAGTCTGGCAAACATTCTTTGGCCCAACTCTTATACAAAACTCAAAATTGCCTCCAAAATCTTTTAAAACAAAGCCCCCTGCAATGTTGGTACATGGACTCCATAGATTTAATCATACAAAAGGTACAAAAGGTTTATGTATATTATTTATTATACACTAGCTGTGCCTTGCGGTAGCACCCGCATTAATGGTTACTGCTCCACTCGTTACAGCTCCTATGACCATTAGGAGCTGAGTAATAATAGTAGTGAATCATGTAGGTAGGGGAAAAAACTATTATCATTGTTTTTGAAATTTAAATTAATATAATTTTCCCAGGATACTGATATGATGCTGAGACTTGCCAACTATTCAATGGTTGAAGGAAAATATGGTGACGCAGTGAAGAAATTTGTAGAGGTGTTAAAACTATTTGATAGCACTCTTGTACCCCCATACAAGTCTTACTACGATTGTGTACAGAACTTGCGTCGCTGCATGCTGTCATTGGGAAACTATAGCATTGTTTGATTTTAATATTTTGTTAACAAAATTAATGTTTTTAATATAAAAATGTTATTGGACATTACTAATAGTGGAGTTTTATTTTAATTACATGTAAATTTACATTTACCTATGAAATAATTTTTATATTCTATACCAATGTTTACTTGATAAGATAAATAAAAGAAATGGCTTGACAAATAAACTTGATGTTCACCAATTTATAATTTGTTACTATACAGATGTAGAAACAGCCATACTGTTAATAGAAACATAATTTACAACAGAAATGTTCAGAATTCAGGACTTACAATTGCTAATCTAGGTAAATAGAACACCTAAACAATAATATATTATGTAGTAGTTTCTTTTGGTGGGTTGCCATACAGCTACCAAAACCATGCTATTGGTCGCATGGTACCCAGCCAATGGTATTTGTGAAGCTATACCTAATGAGTGGCCAGTTCTGTTGAGATATACTTAGATGGAAAAGCCTCTAACTGTGGTTTTTCAGATTATGTACCTACATAAGTTTTTAATAATAAAAAGCCCATTTATACACATAGTTGGTACATCCGTGGCCCTCTGAAAATGCAGCTCAAAAACAGGTTGTTTAATATGGAAAACTAGCTATAGCTTAGGCCACATTTATAAAGGCTGCGACTGTCTAATACTTAATAGACATTGGTGTAGCCAAAGGGGCGCGAGTCAAAACTAAAACTAGTGATAAAACTTTGAACATTGGGACATAGCAAAGAGATTCAATAATAATTATTTGAATCTCTTTGAGACATACAGTTTTGGCAGGGGGCGCGGGTGGTCACGGGCAAAGCCCACCCCAGAAAGTGTAGTGTTTACCCCCAGAAATTAAAGTTGTGTTAAATAAAATTATTGTGAGACAAATCAGCCCAAAATAAAGACAGAGAATATAGCTAGCAAGGTATAAAATTTGGAAATTATAAGTAGTTGCAAAAAACCTAACCTATAATTATGTTCTTATTATCTAATGTAAAACGTTTTATTATACTCACCTCAGCAAGATCCTTCAAATAACATAATAATATAGTTTAACTTGAAGACAATTTTTTAAGTCCTTTATTATATCGTTTATCTAGCTATAAACAAATTATAATCAATCAATACACAAACACAACACAAGTTCGTTACCATGACAACGACAACAAAAAATTAAAATACATAGAGTAGAGTTGAAAGTTGAAATCACAGAGCAAAAAAAGTAAAAAAAATGCAGTTTTCTATTTATATATTTTTTTAATATTCTTACCCCCAGTTTCTGAAAGGTTGATCAACAGTTAATCTGCGATTAGTAAACATGACAGTTGTAAAATACGTGAAAATGTATGGACTTTGACAGTTGTTAATTAACTAATCGTTGGTTAACTTTGACAAGGCTTTCAGAAACTGGGGGTTAGTGTTATGTTTAGTTTTTAATTTACTTCTTCTTCTTCTTTTTTATTATGGCTCCACCAATGTTCATCGGTGATTTGCCAATGTCAAGTATTATAGCCTTTATAGTGTTTATAGCCGATAAATCGGTATTTAAGATAATCCCGCCGACCGTGATATGTCCTATTAATCACTGACTAATCACAACCATCACAGCACGGACGGGATTAAACTGGATTCCCCAACACGTCTTCGCGGCGCGTGCGCTTTCCACCAAGGCGTAAATTTGGATTTTAAGTTGAAATGATGGATTTAAATTTGATTGACTGTTATATTTTTTACAACCAAATTTTTATTCCTTTGCTTAATTGGTAAGTTAAAAAGTAATATGTCAACAACGTATATTGTCTATGACACGATTTGTTGTTTGTTATTGTCATAGAGTAATTTGGTTATTGTAAATCCGTAATATACGTACGATTTTTAAGGAATTCTTTTTATTTTAGGTTTTAAAGTTATTATTTGAATGGCTACTTACGATAATAAACACTGGCTATTAACTAATATAAGGAACTCATTCATTTCAACAGATGACACGGGCATGTGTGAAATTGTTATGGCTGGGGAGAACTTCCCCAAGTTATTTCACAGCAAAGCTATTGAAGAGAGGAACAGGATAAAGGAACTGACACCAACTATTGCTGGTACCCTGGAGGCCGTCACTGAAGAAGTTGATAGAGAAATAGTGACTGAGTACGACCCATACCCAGATATGGAGGAAAGTGAAGATGATGACCTAATTAATGGAAGCTACATACGCTATGACGACTTTGGACCTCACAGGTTAGTTTGGCAATTTGATCGTATTATGCATTTTACTTTCCACATTATATCTGTCATAATTTTTAGTCGCTAGTGACATGTTTATTATGTTAACAGTCGTTTTAGATTATGGAAGTTGTAGTAGTTGTTGTATGGAAGTGTGTATTAAGTTGCATTTGAGTGTAGATTAGCTAAATGGAGCTAGCACAATAGACTATCATCAGCTAAAATTTTGTGTTAACTAAAAGTAAAGAACAATTATTATTCATAACATTTTTATTTACTTTCAGGCAGAGATCTAATACTGCTCAATGGCTAGATAAAAAAGAGCAAGCCTTGAAGAAAGCTGCAAAAATTAAAGTAATAAAGTGGGAAAATCCTCACATAGAATACACAGATGAAGAAAAGGCACAAATGTTTCCTAAGAAAGATCTAAAACATCACACTCGTGAAAACTCCAAATCTTTACTAACGGACCAACTACAAAAATGCCCCCATCTACCCCATCGCCAATATCTGGAATATGCAAAGTTTGATGGGACAGCACAATTAGGATTGCCGACTAAGACATTCAAAATATTTATGACCATGTTGTCTGAACATCACCAGAATTATCCCATAATTGTGTGTGTTATTGCTAGTGCAAAGATTCAAGACTTAATTGGATTTACATGCTACAAATATAGGTAAAATTTATAATTTAATTAATAATTAGTAACTCGCATTTGATCATAGCATGATGTTATACAGTCTATAACCTTCCTCAAGATTTGGGCTATCAAATGTGTAGTTCCAGAGATTAGTACGTTCAAACAAACAAACAAGCTCTTCAACCGTATAATTAGTATAGATTTCTTTGGTAAAACATTGAATGACCAATGCATAAACAACATAACTTGATAACATTAGGGACTAGTTACTTATAGGCTTTTCCATCTAAATATACCTCAACCATTAGGTATAGCCTCACAAACTTGATATTCCGCTGGGTACCCTGGAATCCATAACATGGTTCAAAGCTCTAAGGCAAGTATGTTTTATGAATGTAATCATAAAGTTATATAATATTTCAGCATTGAACATCCAGACATAACTCTTGGCTCTGCACAGAACTACGGACTTTGTATAGCAGAAGACGATGGTGAAGTTGATTGGGCCTTTCCCTGCTTAGACTCAAACGAACCATGCTCTAAATTTGGCTTCACATGTCTGGGCCTCGTAGACTTAAAATGCAAGAGTGCGCTGCAACACACAACCAGTTCTATAGAAGATGCTGGTAGCGGGGCCTTCCAAATGATTTTTCCAAAAATAACCGAGTCAGGTCATAGTCAAATGAATCCCTCTAGACATAATACTGGAGGTAGTGCTACTTCTGAGGCTGTTTTGAATGCCTTGCAAGCTGTTAATGATGGTAAGATGACTACATTTTTTTATATGGTAAATGCAGGAGAAATCTATAAAAAATGTACCATGCACCAATGGGTTTTTTATAATAAAAAATCTATGTACATTATCCAACAAACCATACAAAGAGGCTTTCCATCAGAGACCTCAACAGAGATGGCCACTCCTTAGGTATAGCCTCAAAAAATCATTGGCTAAATGAGGAAAAATTTGTCTACTACTGGGTATATATTATTTGAAAAGTCATTAGGGATATTGAAATTTAATTACTTACATTGCTGTTTTTAGAAATGTTTTTATGTAATTTGATAATGTTAAATTCATGCATATAAAATGGCATATCTGCACAAAACAAACAAAACACACTCCTATATAACTTGCAATGTGGCCAGAGACACCAGTAACTTCCACGGCTAAACACTGAACAGATTTTGATGCAGCTTGAATTCTAGGGAAGGACATAGCCAACATAGGCTACGTTTTTCTTCCCTAGGAGGGAATAAAAAGTTAGTATGGGTCCCATGGGGTAGTCGATAGCCTAATTGGTAGGACGGTGGACTTGAAACCAGAGATCCCGGGTTCGAATCCTACCCCTTGCCAAAATGCTAAGCACCAATTTTCTTTAAGAATATGTGCTTAAATCGACACCTCGTGCTCTGGAGGGCACGTAAAGCCGGCGTCTGGTCACCAACCCGCCTGCCAAGCGTGGTGACTATGGCAATTCCTCTCAATGAGCACCACTAAAAATGGTGCACTAGAGGGGGACCATAATCCAGCAGTGGATTTTAAAAGGTTGATGATGATGATGGGTCCCACAGGCGAAACCATGGCGAACAGCTAGTCTGGTTATAAATAAAACTTTGTATAATTTTATATAATAAATATTTTATGGAATCCAGTTAAATACAGCATTATTTTAGCCATTTAATGTTAACAAACGTTAATTAAGACAATTGACAGCTGATTCTGGAATCATTAACTATTTGATCAAATTTTCAGATAGGAAAGGCTCAAATATATGTGACCCAGATTTAGATAAGATTCAGTCACACATAATGGCAACAGAAGCGCCACAGTACAAGGCATACAGAGTGCAACTACTGCACAAAGTTCGGACCAACACCACTGTACAGTTAGGTATATCACTGGACAGAATAGAAGTGGAACCTTCACACTCGAGCAATAATAAGTTTTGGGTGTGTATTATAATGTTCAGTTTTTCTTTTATATAAGTACAACAACAACAACAACAGCAACACACCTTCACAGCCTGTAACAGTGTCCACCTTTTGCCAGTTTAATTGGAATTAAACAATTAAATTAAAAAATTAAACTGGTATAATATTGCAAAAAATTACTTCTGTTATAGAAGTGACTCATCTATATAGTTCAATTAAGTGCAGCAGGCTGCCACCAGTTCCGTTTAGTATGGACAACTGGCAAAAAGTGGACACTGTTACTGGTGTCTCTGGCCACACTGCAAGCTATAAAAGCTGTGAAGATTTGTGTGGTCCACATACTTTAAGAAATCCAGTCATAATAAAAGGTTAGGCAATGTATTCCATAAGAACGTGCTGACGACTTTGCCCCCTTCAGCCCTTATATTTATTTTTACACACAACAATATAAAAAAACTTTTAAACTTTTTAAAGTAAAAAGTAAGGTATGTTTTTATATTTTCTGTTCATAAGTTATTTTAAAAAATGTTAAATCTTGGTAATAATTTTAAAATGCATATTTAAAAAAATATTCGAAAATTGACATTGGAATAATACTTCATACATAGTACAACACGGGACAGTACGCCTTTCTAGTATGTAGTGACGCAGACTAGTTAAAAAAACTATTGTTGTTTTTCAGGGGCGAGCCAAATACTTTCAGCACACCATAGATACAGTGGCGTGGTGTCAAATCATGGAAGCTAAATCCAACAAAACTGTATTCCGGCTTGTGTATTCTCCTGGAAACGCTCTTTACAATGACCGAACTACGACAGGTATGTCCTAAGTCCTAACGATGCGTTTAAATTGCAATTGCAAATGAGTGTTTTATTAAAAAGGACTTGAATGCCTTATAAAATTGTCCATATAGGCCAATCAAAACAGTCTTGGGTTATTTATTGTCAGTGCCTATTTAGGGCCTCCCTTAAAATCAAATTCTTAAAAGTGCGGAAACTGACATGCCTAAGGCTCTGTAATTTTTTTTTAAATAATTTATTAATATTTTATTACAGGGCATGTAGGCTTCTTCCATCCAAATGCGCCATTCAAGCATCACGACTTTGAGTCCGACCATGAAACTGCCAAGGAGATTGTGGAAAAAATAAATAGAATATTAGATCTACGTAACAGTCCTTGTCGACGTGAATATAAAACAGCTAAAGAAAAAAAACTACAGAGCAGAAGGAGTTTTCACAACCCCAGGAATATTGCTTGTACCTAGTGTTTAATATGTAATACAAATATACTTCAGCGTATGATATTTTCAACATGCCTCGCACAGTGGTTCTTGCAGAAACCACAATAAAAAAGCTTTTTTCAATCCATTTTCCATTGAAATTATTTTATAAGTCTATAATCCTTGATAATGCTTAGTTTATTGTATGAATACTCATACAATGCATCATACCATGTTCATTGCATATAATGAATATGGAAGTAGCCAATAATTTAATACATTTATTTATATATGTAAATAAATATTGATTTTAAGTATTATGTAACAATGTATCATAATTTTATTGAAAATGCTATTGATTTTTTTGTTGTAAGAACTAAATGTTAATTGAATTTGTCATTTTGTATGAAATTAAAACAATTTTAGTCAATAGATACAGTTTCCAAACGAATTTTTAATGTAACAAGTTGTATAATAGATACAAAAGTTTTATTATTTATTAGTTTTCAATTTTTTTATTTCAATTTATTAGTTTTATGTATAAATAAATGATTATAGTTTTCTTGTGTAAAACATGACATTTATTCAAAATATTATTTGCTACTGATGAATGGTGAAAAAGCTATTTCGTTTCTTCATTCTCTATGCATAGAAGACTGTCTGTAATACTAACTGAAAATAAGGGGGGGTTAGCATGTGTTTTGATGGGAATTCGGAACAAACACACATCACTTCACGGCCTTTATACCCTTGCAGTGTGGCCAATGTCCACTTTTTTCCATTTGTCCATATAAAACAGAACAGGAGGCAACTACGAGCAGTTGATTAGATTTTGCGGCACAAGTGGTATTTGAACCACTTATTATTAACCATTAATTATCAATACACACTCCTTTTTTATTAATGGGAATTTGAAAGCTTTTTCCATGGAAAAGTTATGGATTTGAGTCTAAAGAAACTCGTTCCATTCTTAGATATCGCGCACTGTACATCTTTCTTTATGTTAGGGAACCTATTATCTTAGATTTACAAATATGTGTTAAATTATTTGAAAATGCATGGTATTGTTTTTCAGGAATCTGTAATAAAATGTACATAATAATTAGGTATTTACTTAATATTAAATGTTTGTTTATACATAACTGTATGTATACTCATATTACTCATTCTTCATTGGAAAAATTATAATTTAATTCAGAATTGCAATTTGGAACTTTTTACTTGTATTATTTTAAATAATGATAATATTGTATATGCGCCAATTAATTAATTAGCTATAATTCTTGACAATTATAATTATTCCATAATGCTAGAATTATACATTTGTAGAAAGAATAGATAATAAACCTTATTATGTTGCAATAATTCTTTTGTATCTTTTTCACATCTTTGTAAAGGTTGATACAGGCATATGAAACTAAAACATCAAAAAAGTATTAAGAATTTAATGAAATTAATACTAGAAAAACAATATTTACAATATAACCACAACTATATTATATACATAAGGATAAGATTTATATATTCTAGATTAGATTAGTCATCAGTGACATCTATTATATATTTATTTCATAGATATATTATCCATGATTTATTTCATAAAGTTTTTAGTTATATCAAGTAAAATTAGAAACATGTTAGTAATATTAAAGCAAATGATCAAGACACACTAAAATTAATATAAACCTACATTTATTTACAGCTAATTATTAGCTTATTATTATAATTATTCTACCTTAAACTCTACACCTTTACTAATAAATGCTGTATAAAGTTACAATGTTTTGTCTCCTTCTAACAATCAATATGATAGATAGAAACAAATTATTGGATAACTTTATACAGTGTTTATTTGTAAGGGGAATTTTCTTTGTGTACCTAAAATCTAGTATGTCTAAGTAGCATGTCTAACCTCTACACCAGGAACCACCCGTGGTCATTACATCAACATAATCCAAAGTAATATTATAAAGGGCAGTATTTAACTGCAAATAAAAAAAATGCCATTTACCATCAAAAATACTAATTGCACAGCAAAATACCTACTTCAAAATATTATTATTGCACTACCCGTACATGTGAAAGGGCTCTGCCCAGTGTGAGTTCATGTGTGATTATAAAAAACCCTAACCTACCTCTATGTATGTGCCAACATTATGACACATACTTTCAATACTTTATTTTATGTGCAATTAAAAATAACCCATATTATAAATACTAAAGTGTGTTTGTTTGTCCTTTCACGCCAAAACAGAGCTACAGATCCACATGTTTTTTTTTTACAGAGATAGTTGCAGAACTGGAAAGTAGGCTACTTTTTATCCTGGAAATCATACATGATAAACATTTTAAAACTCACTGGTGAAGCCCGGACCAGAAAGCTAGTTACTTTACATAATAAATACACAGTATCTAACAACAAGTGGTTCTACAAACTCACAAAAAGCTTATATAATAAAATTGAGTGAATGGTAATTCTATTAATGTAGGCAGAGAGGGTGGGTGGGCAAATCAGGTTAGACATAATGCCACACATACCACTTTTTACAAAAAATTATGTCCCAAAACCTATGACTCCATAGGCTCTATAGTGCTGTTATCCAATATATACTGTGTAATAGTCTTGATCCTTCCTTCACAGTTACTCAGGATCACATTGTCCAACTCACTGGCTCGACTATACAATGCTCTTGCTTCTTTAACAGATTTATGTAATTGCATTTGACTTTCCGATAGCTTGGCTATGTTAGGCTTCCCTTTCAAGAACTCTATATCTTCACTTGTGAGAGATGAATATGATATTCTTGATCTTGATGTTGATTTACTTTCTACTTGTATTTGTCTGTAATAATAATGTTATATAATTATTGTGAATAGTATATGTGCTATATTTTATTAAATATCCACAGGTAAAGCAGAGGGCAAAAAGCTAGTTCATATTCTAGATCATAATAAATCATAATACGTGTTGTAAGCTTTGGTATCATTTGGGGTGAGGTATGAGAGGGAGGGAGGGGGGGGGGGGGGGGGATTCAAGCTTTTGGACTTATTTATTTGCAAGAACATAATATGTAGGTACATGTTTTTTAAATTGGATAAATAAAGCAAAATATTTGTTAGTTACTTACTGTTTGAGGTCATTATATTTATTTTTTCGTTCTATAACTTCTCTTTTCCATGCATCTTTTTCCTTAGTCATTTGATCGTAGTATCTGAATAAGTATTAAAATTCTATTATTTATTACTATTATAATAAAACTGTATAGGTACACAAAACAATAAAATTACTTTACTTATTACCTTGACATGGTATGATTATATTCATCATAATCCTCATACTTTGTGTTGTCACTCTCAATGTCTTTCTGTGGTTGTGGAGCTGAAAATTCATAGAATTAAAGGTTTGTTTACTAACTAAGGAATGCAAAATATAAAATGAATCTGACAAACTGGCCAAAAGCTTGCATAGAAATATATTTAACACACCTATTGACTCTCTTCTCTCGAAGAAAGTAGATCGTCGTCGTCTTGGTGGAGAATTAAAGGAATGTTGAGTTTCAGGATCTGTCTCTGAATTCTCCATATTGCTTTTTGTGGGAAGGGTCACTTATTCACTTAACTTTCTTTGGTGTCATTATGTACTAGACAAATACAATTTACAGGCTCCATCTCCATCAATTCCATGGAGCTGGCATAAATATTGCACAGAAACTCATGTATTCAAAGTTCAGCTATTTACTATCTTTACAAGAAATATCTTGGCAATAAACAATCAACACAGGCTCAAAATACAATTAATCTATTATATTATATTACAAAGTATACAAACAAAAGGATAATAGAAAAATACTATTAGTGTCTATTAGATTTTCAATTCAAAAATAAAATAACGACAACAGCCACTCAAACGGACGCCGATTTTTTGACAACTTTGATTTTTAATTTATGCTAAACAAAATTAGGTGGGCAAGAGTACGTAACATATACAGCATAGATTGTTTAATTAAGGCCGGTTTACACACACCAGCACAGCTATAGCAGCGCCATCTATCCGCTTAAGCTTAAGGGCTGTACCGTACTATCAATGAAAAATACAATACTTAAACTATGTTAAATGATCGCTAGATGGCCTTATTTTAATTTAAACAAACTTTTTTTTACAAAATGCCTGCCGGTCGGTGAATGTGCATTTTTTTTGTGAATTTTGCTGTTTTCTTTGTTGAAATACTTTGGTACAGTGTTAACATTAATCCTCCACTAATTACCATGCTTGTACTTCGACTTTCCTTGGTGAACGTAAAATAATTAGTGTTAATATCCAACTAGTTACTAGAGAATACCTACCTTACCTACTTACTTATTTATTTTTAAATGAAATGAAATAATTGAAATGAGTTGAAAATATTGTTGACATCATACAGTCCTTTTGCCATATAATACATTGAAGCCATTGTTTAGTTCTTTTTTGAAGTGAAAACTTCTTAAGCGATCGCTGAGAATGCTCGGCCCGAGATTGTCCCGTTTTCTTTTCTGTCGGCAGTCTCCATCGTCCCCATGACTACGTACCTATGCCTTTTTTATAGCTATATAATTGGTTACTAGCTTTTGCCCGCGACTTCGTTCGCGTAGAATTAGGAATAATGACGTAATCTATTTAGCAGAGATTTCCCTTAATTTTATCTTTTACCCCCGTAAATTCCCCGCCAGTCAGAAGCTCAAAAAAGTATAAATTCCCAGTCCCGTAAAAATATTTCCCCATGCCCAATTTAACAATTTCTTAAGGGTTGTTTTATGTTTTGAAAAATATTTGTACCAAGTTTCACACCACTAATACGATTTCCCTATACAAACTTCTACACCCCGTTGCACCCCTCCTTAAGGGTCGTATTTAAAAATCCAAAAATACGTGTTTTATTATTTGTTTTGAAGAATATTTGTACCAGTTTCAAGTTAATATACGCAGGTAATACGATTTCCCTATACAAACTTCAACACCTCGTTGCACCTCCTTAAGGGTAATTTTTAAAAATCCAAAAATACGTGTTTTATTATTTGTTTTGAAGAATATTTGTACCAAGTTTCAAGTTGATTACACGTAGGTAATACGATTTCCCTATACAAACTTCTACACCCAGTTGCACCCCTCCGTAAGGGTCGTCTTTAAAAATCCAAAAATACGTGTTTTATTATTTGTTTTGAAGAATATTTGTATCAAGTTTCAAGTTGATATCTACACGTATTTCCCTATACAAACTTCTTCACCCCGTTGCACCCCTCCTTAAGGGTCGTTTTTTAAAATCCAAAAATACGTGTTTTATTATTTGTTTTGAAGAATATTTGTACCAAGTTTCAAGTTAATATACGCAGGTAATACGATTTCTCTATACAAACTTCAACACCTCGTTGCACCTCCTTAAGGGTCATTTTTAAAAATCCAAAAATACGTGTTTTATTATTTGTTTTGAAGAATATTTGTACCAAGTTTCAGGTTGATTACACGTAGGTAATACGATTTCCCTATACAAACTTCTACACCCAGTTGCACCCCTCCGTAAGGGTCGTCTTTAAAAATCCAAAAATACGTGTTTTATTATTTGTTTTGAAGAATATTTGTATCAAGTTTCAAGTTGATATCTACACGTATTTCCCTATACAAACTTCTTCACCCCGTTGCACCCCCTTAAGGGTCGTTTTTAAAAATCCAAAAATACGTGTTTTATTATTTGTTTTGAAGAATATTTATACCAAGTTTCAAGTTCATACACGCAGGTAATACGATTTCCCTATACAAACTTCTACACCCCGTTGCACCTCTACTTAAGGATAGTTTTAAAAAATCCAGAAATATGTATTTTATTATTTGTTTTGAAAAATATTTGTATCAAGTTTCAAGTTGATTCACGCAGGAAATAAGATTTTACATACAAACGTATTTACCCCATTTGACCCCCTTAGGGGTTGAATATCGAAATTTCCTTCCTTATTCCTTGTCTACATAATAAAAGGAACTTCTGTGCAAAATGTCAGCTTCGTAGCTTCTCTTTTTATATTATAGATAATGCACATAACAGACATAATGATGATTTCTGACTAATACTATAACATGCGAAAGTATGTCTGTTTGTTTGTTTATTTTTTGGAACAGATAATGGTTCGAAGCTAAGAACAATAACTGTTCGAAATGATTTTTACACGGAGATAGGTAGTTGGAGGACCGGAGCCGGAGAGCGACATAGGCTACCCGGAAATTCTTCGGGATAAATTCTTGTCACATTTCAAAATATCCACTGGCGATAAACGTCACGTCTAGTGTCACGTGGTTAGACTGCACTCCATACAATTTCTATGGGCGTCCTCCCCACTCATGTGTGCTTGATAAATAGGTAATTGAGAACAAACGATATAATTGTGTTATTACGATCCGCTTTTGTTCAAGTAAAACAACTAGGTACGTAGGTAAGTATAAAATATAAAATTTGTTTTTAGATTTAATTTTATTTGACAATATCCACGGGCGAAGCCGGGCGCAGAAAGTTCTAGGTATATAAGACTCCTTGCCTTCTACATAATATTCTATGTCAATGGTGAAAGTAAGCTTGTATCATGAGTATTCATGAGGGATATGCATGAGGGTACTTAGTACTTACTAAATAATTAGGTAAGAATGTAGTACTTCATACAAATATTGTTTTGAAGACCCAAAGTTCAAATCTATAATATAAAAACTTGCAAAAATAAACAATGAATTGTAGCAAAAAAATTGGTCAAACTGGTATAAAAAATAATACCTGCCCCTTCAGAGCCCTATGCCAAAAAGAGAAAGACGTTTCACTGGATAGTTTTTATTCAGGCGTCCGCCGTCCAGATATATTTCTTTATTTTATATTTATTCAAAACTTGGTGGTCGTGAGTCGTGACGTTACGTGTCTCTATAACTATCCATGCTGACCACTAACTTAGGTAGGTATCCACAGTGCATTTCGTGAAAGTGAGATTATTTTGTTTTTATTGTCAGAATAAATTAAACGGTAAGTTAATTATATACTGCTTAAATTAAACTAAGGAATGTGACCTATAAAGTACATCTTCCGCTATTTTCGATCGAATTATTCTATTTATTTTAAGTTCTATAAGGAATTTTGTTTATGCAAAAGTCAAATTAATATGTAGGTAGCATCGTTAGGTTCGGTATTAGCTTGGACTCTGCCTGCCCCACGCCTACTGGAATACAATGATTTCCCTCTACATATCTACAATCTATGTTCACCTCGATCATAATATTGCACAATTTCTAGGCCGATTCATAGTTTAAAAAAAATAAAGTTTGACATTTCGATTCTGACTTCGAGACAGGTAATAAATAAATAAATATGTAATGTGATTTTCCTTTGGTGTGGTAAATGTAATTATAAAACAAATAAATGATATTGAATTGCACTGTTATTAATAAACAATTAAGAGAGATCATTAGCCAAAACATGTTTTGTTCTCACAGGAGGACGTGATTATCAATGGGTAAGTTAATTTTGCGTTTTCGGCTCGATATTTTTTTGTGTCTGATCGATTCACTAACGCGATATTGTTTATAGTTGCTATATATTTGTGTGTTTTGATTGTAGTTTTCTAATTCACAGATAATTATGGAAGAAATTTCAGCACCTGGTAGATTACGTGATTCTCCGCTGCTTGCTACAAATGAATCTGATTTGGAGGATATTTTAAGCGAGGTTTGTGTTTCTTATGTACCTACTTCTGCCTATATACCAGTTGAATGTTTAATTATTAATTTGTGATGAAGTTATTGTTATCCTTGTTTTTAAATATTTTCATAGTATATACCTACTTACATGAATAGCACATAGTAGTACTTCAAATACATTTTTTGTATTTAAAATTCCTACATTTTAACCATAATTTTAACTTATGATACTTAATTTTAGGCGATACTAGATAGCGGGATCACCACGTCTAGAAATTCAAGTCAATTGATGGACCAAGAGTTATTTGTCTGTCCAACTGCTAATATTGAAAGTAACGTACCAGAAGATTTAGATCTTTTCTCCGTTATAAACGAGATTGATAGTGACCCTGAAGAGAAAATGGAAGCTACTACTGACACAACTGCTAGCAGGATACAGAAAAATGTAGAGGAAAAGGGTACAGCGAGTGAAGAAACAGTGGTGAGAGTTGCAAAAAAAGAAGAACCTAATTTGTCTATTGATTTACAATCTTTAGAAATGAAAGAAAAGAAAAAAACTAATACAGAGGTAAGTGTTGCTAAATAAAAATTAATCATATTATGACACACACAGCCCTCTATACCATTTTTTGTGTATAGGAAAGAAATATCAGTAATACAAATACTGCATAAATAATATACAAACTCCTTGCTTCTAACTGTTCTTTGAATATTCTCCAATACAAAACCTATCAAGATATGTATTTCATATCAGATCATATTTACATTGCACTGAGCATGTGGAATGTGATTTGATATTTTCTGATAGCATTTTTTTGTCACTTTGCCTGCATACACACATACACAACACATTTTGTAACTGCAGTTTACTTGCACCAATAAATAACATTTATTTATAGTAACCAATAAAATAGCTATAAAATTATTTAACAAGGTGGCTTGTTGGGGTTTGTTGACTAACACCAATTTAGGTTTATTTTATGTTGTGTGTCCTAGAGTGAAGCAAGTTATAGTTGATTTGTTCAGGTTCTCTCTATGTGTACTTGTGTGAATAATGTATTTGTTATACAACCTTGAGTAGACATGCCAACTAAGTAATATTTAATACAAATAATGTGCTGTTGAAAGGTATTTACCATATTATTTCTCATTTATAAAACCCTATTTATAATTAACTAGCTCTCCACACCTAGTTTCGCCCGTGGATATTTTCTAACAAAATATAGTCAATAGCACTCAGGGATAATGTAGCTTCCTATTAGTGAAAGAATGTTCAAAATTGGATCACTAGTTTCAGAGACTATCCCCAACATCCAAACTTACAAACTAAGAGGTAACTTTATAATATTAGTATAGGCATTCAGTTTCAATTTGCACAGGGGTATAAATTAATATGATTTTTCAAAATTATTTTTAGCCCATGAAAGCATTCACCCTTTGTTAAAAGGTTTGCTTCCTACCTTTGTCCCATTAATTCCCATCTATAATGGAACCAAGTTTGGATTTTGACAAGACTATGTATCTTTTATTACCTGAAGAACAATAGTACATTGTCACACAATGTCTTCACTACCTGGATAAGCAAGGCCAAGTGTAGAAAAAGGGACAATAATGCATTCTTCAAGTAAAATGTCACAATAAATATTTATTTTAAAACTAATCTAAATTAGCTCTTTCTCTTGGTTTTATCTTTAGTATACCAGATATTTATAGTTAAATAGAAGTTGACTTTTATCATATTTTTTTCTTGGTATTATTTATTTAAACTTGATAATGGTTTTGATAAAAAAAAGCAAATCAAACTCAATACACAATATTCAAGTAGTGCAGTGTAAACTCTTTATTATGTCCTTTGGTTTGTTCATAAACTTTTTTTTTTTGTTTGCCTATCACAAAATAAATACTGGCATAGCAAAAAAACGGCATTCAAAAGGATAACTGTAGAAATTAACATTTATTAAATAATTTACCTATTGTAGCAAATATTAAAAATTCGTGAAATTCAGTTTTTCTTCTCTCCATATATCGAAAACTCTCTATAGTGCAAAAAATTACTCAGTCCCTTGAATTTCGTTATAAAGAGTTTACACTGTATTTGTAAACATCAGGCACGTTAATTTGTAAACATCAGGCACGTTACAAGCATTATTTTGAATTGTAGGAATTTAAGTTATTTGAACTTTATTTGTAAGCAGATAGAAGAGATTTAGCTTTTCATCTAACTAAACCATAACATTTTCATTTTGGACTACAAATATGTACTATAATATATACAATACAAATACCTACCTACAATTTCCTTAATAAATCAAATAACATTTGCACAACATATAACAATGGCTTTCAAATCACACAGGAGGTCTAGCCTCTTAATATGAATCATCTTCATATATAGGTGATATTGTATGATTATACAGAATGTTATTTAATATTGGACACTGTGTCTTTTGTATTAAAGTTTATATTAGAATGAAAGAATGTCTTGTTTATTAACTCGCACAGTCTGTTGAAGCAGTGAGCCGTCTGACTCCAGTTGAGTTTAGTGTCTTTAGTGCTGATTGATTTTCGTTAGTATAATATTGTGTGTGACTGTGATGTGATTATCAAGTACTTATATAAATAACAAGATGACTTACGGAAAGTATTCTCATTATATACAAAAGGTATTCAAATATTATTTAATAAATATTTAATGTAAACTATATTTGGGCACTGACACCTACACAGACTGTTGATCTTAAATGCTTAACCACATAGGTTTAATATTCAATAATTTAAATGGTCTAATTTAAATTTAAAAATCACTATAATTTGTGCAAAGGGGTGGGCAGATATATTCAGAGAAATAATGATTTCGAGATTCATTACTCATATTAAACCAATTCATATTAGTACCTAACTCATGAATTCAATAATTTGTTGTAATTTTGTTTCCATTTGCATTCTACAAATCTCTTCTTTTATTGTGGCTTCATCAATGTTTGCCTATGTCTAAACAGCAATCGTGAGAAATTTATTTTTCCCCACTTTTAACATTTTTAGTCCCTGTTAGCATATGGGACACCTGTTTTTCTGCGATAATCCGTCATTTTGAGGAGTACACTTAGAGCTCCATAATCGGTTAGCAGAAGATGTAGGTCCACAGCAAAGGAAACTAGCCTGAATTTTTGCTACTTTGATCTGTACAAAAGAAAGACAATACAATGTAACCATATCCTTAAAATACGTAGGATCCTGCCATGTTTTGTTGTCGTTTTGACTTGAACAAAGGCCAAAATATCCGGGCAAATCTGTCTTTGCGCGCCCCGCAATTTGCTGAACATTCTGGTGTTGGCCATTCTCCGGCCGAGCATTCCTTGGTTGGCCATTGGTATGGATCCGCCGTTCAAGTCATAACGAAAACTAAAGATGTCGCGGTCCTAAGTATGCAAATCCCATTGAACTTAAAATATTACTCCGTATACACATTATGGCATTTTGCCTTGACTATGACTACAGAAAATTTGTTCACAGCATTACAGCAACACAGCTGTGTATACTGGCAGACGTAATTCAAGGGCGTTCTCCCCATATTATTGCCACTATAGCAGATGTTCAATTAACAAATAAGTTGCCAACTGGCTTCGTCTGCTTAGAAATATGTGCTCACGGGAACTCTACCGCCTGCTACGTCATTACCGAGCGGTGACAAAAGGATAACTTTGTATGGACGTTGATGATTATATTATCGTTACACAAAGAAAAACAAGACTAAGAATTGTGGATGATCCAAATGTTAAAATCCATTGAGAGCAAATACACAAAATAGAGAATTTATTTTTGCATATATAACAGTATTATGTAGGAAAGAATTGTTTAAAATAAACCGATCTACAAAAAAGTCCACGGTAACTAGTAATATTATAAATTTAAATTTCAGATAAAGTAAAAGAAAGCTATTCGCGCGCGATTTTCGTTTTTTTTAAATAAACAGAAAAAAAAAAGCAAGTGGCCAGTGTCATTTTGTGAACTTGGATATAAAACGATTTTGTTTTTTTGACATTATTATAATTGTATTAGGTGATGTTATCAAATAATTCATTCAACAACTCATAAACAACAACAATTCATAATTCATTTAGAAAAAAATTTATATCGACAAATAGAATTTTTTTCTCAAATTTTTAAGGATTTTTGCTTATAACTTTTTTATTTATGGTTCTACGACTAAAAGTTACTGGACAAAAGTTGTAGATAATTTTATTTGCAACAAAAAATATTATTATTTGTTTTGTGAGACCTATAGTTTGGCAGATAAACCGTAAAACCATATCTAAAAAATGAAATTGCGTCCTCTGACAAACGCAACCCCAAATGTAACTTTTCAATGGACTATTAGTGATTTTCCTCGTAGGTGTAGTATTATGTATTATTACTATAGTATTAGTACTATGTATCGGGAGAAATCAAACTACACACACGTTAGTAATTAGCCTTTTTCATCACTTGGGAAACAACCTACTATTTCGTTTAATTTAAATAATTTAAACATATTGAAGGAAGGAAATTCTCACCAAAATGTAATTGATTACGTTAACCACAATATACCTAAATACCTACTATACAAGTTGTTATTTACCCTGTTTAATTTGTTAATTTTTTAGGCACGTAGGCATAGATTAAATAATAATGACGTAGGTAAAGTAAACTTACAAACGATTTTTCCCCGTTTCTGTATGATTTATCCTAAATTTTCCCGCTATCCCTATACTTAATGCTAAGAATGTTTTTTCCTCAAAAATTATCGGCACTGGTCTACTAAACCATTCACATATTGTTTTTTCAAGCAATGCCCCATGCCATCAATGTGATAATAAAAACAATTTAGGTATTTATTAGGCATTCATATCACGCTGACTTGTTGACGACTGTAAAACACTGCAACGTGACGACAAGGAAAAAGCACACTATGGTCGTAATTTTTTTTGGCACCTATGCTACTTGAATCTAAGAAATACATATAGATTATAGGCATACTCCTCCAATTGCTATTTAGTACCTTAGCTTAGAACTCCACGACTCCATTCTACAATGAAACGTACCTATATATACACTATGTTGCAAAAAAACGAGTACTTAAAACTTTATTGGTTATCATTATATTTTGAAGTTAATAATGTTGAATAATTATTGTTTATGATGTTTCAACATATTATAATCGAATTTCTACATTTTTTAATCATCACAAGTAGAAATCTGCGCAAATTGAATAAAAAAAATGAAAAACCAGTTTATTAAGTAATTTTAATGAGTATGAAGTGACAAATTAAACTTAAATTATTTTTTTAATTAATCTTGTTTAAATGAACCTACACAAAAATCAATATCGAGTATGTCCACCTCTCGCAGTTATGACAGCTGCTATTCGTTTTCTCATCCTCCCGATCAGGTTCCTTATGGTATCTTGTGGTATCAGTTCCCATTCAGCCTGAATCACAGTTTGTAACTCTGTGACATTTTGTGGAGCTGGAGTTATTGATCGAACCCGGCGTTTTAGTACGACCCATAGGTCCTCTATAGGGTTGAGGTCGGGCCTCCTCGCTGGCCAATCCAATCGAGGAAACCCAACCTCCTCCATATAGGCGGATACTGCAACGGTACGATGAGGACGAGCATTATCATCCATAAAAATGGACCTGTCTCCCATAACAACCAATGCAGGTTCCACATGTGGAACGAGAATTTCTGAGATATAGTGATGTGCATTAAGTGCCCCATTTGGCAAAAAACTAACTCCGTACGAGCTTCAGAAGTTATTCCTGCCTAGAACATTAAGGATCCTCCACCATATGGTGTTACCTCTTCCAAGCACACGTCGGCATAACGTTCACCTTGTCTTCTCAGTAGGTACTCTCCGACGTCTGTCTTCACCATGTAGACATATACGGGCCTCATCGGAAAACAGAACTCTACCCCAATCCTCAATTGTCCATAGTAACAAATTTTGCCCAAATCTTAGTCATGCTACGCGATGCCCAAATCTTAGTCATGCTACGCGATGCCCACTGAGTAATTTTGGTCCTCTAGCCGCTAGAGTCTAGCGGGTCTGTGAGAATGTATGCCTGCTTCGATAAGTGTCCTCCAGTCCATTTGCTAACTCTCACAAATCTCACTTCTTGTAGGTGGTTTTTAAGATAATTCTAAGATTTTCGTTGATTTCTAAGAGTTTTACTGACAAGGGATCGATCATTCCTCTGCTCCGTACATCTTTTTCTGTCAGAAGCAGGCCTTTTACAGAGAGAATCAGTCTCTTGGAACTAGGGTTCCCAGATAAAAAAAATCGAAATTCCGGAGAAAATTCCTGACATTTAATGAAAACTTTCTTGTAAATATATAATATTAATGTCGTTATGCATCGTGCATGTTAAAAAACGAATTTTTTATTTCACTCTACTTAATTGTAGAAATTCCGGACGGTTTAGGATTCCCCCCGCATTCCGGACAAATATCTACATTTCCGGACATGTCCGGAAAATTCCGGACGTATGGCAACTCTACTTGGAACCTCTTACAAATCCTTAAAACTTCAGAACGTGTAATTCCAAGCTTAATACGATATGAATTGAATGGAATTTAACAGATTTTCATTGTTACCTAATCTAATACCTAACCTATATATATAAAATTTAATCTATTAATTAAAAATTAATACGGTAAAAGATCCGTCAAAAACTAACGGATACGGATACGGATCTTTCTTCTCCCTCGTATATCCGCGGATACGAATACGGATATCCGGCACATCACTAGTCAGTATGCAATTTTTGTAACAATAGTTCTGTTGTCTTCACTCATAGACTCACCATTAGTTAAATATTTACATTTTTGTAATTCTCTTGTAGGAATCGTGCCAACTGGTCGGCGGGTCTAAATTCTACGACCTCATGGATGAAACACCTTCAGGTGAAACTTCTACCTCGTCCACTACTGAGAAGCAAGACGACATGAAGCCCACTGAGAGTGAAGATGAGGGTAATGTAACACATAATTACACAACGGGTCCCAGAGCCAAATTATCTCCAAAAAAAATTTAGTCATAGTGGGTTGAAGTTAAAAATGACGATGAAAAAAACAGAGCGAGTCTTACAGTAGTCGCCAATGATGCGTAATATTTAAAATTCGAATATTCAAATGAGAAATCTAAAGAACCTTTTTTTCCTTCTATCTCTAATATACCTATATTATTTACCAAAGGTGTTTTTTTGTCGGTACGCCATTACTTCATCAAAATTAATGTTTGATATGTTGAAGGGATGAAAGTTAGTATGAGCCCCACGGCCGAACAGTTAGTATAATATAGGTACAATGGCAGTAAATTATTCAAAAGAAAGTTTGCAAACCTATTTAGGATCATATACTATCACACAATAGGTACCAAACGCTCTTTGGACAATAGTCTCTTTGAAATGTTTTTCATTTACATTTACACCAAGGTCCCCTTTCAGTTAGAATATAATAGTATATTGTGAGGTGTCGTTACACATAGACAGACAAATTGATATTCACTTTTAAGTTGTAATGACATTGCTACAGCTCTTCCGCTTTAAAGCCTTCCTGAATAAAGCCCTCGGAAGCAGACACCGGCTATGCTTGCCCTCCGAAGCTCTAGGAGTCGATTAAATTAAACACTTATCTATATTTCTAATTCTATCTATAATTCTTACACGAATCTGTCGCTAAATTAAGTTTTTGTCGTTATAATTTTTCTATATATGGTAATTGCCCAAATGAAACATCTCCTTCATTCGTTTAGTAGAAATATTAGCTGCAGCTTAATTTGAACTTTCTCACCCTGTTTCCGCAGTGTCCGATGTCGACCAGGAATGCACCGTGTTCAGTGGTGTTATCTACTTGGGGGCCCAGAACATAACAAACCCGAAATCTGAAAGTGACATCCAGAGAATCATGAAGGAGTTTAATGGGTTGGAGGAGGACGGTATTGCCGTTTGTATCTCCATACCGGTTTGCTCGCAGGGCTTTGTGGTGTAAGTATTTTTATAAGTACCTACCTATCAGAAAACGTAATTTAAGGTAGACTAAAAAATATGGGCTATATGAAGTAGTGTTGTCTTCTGGGTTCAGTGGAGCCGTTAACACGGTTCATGATCCTGAATGCTGCAAGTGTGAGGCTACGAAACCAGCAGCGTTTGTGGTTGCGGGGCTCATTCCGTAGCCGTGCAAGTATTGCCTCATAATCAAAATCAAATATTTTACTCTTTGAACGTAATTTTGTTGTTGTCGTCGCCGCACGCAGGTTTCGTTGCTTCACACCACAGAGTTCAATCAAAAATCTTAGGGTCGACCCGGGACGCCCTGATCTCTATGGTAAATACTAAATCTGAATTGGATCCGGTAACACGGTTCCATGAGAACTAAGTTCTTAAGAATGCCGTGTGGGAAACAAATTTGATAGTAATTCACATATTACAATGCGTTTATTATTATTAATTTCCTTGATCGGACGACACAGTGTAATGTATGCACGTGGGACTCAAGATTGCATAGAAATGGTCCCATATTTTAAATCAGTCTTTTCCAACGAATAGTCCTTTTACGCCAAAACAGAGCAACGGATCGACATGATTTTTGTCACACAGATAGTTGCATGGCCGGAGAGTGACATGGGCAAATATTAGCTTTAGCTTGACAAACCACAACATCTTAAATATGATGAGTACACTGTGAATTTAGATGAATTCAGATGGATAGCATTACTTGGTAGAATTTGTCTCTTTAGACCTGGGGAGTAAAATAAATTTCAATCCTAATCCTAAAATCCTGAGTTTAATCACGTTGCGATGGGGACAGTAGTAAATAAGTTGTCATTGCAACGAAATGCAATTCAGGATTTTAGGATTTAAATTTGAAATTGAAGTCAAAAGTAAGCTACCCGGTAAATAAAATTTATCGCGTCATGCTAGCCAGGCTGCTTATCTATACTAATAATAAAGCTGAACAGTTTGTTTGTTTGAACGCGCTAATCCCTGGAACTAATACCATTCGAAATTGAAAAAATCGTTTTGCATTCGATAGCCCAATTCCTGAGGAAGGTTTTTAACATCACGCTACCTACCATAAGGGGTGAAATGGGGTGTACGAAATCGCAGGCAATTGCTAGTATTAATATACAAAATTACTTATGCTCAAATATTTTGCAGTCTGTACGAGCAAAACAGCAACAACGTGATGGCCCGCTACGCTGTGAAGCGTATCTCCTTCTACGCCCGCGGCACCGAGAGCTCGCCGGTGTCCTCATGCTTTGCCTTCACCTGGTCCCACGGGCAGACCAAGGAGACTTCCGTGTGCCGCTGCCATGTGTTCCGGTGTGTCATCGCTGAGGCGGTCAACCAAGTCTCAGGTAACGTTTTTTTAAGCTCCCGGGAACCGCGTTACCGGCCTCAGGGGGATCTGAAGACAGGTCTTTTACAGGTCATTTCACTAACGACGGAATGTAAAAGAATAATTTCTTATATTATCTTAATTTGTGGATATATGTTTAAAAAATAATTGTAATTGTAAATGATGAGAAGGTATTTATTGTTATTATTTTGTTATTTAGGGGGTTGCGACACTAAAAAGGTTGAGAGACAGTGATCTTGGTGATCATTGCTTCCGAAATATTCCGAACTACATAGCTTTCCGCCCGTAGAAAGGTTTTGAAACGTGACATAAGAAATTATCCCGAAAGAATTCCTGTGCAAAAAAATCACGTCGATCCGTTCCTCTGTTGAGACGTGATAGAAGAACAAACAAACACACACACTTTCGCATTTATAATATAAGTTAGTATATATGATTGGTGCCTCTATTTATTTCAATCTCCTATCTATGCTTACTTCACGTATAACTTTATATTTGTTTATACTGTCAATTAGGGCAATTCATAGACCTCATTACTTAGCAAGCGGCTGTTAAATCATATACGCAAACGGTAGTCTGCCTTGTCTCTTGCGTGGGTTGTGTTTTGTGTCGAATTTTTATTTTGTTTCTGCTTGTCTTTCGTATGTATTTTGTTTTTTTTTTTAATTTAACTATTAACATTACATCCGGAATAAGGTTGTATTTGGCATATCAATTTTTGTTCCTAGTTGTACGTACATGCTTGACATATTTAAATTACGGGCAAAATATAATCTTTACTTAGGACAGTGACATCTTTCGTTTCGACTCGAAGGTCAAAAACGACGGCTTACCACAATGGCCACCCAAGGAATGCCCGGACCGGTCGGACAAAGACAGTACACGGATTTGTCTGGACATTGTAGGCTTGGACATTCTCAGGCCGTTGTGGCCTTCGAGTCGAAACGAAAGATGTCGCGCTCCTAAGATATGCTAACGCTAATAAACATAATAATAAATAATGTCTGTGCGTTTATGCGCGCTAATCTCCACAATGGCTGAACCAATTTAGATTTGATTTTCAGTGAAGTATTGAAATAAGCATAAAAAATAAGTATACATGTAAATTTTTGTTCATATAAAGCGCCTACTAAATATAGCGATTCAAACTTGCTTTTTTTTTCTCAGGCGTAATGATGCATGTTTGCGCTTATAAAATCGCGGGCACAGCAGCTCGTGATAAATAAATAAAAATTGTAAAGGCAATCAATTCAATACATATGTTTGCAAGGACAGCGCCCTTGGATTATGCAATCAAATACCTATAACACAATGGTATGCATTTGTGATTACATAAAACTGACCTTTGTTGGGCTATTGTTATGTTGACAGTAACATATCTATTATCATCTTGTTTTATTTATTTTATAGTAGTTTAGGTATAATGTATAATGCCCGCCTTGTTACAGAATTGAATACCCAAACAGAAATTGATCCCATATTTATTATTTCTCAGGTTTTAAGAGCCCTATAGTATCCATAATTTGTATAGGGATAAACTATTCCCAATTTCTCTGTAAATAATCCACCTGTGTTACTTATTCAATATATCTAAGTATTAGTCGTTATTTTTTCAATTGGTTTTATTAAATAGGAAATATGGGTGGTAACATAAAGGATTATTTTGCCCCTGTTTTCTCTTTCATAATCTATCACAAAGCTCTTACTTACACAAAAATTAAGAGCTTTGTGCTAGATTATAAAAAAGAAAACGGGGCAAAGTTTAACCGCCTATATATCCTATTAAATAAAATCAATTGAAAAAATAACAGCTATTTCACTTAGATATATGTATTTAATAAGTAACTATGTATATGCAAAATTACAGTGACACAGGTGGATTATTTACATAGAAATTGGGAATGGAATAAAAATTATGAATATAAGAGCCTTAAGATTGCCTTGCACTATTCTATTCTATATTTTTCAAAATGGCTCCATCAGGGTTTTGATGATTCCGCCAATGTCAAGTAATATAGACGTCACAGTAACAATAAGCGGATTGATCGGTAGGAAGAATGCTCCCGCCGGCCGTAATATGTCCTATTAATCACTGACTAATCGGCGGGATTAAACTGGATTCCCCATGACGTCCTGGTGGACGCGTGCGTCTATCACAAAGGCGTCACGTGGAATCCTGCCTTGCACTAAGATAATATACTAAAAAATCGTATTTTTCAAAACTCCCGCGCAATCAATTAATAATAGATAATTTAAATTGGAACAAATAGTGTCGCGTCGTGAGTAGTCTTGCACTCATTTGTTTGCCCTAATTACAAATATTATAGTGAAGTTACTATGTAAAGCGTATTTTTCTCTTTAAACTCCTTGTTGAAACTTTGTTTTTTTTTAATTTGTAATCTGTGCTTCAGGTGCGTTCAATATACTTGTGAAAAATATTTGTTTTAATAAATTACGTTGTTGTAATGTATGACAGATTGGTCAGCAGGTAGGTATGTTAGTTACTGATAACAGCGGTCGTTGTATACACGCTATATCAAGATAGCGTCGCTTTGGTTTTGAATAATGTATTGTGAATTTTAAATAGTTTACTACATTTAGAATTAAAGTGACTTTTATTAAATATAATTTGGTGGTGATACGTTAAGGAGGTAATAATTGTCTTACGCCTCTTTTGTATATGTAATAAGTTCACATCTCATATTGAAATGAAGCTATGATTCACATTTGTGGGCGTTTTTCACAAATACTTTAAAATATTATTTTAATACAGGTATGCAATTTAATTAAAATTTTAATATTTGTTATAAATATGAATGAATTTGCATTTAATATTGTACATATTTTTTATCTATCTATCATCATCCATTTTATCCAGAGAGCAAGCAGCTGCGATCCTGACATACCTCTTTTACCTTCTTTATATTTATCACACTTTACATTCTCGGCCAGTGTGTTTACTGTTCACTTTGAACATTGCCCTCAATCAATTAAAATTGTTTATGAAGCGCCCAGCTTAGTTCGTTTGGGAACCACGAATATACTTTCCGAATTCCACGCAGACGAAACCGAGAATAGGAGCTAGTATTCTTAAAATATATACTGCCCACGGCTTCACCCGTATCCCCTGGACACCGTTATATCTTCGGAATCCTTTAATTAGGAATATCGACATGAATCAAAGAGCAGATTTCAAGTATATATACCTACTCATGTCTGAACGTTTCATCAAAATAATTTCAGCCGTTTCGGAGCCTGTTCTAGACAAATATTGGGCGAGAGAGACAGTTATTTTTCATACAATCATTTTGAATCACAGCCAGACATTTCAAATATATTTACTTACATAAATTTGACGGTAGTTTGTAAATACTTAATATTTTTTTATAACTTCACCGTAATGTCTAACCCACATTTATACGGTTGCCGGTCCCAGAGTACGCACGACACGACACGATTAATTACGGTGACGATTCAGCGCGCCATACAAATATATGGACAGTTTTTCCACGTAACGATACCGCACCCGCACGATACCGTTTTTCCCACCGTAATTTGGCTATACCGTCGCTGCCGCTAAATCGTTCCGTTTTTTGCGGTGACAATATAGCGACAGTATTAAATCTGTGGCTGTTTTTCCACTACGCACGACACGACAGAAAACTCTCGCCTACTCTGTGGTGTCGTTGCTGGAATCGTCGCTAGTAGAAACACGAACGAACGGCCGTGTGCCATTTGTTGTTTGTTTTTGTTTTGCAACCGTAGAACGTATCGTGTCATAATAGTGGGAAAAGCACTAGCTATACATAACGGATGGTCAGTTCTGTTGAAGTACATATATTTGGATGGAAAAGCCTCTTGTCAGATTATGTACTGTCAATAGCATTAATGGACATACACTTGAAGAAAAGTTTTACTCAACACTTTACTTTCCTTATTCATTCAGATTGTATCAGAATAAAAAGAGAGAAATATTGTTTTCAATAATTTAAAATATTACTTATTTACTTTTAATATTCAATCTAAAATTAATGATGTTAAGGTTGATTTTGCGTAAGTGAATTATCAAGTTATGACGTTCCGTCAGTGTCAATATAAGACAATGGAAAAAAATAAGTTGATTCCATGTCACGCCTTGGTGAATAACGCACGCGCCCATCGAGAAGTGAATCCTGCACTTAATAGTACATAGATAGAACCGTGGTCGCCGTAGGTATAATCCACACGTCTTAATCACTCGGCCACCGACGCACAAATAATAAAATCTTAACAATTTTTACAGCTTGCTTCGCCAAGGCCTTTGAGAGGATCCCTCGCTCTATGGCTTCGTCGTTAGTAGGGGACCTGAGCGCGACCCCCTCTATGACAGGTTCCATGGTTGAGGGCATGCCGCCCTTAGTTACGCCCATGCAACTGATGCATGTATTGGAGTGTACTGTGGATATCAAGGAGATTGATGCTAAGGTTTGTATCTATAAATTAAAAAGTGTGAATAACACTCGCGTACTGAGGATTCCGTATAATATTAATTAGCAACATAAATATATGATTATCTTTATGTCTAAGTTTGTTTGTTAGAGGTAAACTTGAAAACTATTAGACCAATTTGAAAAGTTTTTTACTGTCATAAAGCTACATGTAGCTTTTAATGTCCTTATTCCAAATGATCATGCGACTTTTTTATTGCAACAAAAACCGGAGAAATGGCCAAACTAACTAAAGTAGAAATCGATTTTCAAAAGAAAATCACAAGTTCTGTAATATTTTATCCCGACCTAATAACCAATAAGACGCCTAACGCAAGGCAAATGTCAACACATATACGCCTACTTAACTTCACACAATTCCGTTCCGACCGTATTTTAATAGTTTACCTTAAATGCCAAGCACCAATTTTTTAAGAATGTGTTTCTTAATCGACTTCTTGTGCTTCGGAGGACAATTAACACCGGTGTACACTGTACACGCTTCTTCAAAAATACAACAAATACTTATTAAAGAAGTGACACATCTAGATCCATTAACTGCAGCAAGGCTTGCCTCCTGTTCTGTTTAATATGGACAAATAGCAAAAAGTGAACACTATTACTGGCGTCTTTGGACACACTGGAAGGTGTAATGGCCGAGAATATCTGTTTGTTTTAACTAAATAATATGACATTACCGTGGCTAGACCAATCAGTGTGCAGTTCTAGCACCGCCCACCGCAGTAAGATTAGCTGTTAATGTTGTTTAGTAGGTCCTTGCATTTATTCAGACTTTTTTACCTACAAACTTTGCAGATGGGGGAGGGGGGATTAAAAGTACCTACACAATTTCAAAACTAAAACCAAAATAATTTCCAGGGTTCCTACACTCAAGTGCCCAAAGACCGCGTCGGGTTCAAGTTGCGCGGCGGCATCGACAAGCAGGTGACCATTACCGTCCAGCAAGTTTGTAACAACCAACGTAATAATGACGGGGACAGTTCCGCGGTAAGATATTACTAACTTAATCACGCCAAAATGGCTTAATACATGTATAGAGGTTCCCATCCCCATAAAACGGGACGGGGGAGGTTTCTGTAATCTTTATGAGGTATTTTGACGCGGGCTATTAACTAACTAATATTATACATGAGAAAGTGTGTTTTTTCGTCCTTCTTCCACGTTTAAACGTGGTTTTTTTTACAGAAACAAAATATCCGGAAAGCAGGACGCGAGAGGAGGTTGATGTAAATGTTGGTACATATTTGGGATGAAATTTTGGATTTCTAGCAATGTTAATAAACTTTAATTTTGCCGGGCGCAAAATATGTTAGACACGTTATTATTTTTGTCCTAATTCCACGCCGACATGATTCTTACATTAAATAAAGCCCCCGCCACCTGTACTCTTGAATACAGGCAACAAGCTAAATGTGGAAATTGTTATTGAACGTCTCTGGCCATGCCGCAGCTAAAAATACCGTGATAATACCAACGAAATTAATGATGCAATACAATAAATTACAATATGCGTTTTATTTTCTTGTAGAAATTCTACACTGGCGGTTTGATGATTGAGCGCTGTTTCGGTATCCTGCTCGCGCCTGGTCGCAGTGTTAAACATGCAGACATGAGACTGCTGGAATTGGTGAGATATTATTTGTGTTATCATCAACTTATTCAATTCTGCCTGATGGGAACTATAACAGCTAGCAAAGTGCTACAAAATCAAACTATATAAATATATATATAAAATAATTCGCACTGATACTGACTTTTACCAAAATTACACCTATGAAACTGGTGTACTTGGCGCCAAGATGTCCTAAATCCAATGTACGCTGACACAAGTTTTAAGAGACATTTCAAACTCAGATTAGCTAGCCACTCATTAAGTAACTTTAAAAATAACATTTGTCAAATGAGGAAAACTTGTATTTCGCTGGTTCCCAGGGCCGTAAGGCACCTGTGATGAAAAAAAAAGTAATAGAAAATTGGTAGAGCGTTGTCTTGAAACCCGGAGGTCCCGGGTTCAATTCCCACTCGTTCCAAAAAAAAATACTAAGCACCAATTTTCTTTAGGAATATGTGCTTTAATCGACTCCTCGTGCTTCGGAGGGCACGTAAACGTCCGCACTTCTAATAATAACAGATATTTACGTCTGTTAAAGAAGTGACACATCTAGGTCCATTAAGTGCAGCAACAGGCTTGCCACCTGTTCTGTTCAATATGGAGAACTGGCAAAAGTGGCCACAAACTGGTGTCTCCAGAGATACCAACACCGCAAGGTATAAAGGCCGTGAAGGTGTGTGTGTATGTGTGTAAATAGAACTGCCAATTTGTTAGGTTGCCTCGAAAGGTTCATCCGCTGGGTATATTCCACGCCAAATAAATTGAGCCAGGCCGAGCGCTAGGGTGGGGAGAACGCCTATACAAATCGTATGGACGCAGTCTAACCACGTGATGCGTTTCGACTTAACTTATTTGAAGCGAGTTACGCTGGGGCCGGTAATACGGTTCCCGGAAATGATTTTTTTAAATGGTTTTTCTTTCTAGGTAAGTGGGTCATCAGAGGGATCGCAGTGTTCAGTGAGCGCCCTGTGGAACGCCGGCGAGTCTTCGTTATCCGCCTTCAACGTGATCAGCGGTGATATGGCGCCCACATACATGTCTCTGGCCATGGATCTAGTCATCAGGGGGATTCCTGACCCGTTAAGGTAATAATGAAAGAAGAAGAAAGAAAGAAGAATGAATAATATTATAAATACAAAAGTGTGTTTGTTTGTCCCTCTTTCTAGACATCACAGAGCAACGGATTAACATGATTTTGCACATAGACAGAGGAGTGACATAGGGATAAATTCTTGTCACATTTCAAAACGGTGAAGCCGGAACGGAAATCTAGTTTATAGTATATTTCACACAGGCCCCACCAAACAAAAAATATTTTAATGTAATCAAGAAACTTTGCCATAAAATATTCGACGTATCTTGCAGTACTGACAACATTTTTTATTCTTATTTCTTCTATTCCATAAAGTGTTCTGTATTCTACATAATATATTTTTAAATATTTTCAGATTGGTCATTGAGACTCCAGTGAAAGTGGTGTCGCCATCAGAACGCTTTTGGTACTTCTCTAAGAGATGTCTCATTCAGCAATTCTACATTAATTTAAAGGAGGTGAGCGTTTATATAATTATTTTCTACAATCTTAATTTAAAAAAAATATTGATTGGTTTACGTTTATGGTTAACTCCTACGCTCATATGGGTCATTGTTTGTTACTCAATCCTACCACAGCCTAATAACATATTTATTTGCCTCTAGACTACGGATCCTTGCGGTCAACTCCAGTACGATGTCGTGAATGTAGAAACTTCGGGTGAAATAGATAGGTCTCGTCTCAACCTACCTACTTTATCTAGTTTACTGCCTTCACCGCTGACCAGTGCGCCCGCACCGCCCTCGCCTACCGACCAAGATTCCGGTAAACCATTTATAATAGGCTATACAAATGCTAACGCGTTGTGGCTTTAAGGTAGTTATTGTAGCTAGTCACTAGATATATGTTATAATACAGAATACAGAATAGCGAAACAGAAACTACAAAAGCAAAAAAAAACATATTATCCTACCTCTTGACATTAAGAAATTAAATTCTATTCTGATGTGTTCTGTATTCTCAGGTTATGTGATGCTTGGACAACGATGTTATATGTGACTAATTTTCCATTAATATGTATTTAATTAATAATTTAATTGGTAAGGTGTAGTCCGCATAAGAAATATGTGCACACTTTTTGATTTAGATCAACCTTATTGCTTTGTAATAAAGTCTTCAAATATATAAAAAAGTGTACATATTTGTAGCGCTGATTTTGTTGGGGTGATTTCACAAAAATCATTAACTTTTGGCAGCTTTATTTGTCTTGTGTGACATATAATAACGTTAGTTCCAAATAGTAGTTCGTAGATATTAGATTTTTAGTTATTATTTTGTAGAAACAGTATTATTTTTCTCAATTCATGTCTTCTTATATCAAATAGTTAAAGCTATTGCTTTTTTAAGCTTTTATATAAGAGAAGTGTAATTTACTAACACCCAATATAGCCATGTATTGGAAGAATCAATCATTTGAATGTTTCATTGTGATTAATATTATTATTTTAATTGCATTTTATATTAAGAAAGATTTGCACATTTCTATTCGTGACATACTCGAATTTTATGTTTTATAAGTAAATCACAGTAGATATAAATACATATTTTTATGTAAAAATGTACCACCGCCTTTCAAGTGATTTGCATGTGATTCTTTAATGTTACATGCCTTATTCATTTTGTATTATGTTTTTTCTGTTTTGTTGAAATATATGTGATTAAAATTTTTATGTTTACATTTTTCCAATTCACCTAAGTGACTTGTCTACCTAAATGACGTGACACGTGATCTGGCACTAGTAATAAGAGACTTGTAGCAATCAAAAAGGTTTAAATACCTCTAAACATACACTCACATAGGTTGGCTCACTCATGAGTCACTGTGAGTCAGAGTCATGCTACGTCACTTAGGTGGACACTTCAATAACATTGTCAACTAACATTATTAAAACGAGTCTTATTTGGCGATCTACAAAATGCATATTCGTATTTTGGCCGATTGGCCGCCATCTTGTCCGCCTAAATAGATAATGTATCAAAAGATGTAAATGTATATGGTATAGCAACATTTAATTCTGTAGATGGCGACGAGCCTCTGCTAAGTGGGACTGGTCAAGTTTCCAAAGATTGTGGAATGGATGTACTTGAAAATTGGAACCAAGTCCTTAGGAGGTGAGTCAACCTATATCTATACTAGTATTAACTCGAAATCTATTGAACAAAAAATGGAATACGTTATTCCATAGGGACAAGGCGGTTTTATTGTATAAGTTATGATATATTAGCAATATTTATAACTGAAATCGAAGAGAAACGATGAAAATAACCGTTAATAACAATATGTAATAATAAAAATATTCTAAATCCGATAGTGTGTTTGTTTGTCCTTCTTTTACATAAAAACAGAGTAACGTTTTGACATAATTTTCGCGCAGAGATAATAGAAAACATAGACTCTTTATCGCTGGAAAGTATCTCATTATTTCAGGAAAATTCTTATTGGAATCTTTGATAGAAAAACTAGGGCTGGCCGCAAGTAAATAATATTATAATATTGTCAAAGAACTAGATTTAGACAAATTGTTTAGAAAATATTAAATATAGAGATAGCATTAGACATAATGAAGTTGTAAGCCGCCATTGGCACGGAGTATGTAGGGCGAATATATGGTTTGGACACATACCTACCTAGTGTTGTTTTTGTGAGGGGATGTCAGTGATAGTGCGAATTACATATTATAAAACAAAGTCTCCCGCCGCGACTGTCTGTCGTTTGCCTTTGCCCGATTCACTTAAAACCTACTGACTGAATTTTGTTGCGATTGGTTCACGAGGACTAAACATGGACCCTATCACTTTTAGTAGATGAGCATTCAAAGTCATGTAGGAAATAATTGTGAATAATTAAAGAATTGTATCTATCTTTTATAAGTGTATAAGCATATTTATATTGTGCGAAAACGGGGACTGTATATAAATTATATCGCTAGATTGTATACAAAAAAAACCGTGTTATATACCTTAACGTGCTCTTTGTACAGCTGGACAGACCAGAGACCGCGGGCCCTCAACTCGCTGGTTCGTCTCGGGGTGCCAGAAGCTCTTCGTTGTGAAGTTTGGCTGAGACTGGCTAAAGTGGACCAGAATGATAAACTTATGGAGACCTATAGGACTTTGATTAGCAAGGTAAGAATTTGGAAACATTCTATACAAATAAATGAAATTGAAGTACCAATATCGGAAATATCTAAGTGGGATATGATATTTACACGATATTGGATCATAAATAACAGTTTTTCATAGTTTTTATCCATCTGTCTGTGTGTCCAGAATAGGCTAAGATACGGCTAAATGGATTTTGATTTAGTTAGTATTAGTATAAATGACCTTTTTTCATCTCGATATCGTAAAAGAATACGAATGGCTGGTGAAGCCGGGGTGGGAAGCTAGTATGAAATTAAATTAATTCAGAAATTAATCAATAGCGTTCTTCAGCCAGGGCCGTGCCGGCCATAGTGCGATGTAGGTAGGCGCCAGACACTTAGGAGCGCCGTGGCTACCCCTAGACCACACAAGTAGCATGATAGCGAACCACAGAAACATTATTTACCTGTGTGGGTCTGTGGTCGCTGCCAATGTAATGTTGGCTTCCATTTTGTCAATTTAGCTATATAAAAGCGAAGTACTGGGGGGTGAGTAAAAAATCAAAGAAGCGCTACATAGGCTTCGTAAAACAGGCGTTGGCCTTCACCTAACATCTACATTTTCTAGGATTGCCCGTTCGAGTCTGTCATCCAGCGTGACATAGCCCGCACATTCCCCGCGCACGATTTCTTCAAGGAAGCCGGCGGTCTCGGTCAGGACTCTCTGCTCCGTATTGCGCGGGTGTACGCCGTCTACGACCAGGAAGTTGGCTACTGTCAGGGGTTGAGCTTTTTGGCTGCCACTCTGTTACTACATGTAAGTGCAGGTTTCTAGGTTAGGGTTTATTAAAGTACGTCATTCTTTTTTTTATAAAAAAAATCGGGATAAAGAATGGTCCTGGAGAAGGAGAATCAGCCATAGGTATTTTAGAAAACATCTAAACATACACGTCATATATTGTTCAATATGGTCAATTGGCAAAAAGTGGACACTGTTATTGGTGTCTCTGGCCACACCGCAAGGTATAAAGGCCGTGAAGGTGTGAGAATTTTAAGAATTACAAACTGATTATGTTACACAATTGCAGATGCCCGAAGAGCAAGCCTTCTGCCTGCTTGTCCGTCTGATGTACGACTACGGTCTACGTGAACTGTACAAGGATGGGTTCGAGGCTTTGTATATGAGGCTGCACCAGCTGGACAGGTTGATGGAGGTAATGTATGGTTTAAAAAAATCTAATAATTACTATTAAGACATCACAGTGCAACGCACTCAGTGAATCGCGAGACTTATTTTGTCCATATCTCTTTAGTTTAGAAAGATGTTAGTGAAATGCGTCGCGATTAAAATCGATAAGATAATATATGCCAAGATTAACGTACAAAAAACATGAGAAAGTAAGAACTCACAACAAAATCGATCTTGCGAAAATACACGAAACTTCGGCTATTCAAGTATTGTACAAAAACTACTAAGTATATGAAATTATATATATAATAAACTATATCCAAACTACTATTATAAATACAAAAGTGTAATTGTTTGTTTGTTTGTCCTTCTTTAACGTCAATACAGAGCAACGGATGGACGTGATTTTTTGCACAGAGATAGTTTGAGGGTCAGAGGTCATTTCAGGGCATTTGTTTTTTTTTAAGTCATTAAATGTTTAATTTTTTCGAAAGCTATTATAGCTTTGAACACAAGACATATTTATGTAGTTATCGCGTTATTTATGAATAGCTGCAGCATATATAATTATATAATTACAGTTGACGTTAACTTGTCATTTAATGTGTGCAAGGTGCTACAACTGATTTAGTTTTGAATCGAATGTTAAGTTGATACGGCCCCTGATCCGACAGATGCTGCAACTATAGGTACCTTTCATCGCCCATTGAAAAATATTAATAGGAAGGCAGTCTTCAATAAATAAGTTTTCTTTTCATATAAACGAATTCATAGATATAAAATGTTCTATTAGGTCCTAGATTATATTTAATTCCCTAGTGTAATATAATATGCATAATAGAAATATTTAATAACATCTGCGTCCAACCAAATATGGTTTGGTTTGATAATGTAAAGTGATATAGTAGATAGATAGTAAATGTGCCGATTGACTGTTAAATAATTAATGAAAATTATTCCATAGTTTGATATAAAATTAACTAAATTAAATTAAACATATAAACCTACATAAATTTTCTATTCGAGACAGATGAGTGATATTATTTTTTATTGCTACTGAATATGAACTACAATAACAATAACTAAATTCCGCCATGATTTTTTCCCCACATTCATCCAATCATAGATCTCAAACTCCTTCCACAGGAACACCTAGGTGACCTGCGCGCCCACTTCCAGCAGCTCGGCGTGGAGCCCCACATGTACGCGTCACAGTGGTTCCTCACAGTGTTCACTGCAAGGTTCCCATTGCCGCTGGTAACTATTTTTTTTATTTGTAAAATGTGTATCATATATTGATAACGGTTAATGTCACAGAACATTATAGAGAACTATAGAAATAGTAAGTGGACGTTCCCGCATAACCACATATAAGCGCAGCGTATCATATGTCATTTCCACACATCTTCAGAACTACCCTTGAAGCATAGCCCATAAAAATAGAATAAAATCATTTCAGGACAAAAATAATTTGGTTTAAATAAATAGATAGGTACATCATGTTACTTCTACCCTTCTTTGTAATTTTCTGTTGTCAATGTTATCTCAGAAAAAATTAAGTAGCTAAACGAACGCTGGCTAAACAGATGCACTAAAATTGTAGATAAGACATGGACAGTCTCACGCTTTGTTCGATTGATTACGGAATCGTCTCTAGTTCGCGCGAACTTGGTTTCTATATACTGATGGAATTTTGTCTCCCTCTGCCATATTGAATGACGGATTTTTTAGAGGGAGACATAATATTGTATAACTTTATATTAATAAGGTCGTTAGTTTCCTTATTGACATCGCTTGAGTTATTCGAATGCTATTAGGACACTTAACGGTACCCGGGAGCTGTAAGACAACCTGTGAAGAAGAAGATGAACTCTTGTTTGTCACCTCCTTTTATGGACTGCTATAGCCACTTTTCACCAAGTGGATGGCGAGTCACATGTCGTGCTATCTATATAAAATAATTTGGCTTTTAAAAAAAATGTACCGATGCACTGATATAAAATTTGAAGAGTTTTCGATTTCTCCAGGATCCCATCATCAGATCCTGACCTGATGATCATGGGACCACCTGGAAAGTATACCCTTTCAAACAAAAAAAAAAATTTCCAAATCGGTCCAGGCGTCTTCAAGTAATCGGGGAAACATACATAAAAAAAAAACAAAGATTCCGACTAATTGAGAACCTCCTCCTTCTTTTGAAGTTGGGTTAAAAACGTCTCAGCCGACAGATGAATAAGTAAGTACCTACTTCCAGGTGTATCACATCCTCGATGTGTTCCTGCTGCAAGGTATGGACACGCTGTTCCAAGTCGCGCTATCGTTGCTCTCTCGGTCGCGGAAAGATCTTCTTCAGCACGACTTTGAAGGCGTTCTTAAATACTTCAGGTACATTTTCTTTTTTTTTATTAAATCGAAGTCGCGGATTATAAGTTGACCTATGCGCAGAACACATTTTTTTTATTTTCTAGCTGCTATTAATTTCTACTTTACCTTTATATTCTGGATTTGTATAATTATATGGATACATAACAATATAATTATTTTTTATTTTTAAACACATCTGCAAGTGTAAATATCACAAGTGTGAAACCGCCATTTTAGGTCATGATATAATGCGGGGACTATACCTTTTTTAAATGATATTACACCCATATCCTAAATATTTACGATTCACGAGAAAAGTTGAGAATTGACGGTATTAATGAATCAAGTGGTGCAAGCGTGCTTTCATAGAATATGCTGACTAATCCGTTACGTATTGTTTAGAATTAAATGATCTACAAAAAAGTTAGAAGTAGCGTAGGTATATTACATCTGTTTAATAATATTTATTTTAGAGTATTTTTGTAATATAATATTTTAATTTTAGAGTAACACTACCAAAGAAATGTAGGGCGGAAGAGTCGTCTCGTCAAATAGTGAAGCTCGCCTGTAGCATGAAGGTGAAGCGGTTACCCAAATATCAGTTGGAATATGAAAAATTTATTAAAGGTTTGTATCTGCTAATTTGTTTGACGTCTTGCGTTTTCCGAGAGTTTAACAAATAAATTTAATATATCTATATACTAATAACTAGCGGACCCGGCAGACGTTGTCCTGCCCAAACGTTGACTTGCCCGCACTACCCCTACCCCTACCCCTAACTCTACCCCTACCCCTACCTCTACCTCTACCCGTACCTCTACCCCTACCCCTACCCCTAACCCTATAAAAAAAATTAGCGGTGGACCACCCTTAACATTTAGGGGGATGAAAAATAGATGTTGTCCGATTCTCAACCCTAGCGGATATGCACACTAAAATTCACGAAAATCGGTCGAGCCGTTTCAGAGGAGTTCAATAACGTACACCGTGACACGAGAATTTTATATATAAGATAAAGCTAAATAATTTGTTTGAACGCGCTAATCTCTGGAACTACCTGTCGCATTTATTTATTAAAATATTTTTGCATTTGATTAGGGAAAGTTATAGGCTATTTAATTTAACATCACGCTACTTACCCTAAGGTGGTGAAATGGGATGTAAACGTTCAAAGTCGCAAGCAATATAGTCATTAACCCATATTACACCCCCATAGAGTATTCTATTCAAGCTTTCTCCGTATCAAATTTCATCAAAATCGGTTTAGTGGTTTAGCCGTGAAAACGTGACAGACAGACAGAGTTACTTTCGCATTTATAATATTAGTATAGATTAAACATAGCCTTTCTAAGTATACTTTAATACCGACATATTAAACTTACAGAGTCTGCCGAGAAGGAAAAGATCGACGTAGAGCTGGAGCGTCTGAAGGTCATCAATTCTCAATTATCGGAGGAGAAAGAGCTGCTTAAAAATCAACTTGATGAGGTACTGTACAAAAAATACATACCCATAAATATTAGGGGAATAGAGACAATTTCTTGAATGAATGAAGGATGAAATATTGACTATAGAAAGGTTTATATGGCTGAAGTGAAAGGTAATGCTGACAGAGCACGACTTAGGTGTACTTTTATTGAACATATAAAAAATGTATTGATCGTAGGCAATATTAAACCGCCGAGCGTGTATAAAAGGTAGGTATGATGAATATAAAAGAAGCGAAAGAGATATGTCAGGATCGTAACAAATGGCATTCAATTGTCTCTGACTACCCTTCTTGGGATGAAAGGCGTGATGATAGCTAGATAGAGACAAATTATATACCTGTCAAAATTGGTCCAGCCGTTCTCAAGTGATAAGCTTACTAAGGAACAGCATTTAATTTTTATGACCTCTCTTATTAACTACTTTTACTAAAAAAATCTTTATGTTGCAGTTGCCATTAGATGTAAAAAGCAATATTAATTTTACCCTTTGCTCATTATAGTACTTTGTAGTTACTTTGTTATCCTAAGGATGAATCATATCCTATATAATCTAATTCCTATTAAATTGGTCCTTTGTGAAGAATATTCTGTTGTGAGCACAATAGCTTTGACTAGCATTTATTATTTAGTCTTATCTATAATGTTCCATGAAAAAAAAGAGAGTTTTTCTTGAAAGCACAAGTTTATTCTTTTTTTGTATTAAGAGCGTAGACGGTCTGCAAGTGAATTGAGAAATAGGTATTTGAAGAAACTATTGCCGTCGCCTCACCCTTTGATCCCCCCCGTAGAGTGCGATAGGGACAACTGCAGCTCAGACCGATTATACCTATAAAACCTTGACCAGATAGACGTTTCGTATTCCCCTGTTTTCTCCTCCAAAAATGATCCGATTTAATTATTTTTGGTATTGAAATTTAAAGAAAAAGTAGATCTATGCTCCTATTTTTCTTTTACATTAAAACCTTTTCAAATTAGTCTGGTAGTCGTTTGATCACGGCGGTATAAACGAGGCATTTTTTTTTAGGTTTTTGAAAGGGCTTATTTTTTTAGGTAATTAGTTGTTGGAAAAAAGTAAATGACAGGGGCATGCCTACAGTAAACCTAGATTTTATGAAAAAAAAAAACGATTGCTCTAGAGGCATTATCCGTGAAGAAAATAGGGGAATACATTTGTATGGAGAACATGCAGCCCGGCTACTCTCTTAACAGTGCTGTATTTAATTTTATGATTTTCATTTACATTTGGTTACTTAACTAAAATTAGTCTATGCTAGATTTGAGATTTCTCTTTAACTTAACATTAGCAACATCGTAATTTTAATGGAAGTCGTTAGTAAATAAATTAAGTAGATATACATTATATATTTCATCATCTGCCTAATCCCACTAATATTATAAACGCGAAAGTTAGTATGGATGTATGTATGTTTGTAACTCAATCCGCTAGAACGGCTTAACGGATCTGGATGAAATCTGGCACAGAGATAGATTATAGTCTGAAATAGCACATATAGGCTACTTGTAATCCCGGAAAGTGGGATAGATTTGTTTTTGTTTTTCACGGGATCGACATATTTTTTTGCATATAGTGGTAGTTTAGGGGATAAAGTGTATATATGTATCCTTTTTATACCCCGAAAGCGGGCAGGGGAGGGACAAATTATAGCCACGGGATTATTTCTTTTTGGATCTACTTTCACACGGCCGAAACCGCGGACAGAAGCTTGTTACTTATAGCTTTAATTCAATACATTGACGGATTTGACTGCGGAAGCGTTTTGGTATATTAATATAATGATAATATACGACCCGTCCTAATTTTTCACATGAAACACGAAAGAGTCCATCATCAGGTCTTCACATCTCTACATTTCCATTATATTCATTCAAAGTCCATGAATAAGTTTCTATGGAACACCTTCCAATACTTCGGTGGGGTTAGCATACAGGACCGTGCCCTCTTTTGTTTCGACTCCATGTCCGGACAAATCCGTGTACTGTCTTTGCTCGGCAATGTTGTCGGTGTTGGACTGGTTCTCGGGCCGGGCATTCCTTGGCTGGTCATTGGTGCCGACCCGTCTATACACAAGCATTCTATATACATATATGTATATTCTATAACTTGTTTTCACAGAAGAAATCATGGAACAAGGAAATAAGTTTCACTTCGCTCATGGCTGTAGAGACTTGAATAGCCTGCAGTGTTAAAATAATAATAGTTTTTATTGAGCAGCATAATAGGCAGATCTCTAGGGTCCTTCATCAAGCCATCAAGCTAGACAGAACCCTGTGGTCTTGATGTCCATCATCAGGTCATCCATGTACACTTATCCAGATTTTCCGGGATAAAAAGTAACTATGTATGCTACCAAGTTTCATCAAAAACTGTTTAGCCGTTAAGGCTTGATTGAGCAATAAAGACACAAACATTCGCATTTAATTGATATTGTTTTAGACGATGCAGTCGTGTCGTGATGCTTTGAAGGAGTCTGCCCACCACGCGGCCGTCGCTGCTGATTACAAAGCCATATGTGCACGTCTAGATAAACAAGTGTATCACATGCAGGTAATGGTTTCTCTAAGAAGGTGTACTTAAATTTGACCTTAAAATACCTCGATTGACCTTATATAGTCTCAATATTTACTAAATGAGGATGATTTTCTCTCTAACTACTGAACGGATTTTGGTCTGGTTGTCAAGGTAGGTTTAAAATTTTAGATGCAGGCATAGTATTATGTATTGTAAATGTTTTTTTTATATCATCGAATATAGCACAATATGTGCAAGAGCATCTCAACCGTAATAAATATTTTTTTTATAATATAATCTAATATTATAAAGAGATAAAGTTTGTAAGTTTGGATGTAAGGTGTAATCTCTCAAACTACTGAACCGAGTGATATCCTACGATATCCCTAAGTGACATAGGCTATATTTTATTTTGTCCGAAAATAATTAAAAATAAAATTCAAGCCAATTTCTTAGGAAATAAGTTTTGGGCTATGTTTGTTTGCAGAAATGAGCTTGCACCTTATTGTTATCTAGGATGTCTTTATTATGTTATTAATGAATACCACATTGTATTAAATGTGGGAAAGAGAAGACATGACAGGACAACGATAGTTTATATTGTGCTATCTCTTTCACATCCCCACTCTCGCAAATTTTGCCCTAGCCCAGGTAATAAAATGTTCAGAGAGCAAGCATTCATTTGCTGTTTGGTCATCGTTGGTTGATGACGGTAGAATAGTTCAAATTTAATTTTCATTTAATATTCATTGAGTTAAACATGTCTGGGGTAGACAGTGACAGTAGCGTCAGTAGCATCAGTACCAGCTGGTCGGTGAGTTGACATTTTAAATTGTATTTTATTGATTGTTTTTTACCTCGTTGACATTTTTTACATGCCAAAAGACCTCTACTTTAGCCCTATATCGGCAGATGCTGGACATATTCAACAATATTTTTCCACGCACTCTGCATATACCGTAGAGAGTAACGTAGAGTTTCTTAATGTAATATTTTTAATTCCAGGATATTACCAATGAGTGTCCCAACTGCAGTCAAAAGCTCGCTGATAAAGACAATAGAGGTATGTTTTAAAAGGATATTTTTACTTGTAGGTATATATTGCTTAAGTAGCTTTGCGCGGTTCGCGTCCCCAGTTTGACCTGAATTTTTAGGAATGTGATAATAACAACCTAAATTCAAATCTCTATGAAAGATGTTTTAAATAGGTTCAGTATTTTTCAAATTTACTACTCTATGCTAAAAAGAGTTACTACTGCGACTCCCTTTACAGGCTGTAATTTTTTTCCGACGCCCTTATAAAAATATACCTTTACTCCAAAGATTATAGAATCTTAATTATTATTTATTTATTATATAAAATATAACAGTACAATCAATAAAGAAGGATGAGCTTGCTTTTTAACACATTTTACTAAAATTAGTTTATTTGATAACGTTATCCATTTTACAATGACCTAGGCCCTCAGGACAGCGCCGCGACTCCCCAGAGCGTAGCGACGCACAGTTAGGGAAGTCCTGGCATAAAGTAATAGCTATTGTGTCTTATCTAAATTCTGAATATTTCGCCCTGAAACGCACAGGTCTTTTATTTTGGTAGGTAATAGTTATCTTCTGATTTAGTTTATGTACCTTTCGTAATAATGAACCTTAATGATGCTTTTACTGTCCATTTCATAATGAGTATTCATTTATTTATTGTTTTTCAGAAAACTTACAGGATTATAACTAATTTATGGCAATAATATCAATATAATATAGCCTATTACAGTTTCCACGGTTTATATCTAAGTACTTAACTTAAGTAAACATATGAATTTAAGTACCCAATTGTTAGGCGGTCAAAGAACTAAAACCTACATGAACATACCTAGGTATATGACGGTGCACCATATTTAGCTTAGTTGCGGGGTCCCGCATATAAATGTATTCTGTTTATGATTTGTTTTAAATCTAGATGCAAAATGGATAATCACCTGTTTAAGAATGTCAGGATCGTAACAAATGGCATTCGATTGTCTCTGCCTACCCCTCTTGGGATGAAAGGCGTGATGATAGATAGATAGATTAAGAATTTAGGTATCGAAAATTACACTAATCGGGCAACAATAGCGGACTAAAACACTTTTAATTCAGATTAAAGCTAGTGGTTATTAAAAATCCTATCTATACTCGGTTCAAAACGTAAGAGTTTAATTTCGTTGCGTTCGCGACAGTAGTGACAATTTTATTGAAATTGTATTGTGTTTAAATAAGGTAGTCGATAGCCTAATTGGTAGGACGGTGGACTTGAAACCGGAGGTCCTGGGTTCGAATCCTACCCCCTGCCAAAATGCTAAGCACCAATTTTCTTTAAGAATATGTGCTTAAATCGACTCCTCGTGCTCCGGAGGGCACGTAAAGCCGGCGTCCGGTCACCAACCCGCCTGCCAAGCGTGGTGACTATGGCAATTCCTCTCAATGAGCATCACTAAAAATGGTGCTCTAGAGGGAGACCATGATCCAGCAGTGGATCATAAAAAGGTTGATGATGATGATGATGATGATGATGATGATGATGAAGTTGTCTCATATGCTACTCGGGATTTAGAAGGGAAGAGTAAGCTACCTGTAACAGTATGTTTCGTTTCGAGTTTATTCTGAGTAGGTATAATATTTCTAGTAAATATAATATAATCGATATTTCAGGAACTGACATTGAGGAAAGGGTGAACTCACGAGTGGATACCGAGGACCAACTTTCTAAGCGTGTGAAAGAACTAGAGTTGAATTTGGCTGAGGTGAAGCTGTCATTAGTGCAGGCGGAATGCAACAATCAGGTAATTGGTCTTAATAAGTTATTTAAATAATTTGTTAATTATTATTGGAGTCCATTTCATAATTGATTCCGAATTAAGGAAATTTACGTGAATATAGTTAGGAGAGTCTTTATTTAATTTGTCTTTAGGGCCAAAGGTGATGTTGTGGACTAAAATGAAGAAAAGTAATTTACTCTGGTTTGGACACGTTAAAAGAATGAAGGATGAAAGATTGACTAAAAAGGTGAAAGGAAACGCTAGCAGAGGACGACCTGGCTGTACTTTTTTTGAATGTATAAATAAATATTGATCGAAGATAATTTTAAAAGTACACACAATCGCTGAGCATGTATGAAAGATAATGATGAATATGAAAGAAGCGAATGAGGTATTTCAGGATCGTAGCAAATGGCATTCGATTTTCTCTGCCTACCCCTCTTGGGATAAAAGGCGTGATGATAGGTAGATGACAAACTTGATATTGGCAAATTATTGTGAACACTTGCCTACTTAATCTAAACAAAAACAAACACAGCCTTACAGCTTACGGTGTGGTCTGAGACACCTGCAGTAACAGTGTCCACTTTTTGCCATTTGTCCATATTAAACAGAACAGCTGACAAGTCTGTCGTTAAATTTGAATGGATCTAGATGTGTCACTTCTATAACAGGCGTATCTGTTATTTTAGCCCTTCGAAGCACGAGAAGTCGATTAAAGCTCATTAACATTAAATAAAATCTGTTTCTACTACATTATGAATAATACTTAATTAATATTTTTTCAGGAATTGAATCACCAATTGAATACTGCACTAAATGAAATTCAAGCCATGAGTCCCAGGCAGCCTGTCACTCCGTGGCTAGTCCGTACCCTTGGTGAGAATTTTGCGTCCAGATGTTTTTTTACTTTATTCTTCGTGCTTCTTTTATTGCCGAAGTACTTTATTATATACTTCTTTGATTACCGGGAATATGGCTTTAGGGTACCTTGCATGAATATTTTCGTGCTTTTTGTGTGTAGTAGCTTATATAGGAAAATGTACGATATTTACAATGTATGTATCAATTATTATTACCTGTTCAACTTTGTGATGACAGTCATGCTGTTCTGACGGTGGATTTTAGTTGAATTAGCGAGAAGGAGGCTAACATATATTTTTATTGCATAGAGCGAATTGAGATTTTTTCCTATTAATATTTTTTCATTGAATTTGCTCTTTAGACTCGTAGACACTAAGTTGTAATAACAGTTTAATTGTGTATTTTAAAGAAACCCTGTCCGATCCAATAAAAAAAATTTCATGTGGTTAATTTCGTGATAATTTAGTGTGATATTATTAGTAATATAAAATAGGAGGTGCATTAAAATTGTGATGAATCATTTTAGTTTTCTAGATTTTTGCTTTTTAATTATTTTGTTTTTGCACCTTATGCCTATAGTTTAGGTACCTCCTAATTTCTATGTAGTTGATTGTAAATAACATTAGTAACAAGTAATTAACATAATATAGTAATTTGAGTCCAATTGCATGCCGTTATTGTCACAATTTATATATTAATAAAAAATTAAACATTATGTTCATATCATTTGGGACGTTTGTATATGAAAAGGGTATCAATAAACATTTAAATTTTACTCTCATTGGAAACCTTTCATTTTTATTAACCACACTTTATTAACAAATAAAAAGTTATTAACAACGTGTACTTCATTTCCTTGTTGGCTTCATAAATAAATAAATATAATTGTCTTTCATTTATTTTATGACCTGAAGTTGATTTTTGATTTCCCTTTTTTGTAGATTCTTAACTGCAAGCAGTTTTAGTAAGGTGATACTCTTGTGTTCTTTTTCTTTGCTATGTGCTTTGTCAAATATGTTGAGCACAGCTTACTAATGTGCTTGTTAACAAATGTAGTGTTTAGTCAGTTATAAAATGTTCATAGTAATAAATACATGCTAAATAATAAATGCTAACAATATTAATATAAATCATTGTATACACATATCAAAATCAGTCTGTGAAAAAATATTTTTTAATTGATAATTTTCCTATATTGTCAAAAATAAACTTATTGTTTATTTGAAACCTACAAGAAATCGCAAACTTTTTAATTGATATGTGTACCTATATTAAAATGGAACATTGGAGTTTTATTTTGCGGTAGATGTCATTATAAAAGCCCTCATCATATATTTATGCTTATCGCTGTACAAATAAATAGATAATAATTACTGAGAAAGTATATACAATATATATAAAAAACACAACGCACTGTGACGGAATTTACATTGGTTATAATGTCCACAATTAGCCAGTTGCCAGTAATAAACAGGGCATACGGAATGCCTGTCGGTGCACTACAGTCCACACAGTCGTCACTTCGTAAATAGACAAAGTATGGGCGGCAGTTTTGACCTTTAAATCACGAGACGCGAAACCAGGTAGTGCTAGCGGTACACCCCGAAATTCAGTAAAATGCTGCAAATGGTGTTAAAAGCATGAAAAGGCCATACGAATCAATTTGACCCGTAGCACGAAAAAAAAAACAAAAAAGGAGAGGAGTTATGACGTTTCTTTTTTTTTTGTTCTGAAACCTATCGTGTGTGGTATTAAATGAAAGGGCTTACTAAGCCGATTCTAAAAAAATATATCACATCATTATATTTCAGTCACTTGTTTTAAATTAAAATAAAAATAATTTTCAAAACATACCAAGTTTGGGCTCCTCCACATATGATACGGTTGAATCATTAATTGTTAAATATACCTAAAATGATATGTAATAGCCTCATATCGAAAACCCAAGAAAGCAATTTTGAAAATATTTACATTTAGTATTTTTTTATATTTTTTTAATATTACAAAATGTGATTCACAATTAGTTAACATGTTTAAAAAGTTCAATTTTAGACACTGATGATGATAAATACTAATGCGAGAGGAGTTTTCAATCATATTGCTTCAAAAACCGCCTCCATGAAGCATTTGTTGCCTATGGTTGCCTGTCAATAATTGTGGAACTTCATAGGCGTGCCTACTTATGTCAAAAGTAAAATAAAAGGTTGGATTTAGTAAAAGAGAGTGTATAATCTATAAATTATACCATTACCTATACTTTAAAGTTTAACTATTGTGAATGCTACCTCTCTGTGATACAGCTGTAAAAAATTTAGATCATCGGTCCCTACCCCCAGGGGGGTTAGACAATTAAAATCCTTGAATTAAAAGTCAATGAAATGTGAATGACTGTAACATTGATATAAGTAAATTAAGAATCATGAAATCGTAGAAATTTAGTAAACATGTCAATGCCGTTAATGGCATAATACCCGGTCCTTTGTAAGGCTTGCATGGGAACATAGGTCCAACACTTAGAGGCCCTTTAGAGTGTTTAATCTAAAGTGTTGTGACTAGCACCCGTCGGGACCTATCTCTGAATGCATCAAATACAATGTGCTCACAGACAGGCCCCGTCAGGTGCCTGGACTATTGCTGAGACAAAATTAAATCAAAATCGGGCTATTGTTTTGAGGTGTTAAATGGATTGGTTTATCAAGTTTATTGGTAGAGACTATGGTCACCTGCCGGTATCATTCATCTCATGAAACGTAAAATTGGCAGGTGGTGACTCACCGTTTACTAAATGGGCCTCCTAAAACAACCACCATTTTTAAGCATTTCTGCCGGCAGTAAGACAGGCAACATTGGTGTAAGCGGCTGGGGGTGTCGAGAGGTGTGACACCGGTTTCACATATAGCTTCCCCGTTATTACGCCTTTAGACACTTCCACCCCCGAGCATAATACATAATATTATACTCTAACGACTCCACCCTGGACAACCAATTAAGGCAAGCCTGGGGCGAGAGTTTCAGCAGTGGGGACGCCTGCCTCAACTTACTCTCTGAAGCACTCGGGTTCGGCGGTGTCGTTACTCACCCACGGCTCGCCACAAGCCGCCCTGCCGTTAATAGCATTATTATTAGCATGCAATAATATCAATGCTATTAATAATTGAAATACGGCTAAATGACTTAGGCCATTATTCATAAACGTTTATTAGCAACGTTAACAAACCTGTCTTTACTAATAATAGAAAGAAACAAAACACATTTTAACAAAAACGTTGCTAATAAACGTTTATGAATAAGGCGGGTAGTAGACAATTTAAAGCAAGTTATTGAGAACTTGTGAACTATTCAATTTGGCCGGCTTAGATAAATTGTAACTGTGACAGAGGTTGTCAACATTTAAATTTCATATTGTTACGTAACAAAATAAATTGAAAAATGACCTTTGTTTACTAAAATTCATGAAAAATGTTGTCACCTGAATGTCGAGCACTTTAGTGAAATATTTAAAAGTGTTAAATAAAGGGACCCAACATTCTTTTGGCCTATTTGGGGTGTCGCGACTCATTGAGAATCATTTCAAATAAAAAATTCAAATGCTATTTTATTTCGTAGGTCAATAAAAAATACAATTAATTAATGCACTACTTTATAGCTTTATACACTTTTAAATAGTCATTAATTATAAGAACAATTATTTCAATTCATTAAATATATAAAGTACAATTATGTCTGAAATATTTAAAAAAAAATGTCTGAATAAAAAATACAATATCATGTATAATATGTCTGAAATGCATACATGTCAATAAAAAAATAACAAATTCACAGAAGTAGTACCTGTCAATGTCACATAATATAATAATTCAATTTCCATGGATTTTTTTCTTCTATGTACTAATCTGATATTTTATAATAACCTTTGTTTTAGGTTTATTTAAACGTAATACTATTATATTTACAATGATTGGCTAAGAGGGTTAGATATTTTCTGTTTAACATTTATTGAATTATTGCTTTTCATTGTATATACAATATCACCATTATTCGTAGCCTCTCATATCTATTATCCTATATTATTTAATTAATAAATGTTTGTTCAGGGTCCATAATGGAGGCGGCACAGAACCGGCCATCTTTCCAAACATACTTGACCCCGGACACACCGCAGCCAATTCGCAGACACGGCTCTCTACCGACCCAGGCCGCGCCCGTGCCTCAAGACCGCCGGGACTCCGAACCCTACAGCCCCGACGCTAGAAGGAAACGAAAGTTAAACGGCAAGAGGCATTCTCTACTTCTAGAAGGAAATAAGCCTGCCGAGTCCGCTAAGGAACTCAATAGACACAGTCATGATGTCACTAATCTTGTTAAAAATCTCTCGTTGGGTTGACATTATAGTTTGTGAGTTCGCTTTGTTAATACATATAATAATTACAAATCGACCAAGATAATTAACTAGGCGAGACGATCGGCCTTAATCGGATAGCTTCGGGTTTGTAAGCCATCTCTTTCACACATGTAGAAACGATAGAGACGACGTTCTACAATATCGATGACTCTCTCTAAAGCCCGAAGAGTTTTTCTTTCGGCCGGGTAATCTGTGCGTTTTGGTTTAATTATCTTAGTTGTATAAATTAAAACCCTGCCATTATTGTTTGTTTAGGTGGTTTCTATATACGTATCACTGAGATTTCAAATTGAAAATAGAGAAGCTATTTAGATTTTGTTCTGTAAAGACATGCTCTTATACTCTATTCGTTATATGATGGTGCGATGCGGCTGACACATCCACTTGATACCTTTCGTAAAATTGCCATTATGAAAGAAACATAAATTATTAGTAGTTAAAATTAAATACATACTATTAAATTATGAATAATCGTGGCATTATGATCCTTTAAATAAAGTGCTTTTTACAAACAATTAATATTTTACGTTTACGTTTGGGTTAGGTTAGGTATTTAAATTAATGATGCGACATTGATAAATAAATATAGCCAGTTAAATATCTAATCGATGAAATAAATCGGATTATGTTAACGTAAACAGCTCGTAAAAAAACTGGTAAATTGGCTTAATAAATTATATTTTGAAGCCATTTTGTTTCTAGCGTCCGTCTGTCGGTTTCAGGTGAAAACGTGTATGCCTTTATGTAAAAGTAAGAACAAAATAAGTATTTAAAACATATTATTATAATATACATAATCCCGTAATTAAATTCTCGTTCCGACATCATATTAAAGTTAAAATAAACAAAGTAAATATAAAATTATTAATCCAATCTACACTGACGAGCAATATAAAAAAGGCTTGTGTTTAAGCGGCGCCCAAAAATGTATCTATTTTGTACCAAAAAAATTCTAAACGGTTACCAAAATGGATGAATGGTCACCAAATTACGTTTCCTAAAATATTATGAAATAGATCCATTTTTGGTATTATTGACTGCCATAAAAATATATAGACGCCTTTAAAATACACTTTATACTTAATAAATTTTATACTAACCTAACCTAACCTACCTACCTTACTTGGTGACCATTTATCCATTTTAGAAACCAAATAAAATATTAGTACAAGGCGTGCGATTTTTCTGATGTTTTTCTATTATTTTGGATCATAATATGATATACTTTAGGACACTTTTAATAGTGTCAATTATTTTATTTGGAGTTGTTTATTTTATTTGGTGCCTAAGCTTAGAGTCTTAAAAATATTTTTGGTGTCCGCGTAAATTATACCCTATAAAAAAGCCACTAACTTATTATGAAATATTTCCTAAACCACGCCAGATAGCTTTTTGAAGTAAAAATCAAGTGTATTTAATAACGGTTAAAAAAACACCCAATGGAAACAAAACTAATTTAATTAAATGTGTTAAACAATGTAAAAACAAAACAGCGCCGTTTGGGCAAAAAAACAAATATTTCATAAAGTGGCTTTTTTATATTGCTCGTCAGTGTATTATAATTTGTTCTAAGAAATAATTGATTATTGATTTTTTTTTTAAATAAGTATCACCCACATCTTCATATAATGAATAGAGTATAATTAAGTTTTCGGAAAATATAAAAAATGTTTAAGGAAATGGCATTTCATTTAGACATTTGCATTCAAACGTTTGATTTTTATTAAGGTAGTTGTGCAGAATTTGTATAAGATACTTATTTAAAATGGTAACATTTTAAATTAATATCTATTATTATGTTTAGACTGATTTTGAAAATTTGTATTTCATTTGATGTGTGATATAAAGAACTCTCTGTTTAATAATGTTTTATAGAAAGTGATTTTTCTTATTTAATGTTTTCACTTTTAACTCTGTAATAACCAAAAACACTAGTCAAGCTTAAACTATAATACACACCTACAATATAAGAATTTTAATAATCATTACCATTTTCAATTTAATTACGATTTTATTAACATTTTTTTATTAGATGGTTGTGTCAGAACTTGCTTTTCAAATTATAAATAGTATGTACAATTTATTTGTAGAAGTGTTGTTAATAAGCAGGATAAGCAGCAAAAACTAAATTGTGGCCTACAGAACATATTAACAAATATTTCTAAAATAAATAATTAAGAGTGCCTTTAGCGAGAGGAGCCAGTGTTTTGTACTAGTTAACAAGGATGCGTATATTTAATTAAATAATTCATAATATTGTAATCAATGTTCTACTAATTATAATATTCTCATATTCTCAACAATATATTGCTAGCATAAGACTTATGCTGTTTAAAATAGTTTTAAAAACATACAAAAAAATACATGGGAATGAGGTTTTTTTAATTTTATATTATTGTTAACAACCAATTTCGAATAATGTGTGTTTATATACCTAAGTAAAAAACACTTTGAACTTATGAATATCTTTTGGAAACTATCGAAATTTTATTAGTGTTTATAAAAAAAATTAAAAAGACAAAGCAAAGTCTGCATAGGTAAATGTGGAAAGTTGAAAAGATGAAGCGACGTGTCGTGTGTATATTTTATTGAGTACTTTAAAATGTAGAGTTTTCACATGACACTTGCGCATGTGCTGGTGAGCCACGCGCCATTTTGAATATTTAATTGATTATGTGTTCTAACCTCTTATGTTGAATAGCTTTAGCATATCAGTTTCTTATGATTATAGATATTAATGTGGGAACACAATACTAATGTCGCGTGTGTAGAGATATCTAACAATAATTATAAAGTAATTGTATGAAACTCTTGAGTATTAAATGTAGATTTAAGTCCTAATTACTCACAATATGATATTTTAGATGTTTAGTTTGTGTAACATGAAAGATGCTTTTGTTGATCGACATAAGTTTACCTGCACCTGATATTCCTTATTAAAAATAATTCATCTAAAATATGTAAAAATCAGTTTTGCTAACTATTAGGCTGGCTTTCCACCAAAGTTTGGTTTGGGGGCGATGATAGAGGAAAAAATCCACCAATAGAATTGCGAGGATAGAAAAATTAAGCAAACCTATTTATTATTTTTATCTTAAATCACCGACCTGGAGCTTCCGCGCACAGCTCTGTCCCCTACTACGTATCTCGGTTACTAACAAAATGCGATGGTAACCGTCTACAGATTAGTAAATATGACAGGCCGAGAGTGAGTGTACCGTCCAAGCTAGCTCTTCTCGGTTTATCGTACATAGCCTTCCGCTCCCGGCTTCGCCCGTGGATATTTTCGAACCAAATAAAATATAGCCTATGTCACTCAGAGATATCGTAGCTTTCTATTGTTAAAAGCATTTTCAAAATCGGTTCAGTAGATCCAGAGATTACCCCCTACTACCTCACAAACTCACAAACTTTACCTCTTTGTAATATTAGTATAGATTACTAATCTGTGGACGGTTACTATCGCTTTTTGTTAGTAACCGAGACACATGGGGGTGCTGTCCCTTATTACCCTTTGTTGCTAACGAAAAGTGTTAGTCACCGGGTTTATTGACGTACTAAACTGTCGAATAGAGGGAGCGAGCGACCACTGATTGGTGGTTCTGACTTTTGTCTCTCTCTATTTGACAGTTTTGTACGCCATTGTGTCCTATCTTCTTTATCAAAAAGCTATCACTTTAGGAAGTCACTGGAAAGCCAACCTTAATCTACAAAATTTATGCAATTGTATCAAGTGTACGTACACTATACAGATAGCGTACTCTTGACTTCAACTTTAATTTCAAATCCCAAAATCTTGAATTTAATTTCGTTGCGATGCCGATAACATTGGCAATTTTATTTAAATTGAGTAGCATAGTAGACAACTTATTTAAACACAATTCAATTTCAATAAAAATATCGCAACTGTCGCCATCGTAACGAAATGAAACTCAGGATTTTAGGATTAGGATTGAAATTTACGTCAAGAATTAGGGCCGAGATCTCGATCAACAAATATAATATTATTTTCGGATTATAAAAGTTAATTTATTGCTTAGATATTAGATTGTTTAACAACATAGTAGTTATTGATTTCAGTTATGTTTATTTTGCCATTTATAGACAATACGTAATCCATGGAATTGCACAAGAGCTTATTGTACATACTATGTAGCAAGTCTTAGATGCAAATAGAAGTTATAGATTAAATTTTTGTTATGACATACTTTAGTTTACAAGTACAAAAGAAATGTCTACTTGTGAATTATTATTGCTGCTAATTAAATATTTGTGTTTTCCATAAAGGAAACAGATCTAACATTTTTCATAAATCTAGCAAAGAAATGTATAACATTGTATGTTGCCATTCATCTCTTATGCTCTTTTGGATACATTGTTTCGTTATTATGCTCTATATCAATGGCTTTATAAAAAAAAATACTATTTGGGCAAAGTATTAAAAAAGTAATGCTAAAATGTGTTACGTAACTCGGTTGGTTAACAAAACGTGTTGGTAACCGTCCACAGATTAGTAAATATGACAAGCCTATCGTACATTACTAATCTGTAAACGGTTACAGATTAGTTAATGTTTTGTTAGCAACCGAGATACGTAATATGTATACCCACTGGTTGACATTGAAAAAAAAATGGCGCCGAATTAAGAACCTCATTATTTTTTAAGTCGGATATAACATTTATAAATGATGTCATCTGGTCTACCTGTCAAATAGTCAAATTAAAGAGTTTTTTTTATGATCTCATTAGCCTATCTTCTGTGTATTATTTATGTATTTTCATAATATTGAAAGTATTTGACAATCCTAAAGTTTAATGTTTATCTTCTACTCTAACAGGTTTTTTTAAGTTCAGTAGATACTGTATGTCACTTTGTGTTTAATGGTGATATTATAATTAAAGTATACATACTTCATATGTTTTTTTATTTGAGAACTAGCTTTTCGCCGTGGATATTTTCTATAAAAACAATGTCACTCGGGGATATGGTAGCTTTCTATTCGTGAAAGATTTTTTAGAATCGGTTCAGGAGGTTACACCCCCCCCCCCCCCCTTATATTTCGAGAGTTGCTGCATTAGGTACTTCTCTAAATAGTTAAATCCTTTGTGATTTGTAGACGGTTGATGACAATTTTACTATACGTATAGTTCATTATAATTAATTATAATACACTCCCGGACATCTGAATCGAGCCACCTTGCATTTTAAGGTTTGGAGTACTGAAGCTTAAAAAAAATGTATGATGAAGGAAAAACTTTTGATGCAGTTTTAGTGCAGACACATTTAATTATCTTTCTACTGAGTATTATTCCAAATTTAAATTTAAGAATTTAAATTAAAGAACAAAAGCCGAGCTAGGTCACTGATTTGAAAAATACGACTGCAGAAAGTTGAAGCAATTTAAGTTTGTAATTTTTTATTTAATAACAACCGTTTTAAATAGTAGGTACAGTTTTTATGTTCCCATAATTTAAACTGATTTCCGCTTTAAAATTATGGATACTACACCTGAAGTAGCCGCGCAAGCTATAGCGCTTCTTCAATCTGGGCTAAGTCAACCATACGTGAGTGCACAACTTCACATAAGTAGTTCTGCCATTCAAAGAGTGTACCATCGGTATCTAGAGACTGTCAGCTTCGTTCACTGAGCAGGAGGACGTCGTTTCCGAGTGACAACGGAAAGACAAGATCGGTTTATTTTAACTACCACCTTACGAAATCGACACCTGACGTCTGTTCAGATATAAAGAAACCTCCGAGACTTCAATGGAGTGGCTGTAAGCTCTCGGACCATTAGAAGGTGACTCAATAAACGTTGTCTAAAACCAAATAAGCCAAATTGATACGAGCTCACCGAATGGCCCGCCTACAGTTTGCGCGCGAACATTTCAATAGGACTCAACAACAATGGAGCCTGATACTCTTCACTGATGAATCCAAGATAATGCTGTACCGTAATAATGGAAGGAGTAAGGTGTACCGAAGGGAGGGCGAGCATATCGCGCAATGTTGTATTGATGGGAAAGTAAGTTATAGTGGAGGATCATAGACAGTCTGGGGAGGAATTTATATGGAAGGCAAAACTGAGCTTGAGGTTGTAACGGGACCACGGCTGCCGCGCTTAAATGGCAACCGTAACATTCTTCAATGCTTGGAGAACCATGTGATGCCATATGCTGGATTTATTGGCCAGGGTTTCATTTTTATGCTCGATAATGCAAGGGTCCACACTGCGGGAATCATCGGGGAGTACCTAAATGACGTTGGTATCACTGTCATGAGATGTCCAGCACGAAGCCCTGATATGTACCCTGTAGAGCATTTATGGGATGAGCTGAAGAGTCGTGTTCGAGCTCACTACCCTGCCCGCAAACCATATAGGAGCTGAAACCGTGATCTTGGAAGAATGGGAGAACATTCCTCAACACGTCATAATGGCGTTGGTTAATTCAATGCCAAACCGTATGACGGTCGTGATAAATTCACTCGGAGGTAATTCAAGTTACTAAATAAACGTTTTTTAAAAGTAAACCATATTATTTCTTTAAAAAATGTGATTTGAAAAAAGCAGATATTGTCTTGATCAATCTTAACTCGATTTCTTTAGTACAAATTTAGTTCAAACTTAGAACAACGACATACTAAAATGATGGTTAGTATATTAGCTTCAAAATTACTTCAAAAGTTTTTCCTTCATCATACATTTTTTTTAAACTTCAGTACTCCAAACCTTAAAATGCAAGGTGGCTCGATTCAGATGTCCGGGAGTGTATATTAAGGGGCAGATAACACCTATATACGATTATTTAAAGAATGTTTTAGCAAAAACAAGACAATTTCCAAGATTGAAAAAAATATATATTATTCTACAGGATATAATTGATATAATTGTCATTCTGAAAACGCGATTACACAATTTTCGCTCGATAGAAAATAATCCCAAAATGTGGTCTCTGAAAGTTTTCAAAAAAAGAAAACGGCGGTACTAGTGATTTTAGTACTATGACATTTAATTTGTTTTTGTAATATTCAATTACCCATATAATTGTCATTTGCATATTCAAATAAATTGTATAGTTATTTAAAAAATAATGATTATGTCAAATGGCGCTTACGATTTCTACTCTGAGCGGAAACGCTTTAGCTCTTCTTTATTCACACTCGCCTTGTCGGCAGTGACGGCTGAATCGTGATGCTAGACGGTCGCGGCCACTCGATCGCTCAGAAGTTTTTGTATTATTTGTGTATTTTTTGGCTCAAATTTAATTTATTAATGGTAAACTTTATTCATAAATGACATTACCGTAGCGATTAGGCAATATTTTCATAAGGAAGTTGCTATTTGTATACTTTAGTCTAGGAGTCAGCGTTGCTTTTTGTGAGCGTAATTATATTAAATAATTAACTCCAGTATTGGAAATAAGTTAATAAACAGCAAAGTAGGTAGGTAGGTATTACATAGAAAATGCGTACGGGAAACATATTGCAGAAGTCATTGCAAGGCAAATAAAATTATGATATACTAGCTTTTCCCCCGTAGAAAAATTTAAAATGTGCCAGCCCCAAGGACTTCCGAAATATAAATTAGCTCATGTCATTATCTCTGTGCAAATATCACGTCAATCCGTTGCTCCCATGTTGCTCCGTATTGATTTGAATAAAAAGGACAAACAAACACTCTTTCGCGTTTGTAATATTTTATCCACGCACGCTTGATGGAAAACTTATGATAGACTAGCTTTTCGCCCCGGCTTCGCGCGTGGAAGTATTTGAAAAGTGACAAGCCCGAAGGATTTGAGGGATATGTCATTAAAATCAAGTCAATCCGTAGATTAATTAAAAAAAGGACAAATAAACACTATTTTTCATTTGAAACATTACCTAGTAAGGAAGTTAAAATACCTACCCTTTATCCAAGCTTGATGATAAAATTACGATAAACAATTTTACATACGTATTGGTTTTACATAATAGACCCTCCTACTAGCTATTCGCCCCGGCTTCGCCGTGGAAATATTTAAAGAGTGGCAAGCCCGAAGAATTTTTGGGATATAAAGTAGCCCATGTCATTATTTATATCTCCAACTATCTCTGTGCAAAAAATCAAGTCAATCCGTTGCTCCGTATTGATTTGAAAAAACAAACAAACACTCTTTCGCATTTGTAATATTAGTAAGGAAGTTACAATACCTACCTATTATCCAAGCTTGATGATAAAATTACGATATACTAGCTATTCGCCCCGGCTTCGCCGTGGAAATATTTAAAGAGTGGCAAGCCCGAAGAATTTTTGGGATATAAAGTAGCCTATGTCATTATCTATATCTCCAACTATCTCTGTGCAAAAAATCACGTCAATCCCTTGTTCCACAAAACGTGAAAAAAGTAAAAGAAGTAGAATTATAGAACCTCTTCTACATGGTTGGACAACGCCGCAACGCCGCTGGTCAGCCAAAATTTTTAATTCGACATTATACTAGATTTCGACTAATTTTAGGGTTCTGAATTCGAATTTGATATCGATTTCAAAATTCAATATCACGACATCTGTCAATTTCTTAAAATTCGACATATACTAGATTTCGACTAATTTTAGGGTTCTGAGTTCGAATTTGATATTGATTTCAAAATTCAATATGACGACATCTGTCAATTTCTTAAAATTCGACATTATACTAGATTTCGACTAATTTTAGGGTTCTGAATTCGAATTTGATATCGATTTCAAAATTCAATATGACGATATCTGTCAATTTCTTAAAATTCGACATTATACTAGATTTCGCCTAATTTTAGGGTTCTGAATTCGAATTTGATATCGATTTCAAAATCCAATATGACGACATCTGTCAATTTCTTAAAATTCGACATTATACTAGATTTCGACTAGTTTTAGGGTTCTGAATTAGAATTTGATATCGATTTCAAAATTCAATATCACGACATCTGTCAATTTCTTAAAATTCGACATTATACTAGATTTCGACAAATTTTAGGGTTCTAAATTCGAATTTGATATCGATTTCAAAATTCAATATGACGACATCTGTCAATTTCTTAAAATTCGACATTATACTAGATTTCGCCTAATTTTAGGGTTCTGAATTCGCATTTGACATCGATTTCAAAATTCAATATATCTACATCTGTCATTTTCTTAAAATTCGACATTATACTAGATTTCGACAAATTTTAGAGTTCTAGACAGTGTATGTGATTAAACATTTTTTTATTATATCAGGAAGAAACAACAGTTGGACGAAAATACTACGTGTGAAACAACTGAAACGTCAGATTTTTTATTGACAGAGTAAGTTTCTTCGTACGAAAATTGAGAATTAATATATTTACAACACACTTGTTTTTGGAGTTATTATTTTACATCCTGTACTTGTCGTGTAATGTTTATAAAAAATTTGAAATTTTACATATAACTGTAAACTTTATTACAGGTTAAACAATGTGTCACTAGCAGAAACTCAAGAAAATGTTACCCTTCTTTCTAAATCTACCGATGACGTTCCTGACTTTGACGTTATATTATAATAATAATGTAATGTAATTTAATGTATTGTAATTTAAGGTAATGTAGATCCTAGATTCACCAGAAAGCTTCAAATAAGAGAACCGATTGGAGATAAAAATATAGTATTGCAACAGCAAGACCTGAATGTAATTGCAAGACCGACAGTTGACAAAGATTTTCCCTCCAATCAACCTACATGTTCACGATATTTAAGTTTTAACAATTTTTAAATTTGTACATATTTTTATTTTGTTCATCATTTATGTTTGGATTAAAGTACTATTTGAATATTATGTTATGGGTTAAAAATGTGAATACTAACATGTCTATGCAATGTCAAATTTCGACTAAACAAGTTCAAGCCGAAGTGGCTAGGTGGGAGGCACCGCGCTGCTAAACGCTGAGGTCGCCGATTCGAATCCCATACGTTGCGAATTTTATTTTGTTTTGATTTATATTTTTACGATTTGAATAAAATGCAGGTAATTTAAAATATTCATTCACTATGGAATTTTGATGTGAGCAGCACATATTTATATGGAAATTATTGTTATTATAAAGAAAGTCACTATTTTGTGCAATATTAATGTGTTATGAATGTTAGAGGAAACCTTAAAATTCGTCGAAATTTAGTATAATGTCGAATTTAAAAAAATTACAGATGTCTTTTGAAATTAACGTCAAATTTTAAGAAGTTGACAGATGTCGTCATATTGAATTGTGAAATCGATATCAAATTCGAATTCAGAACCCTAAAACTAGTCGAAATCTAATATAACGTCGAATTTAAAGAAATTTACAGATGTCGTTATATTTAATTGTAAAATCGATATCAAATTCGAATTCAGAACCCTAAAATTAGTTGAAATCTAGTATAATGTCGAATTTTACGAAATTGACAGATGTCGTCATATTTAATTTTGAATTCGATATCAAATTCAAATTCGAATTCAGAACCCTAAAATTAGTCGAAATGTGTGTGTCGAATTTTAAGAAGTTGTCAGATGTCGTCATATTGAATTGTGAAATCGATATCAAATTCGAATTTAGAACCCTAAAACTAGTCGAAATCTAGTATCATGTCGAATTTAAAGAAAATGACAGATGTCATATTTATTTGTGAAATCGATATCATATTCGAATTCAGAACCCTAAAAATAGTCGAAATCTAGTATAATGTCGAATTTAAAGAAATTGACAGATGTCGTCATATTTAATTGTGAAGTCGATATCAAATTCGAATTCAGAACCCTAAAACTAGTCGAGATCTAGTACAATGTCGAATTTAAAGAAATTTACAGATGTCGTTACATTTAATTGTAAAATCGATATCAAATTCGAATTCAGAACCCTAAAATTAGTCGAAATGTAGTATAATGTCGAATTTAAAGAAATTGACAGATGTCGTCATATTCGATTTTGAAATCGATGTCAAATTCGAATTCACAACCCTAAAATTAGTCGAAATCTGGTATAATGTCGAATTTTACGAAATTGACAGATGTCGTCATATTGAATTGCGAAATCGATATCAAATTCGAATTCAGAGTCCTAAAATTAGTCGAAATCTAGTATAATGTTGAATTTTAATAAAATATCAGAGCTCGCTTGTCACATTTCAAACATTTCCACGAGCAAAGCCGGGGCAAAAAGCATCATTTTATCATCAAGCGTGTAAATAGGTAGTTATTCCTACTTCCTTACTAATATTACAAACGTGAAAGAGTGATTGTTTGTTTGTTGATTTGTCCTTTTTAACGTCAATACGGAGCAACATCTTATAAAATATTTTTTGACAGATTACTAAACGACAACTAATCCCATACAGTATGTATGGTATTAGGAGACAAATAATCACATGCAGTCCTGTGTCAGACGACAATTACTGATCACATACAGTCTAGTATTAGACGCCAGACGGCAACTAAAAGCGTGGTCTCTCTAACTATGATAAGGGGCTGATAATCGTCAGCGTCCTTGACGATTTGATGTTTTAAGTCACGCCCTTTTTCCGACCTAGCCTGCGAGAGACTATCATAGTTAGAGAGACCACGCTTTTAGTTGCCGTCTGGCGTCTAATACAAGACAAGAAGTAATTGTCGTCTCACACAGGACTGCATATGATTATTTGTCTCCTAATACCATACATACTGTATGGGATTAGTTGTCGTTTAGTAATCTGTCAAAAAATATTTTATAAGATGTTGCTCCGTATTGACGTTAAAAAGGACAAATCAACAAACAAACAATCACTCTTACACGCTTGATGATAAAATGATGCTTTTTGCCCCGGGTTTGCTCGTGGAAATGTTTGAAATGTGACAAGCGAGATCTAATATTTTATTAAAATTCAACATTATACTAGATTTCGACTAATTTTAGGGTTCTGAATTCGAATTTGATATCGATTTCGCAATTCAATATGACGACATCTGTCAATTTCGTAAAATTCGACATTATACTAGATTTCGACTAATTTTAGGGTTGTGAATTCGAATTTGACATCAATTTCAAAATCGAATATGACGACATCTGTCAATTTCTTTAAATTTGACATTATACTACATTTCGACTAATTTTAGGGTTCTGAATTCGAATTTGAATTTGATATCGATTTTACAATTAAATATAACGACATCTGTAAATTTCTTTAAATTCGACATTGTACTAGATCTCGACTAGTTTTAGGGTTCTGAATTCGAATTTGATATCGATTTCACAATTAAATATGACGACATCTGTCAATTTCTTAAAATTCGACATTATACTAGATTTCGACTATTTTTAGGGTTCTGAATTCGAATATGATATCGATTTCACAATTAAATATGACATCTGTCATTTTATTTAAATTCGACATTATACTACATTTCGAATAATTTTAGGGTTCTGAATTCGAATTTGAATTTGATATCGAATTCAAAATTAAATATGACGATATCTGTCAATTTCGTAAAATTCGACATTATACTAGATTTCAACTAATTTTAGGGTTCTGAATTCGAATTTGATATCGATTTCACAATTAAATATGACGACATCTGTCTATTTCTTTGAATTCGACGTTATACTAGATTTCGACTAGTTTTAGGGTTCTGAATTCGAATTTGATATCGATTTCACAATTCAATATGACGACATCTGTCAACTTCTTAAAATTTGACGTTAATTTCAAAAGACATCTGTAATTTTTTTAAATTCGACATTATACTAAATTTCGACGAATTTTAAGGTTTTCTTTAACATTCATAACACATTAATATTGCACAAAATAGTGACTTTCTTTATAATAACAATAATTTCCATATAAATATGTGCTGCTCACATCAAAATTCCATAGTGAATGAATATTTTAAATTACCTGCATTTTATTCAAATCGTAAAAATATAAATCAAAACAAAATAAAATTCGCAACGTATGGGATTTAGCAGCGCGGTGCCTCCCACCTAGCCACTTCGGCTTGAACTTATTTAGTCGAAATTTGACATTGCATAGACAAGTTAGTATTCACATTTTTAACCCATAACATAATATTCAAATAGTACTTTAATCTAAACATAAATGATGAACAAAATAAAAATATGTACAAATTTAGAAATTGTTAAAACTTAAATATCGTGAACATGTAGGTTGATTGGAGGGAAAATCTTTGTCAACTGTCGGTCTTGCAATTACATTCAGTCTTGCTGTTGCAATACTATATTTTTATCTCCAATCGGTTCTCTTATTTGAAGCTTTCTGGTGAATCTCGGATCTACATTACCTTAAATTACAATACATTAAATTACATTACATTATTATTATAATATAACCTCAAGGTCAGGAACGTCATCGGTAGATTTAGAAAGAAGGGTAACATTTTCTTTAGTTTCTGCTAGTGACACATTATTTAACCTGTAATAAAGTTTACAGTTATATGTAAAATTTAAAATTTTTTATAAACATTACACGACAAGTACAGGATGTAAAAGAATAACTCCAAAAACAAGTGTGTTGTAAATCTATTAATTCTCAATTTTATGTATCGTACGAAGAAACTTACTCTGTCAATGAAAAATCTGACGTTTCAGTTGTTTCACACGTAGTATTTTCGTCCAACTGTTGTTTCTTCCTGATATAATAAAAACATGTTTAATCACATACACTATACTTACTGTCTAGAACTCTAAAATTTGTCGAAATCTAGTATAATGTCGAATTTTAAGAAAATGACAGATGTAGATATATTGAATTTTGAAATCGATGTCAAATGCGAATTCAGAACCCTAAAATTAGTCGAAATCTAGTATAATGTTGAATTTTAAGAAATTGACAGATGTCGTCATATTGAATTTTGAAATCGATATCAAATTCGTATTCAGAACCCTAAAATTAGTCGTAATCTAGTATAATGTCAAATTTTAAGAAATTGACAGATGTCGTCATATTGAATTTTGAAATCGATATCAAATTCGAATTCAGAACCCTAAAATTAGTCGAAATCTAGTATAATGTCGAATTTTAAGAAATTGACAGATGTCGTCATATTTAATTTTGAAATCGATATCAAATTCGAATTCAGAACCCTAAAATTAGTCGAAATCTAGTATAATGTCGAATTTTAAGAAATTGACAGATGACGTCATATTGAATTTTGAAATAGATATCAAATTCGAATTCAGAACCCTAAAATTAGTCGAAATCTAGTATAATATCGAATTTTAAGAAATTGACAGATGTCGTCATATTGAATTTTGAAATCGATATCAAATTCGAATTCAGAACCCTAAAATTAGTCGAAATCTAGTATAATGTCGAATCTTAAGAAATTGACAGATGTCGTGATATTGAATTTTGAAATCGATATCAAATTCGAATTCAGAACCCTAAAATTAGTCGAAATCTAGTATAATGTCGAATTTTAAGAAATTGACAGATGACGTCATATTGAATTTTGAAATAGATATCAAATTCGAATTCAGAACCCTAAAATTAGTCGAAATCTAGTATAATATCGAATTTTAAGAAATTGACAGATGTCGTCATATTGAATTTTGAAATCGATATCAAATTCGAATTCAGAACCCTAAAATTAGTCGAAATCTAGTATAATGTCGAATTTTAAGAAATTGACAGATGTCGTCATATTTAATTTTGAAATCGATATCAAATTCGAATTCAGAACCCTAAAATTAGTCGAAATCTAGTATAATGTCGAATTTTAAGAAATTGACAGATGTCGTCATATTGAATTTTGAAATCGATATCAAATTCGAATTCAGAACCCTAAAATTAGTCGAAATCTAGTATAATGTCGAATTTTAAGAAATTGACAGATGTCGTCATATTGAATTTTGAAATCGATATCAAATTCGAATTCAGAACCCTAAAATTAGTCGAAATCTAGTATAATGTCGAATTTTAAGAAATTGACAGATGTCGTCATATTGAATTTTGAAATCGATATCAAATTCGAATTCAGAACCCTAAAATTAGTCGAAATCTAGTATAATGTCGAATTTTAAGAAATTGACAGATGTCGTGATATTGAATTTTGAAATCGATATCAAATTCGAATTCAGAACCCTAAAATTAGTCGAAATCTAGTATAATGTCGAATTAAAAATTTTGGCTGACCAGCGGCGTTGCGGCGTTGTCCAACCATGTAGAAGAGGTTCTATAATTCTACTTCTTTTACTTTTTTCACGTTTTGTGGAACAAGGGATTGACGTGATTTTTTGCACAGAGATAGTTGGAGATATAGATAATGACATAGGCTACTTTATATCACAAAAATTCTTCGGGCTTGCCACTCTTTAAATATTTCCACGGCGAAGCCGGGGCGAATAGCTAGTATATCGTAATTTTATCATCAAGCATGGATAATAGGTAGGTATTGTAACTTCCTTACTAATATTACAAATGCGAAAGAGTGTTTGTTTGTTTTTTCAAATTAATACGGAGCAACGGTTTGACTCGATTTTTTGCACAGAGATAGTTGGAGATATAGATAATGACATGGGCTACTTTATATCCCAAAAATTCTTCGGGCTTGCCACTCTTTAAATATTTCCACGGCGGATCCGGGGCGAATAGCTAGTAGGAGGGTCTATGTAAAACCAATACGTATGTAACATTGTTTATCGTAATTTTATCATCAAGCTTGGATAAAGGGTAGGTATTTTAACTTCCTTATTAGGTAATGTTTCAAATGCAAAAGAGTGTTTATTTGTCCTTTTTTTAATTAATCTACGGATTGACTTGATTTTAATGACATATCCCACAAATCCTTCGGGCTTGTCACTTTTCAAATACTTCCACGCGCGAAGCCGGGGCGAAAAGCTAGTCTATCATAAGTTTTCCATCAAGCGTGCGTGGATAAAATATTACAAACGCGGAAGAGTGTTTGTTTGTCCTTTTTTTTTCAAATCAATACGGAGCAACATGGGAGCAACGGATTGACGTGATATTTGCACAGAGATAATGACATGAGCTAATTTATATTTCGGAAGTCCTTGGGGCTGGCACATTTTAAATTTTTCTACGGGGGAAAAGCTAGTATATCATAATTTTATTTGCCTTGCAATGACTTCTGCAATATGTTTCCCGTACGCATTTTCTATGTATACCTACCTACCTACTTTGCTGTTTATTAACTTATTTCCAATACTGGAGTTAATTATTTAATATAATTACGCTCACAAAAAGCAACGCTGACTCCTAGACTAAAGTATACAAATAGCAACTTCCTTATAAAAATATTGCCTAATCGCTACGGTAATGTCATATATTAATAAAGTTTACCATTAATAAATTAAATTTGAGCCAAAAAATACACAAATAATACAAAAACTTGTGAGCGATCGAGTGGCCGCGACCGTCTAGCATCACGATTCAGCCGTCACTGCCGACAAGGCGAGTGTGAATAAAGAAGAGCTAAAGCGTTTCCGCTCAGAATAGAAATCGTAAGCGCCATTTGACATAATCATTATTTTTTAAATAACTATACAATTTATTTGAATATACAAATGACAATTATATGGGTAATTGAATATTACAAAAACAAATTAAATGTCATAGTACTAAAATCACTAGTACCGCCGTTTTCTTTTTTTGAAAACTTTCAGAGACCACATTTTGGGATTATTTTCTATCGAGCGAAAATTGTGTAATCGCGTTTTCAGAATGACAATTATATCAATTATATCCTGTAGAATAATATATTTTTTTTTCAATCTTGGAAATTGTCTTGTTTTTGCTAAAAGATTCTTTAAATAATCGTATATAGGTGTTATCTGCCCCTTAAGGACATTTTCAGAATAGAAACTGCTGCCAACACAATAATGTATGTTGTGTGAATACTGCCAAAGTTATTTACGCTCTATTGAAGTTCATGAAGGTGAATTTATCTAGTAGCTATTTATAGAAAAATAGACAAAATCTGGAACTAATTACAGAATATATGAAAAAAAGTATTTTATATAAGTAATACTTATAGGTACCTACTATGTGTCGATTACATCTTATTTTAACCTTCAAAAAACTTCAAAAAAAAGAGGAGGTTCTCAATTCCACTGTATTTTTTATTTTTTTTATGTTTGTTACCTTAGAACTTTCGACTGGGTGAACCGATTTTGATGATTCTTTTTTATTTGAAAGCTGGTGCTTCCTGTGTGGTCCCATTTTTTTAGTCGGCTGCTGCTGAAGGTCGTGTCTATCATGAAGAGGTAGAGTTCATAACTTTCTGGACAATTAGATAACGCATCTGTAAAAGTCTCGTGGGACTTGTAAAATTATTTCTATAGGAATTACTGATTCACCGAATTCTAATCGGGAGAGAATACTATACTTATAAAAGAACGCTTAGTTGGTTTAGTGAAACGATTAGATTCAGAAACTTTATCAATCTATATACAAACACTGGGTGATCAGCTAAGAAAGGGTATCATTGAGTTAGTAACTGAAGAAATAAATAGGCTTAGTACTCTATGGAAATAGAGAATGATCATCCCATTCATTACGCACACCATGGGATTGTGGCACCGTATAGATTGTATAGTGCAAACACCGTGTAGGCGATCGACCGTGTGGTCTTTACCCGTCCATTTTATTCTGCGAGCAACATAGCCGAAGTAGTTGAGGATGCTTTGGAAGCAGAGAGAAGCCTTACATAAATAAATGACATAAATTAATTTTATTAGATAAGTAGGTATAGGTATTGCAGCGAGAGTTGAGTTAAATAGTACCTGCTCACAAGACTCATTTTTGCATAAGTATAGGTTTTAAAATTTTGTTCTTTTACGTTAGCTGCTAGCGTAACAAAATTTTTTTAACTCTTAAATTTGATAAACAAACTTTGTATGTCTGTTTATTTTTGTTTTTTTAAATAAGTATGTGTTTAAAAATATTATTAATTCTGCAAATGTAAAATACGTAAAATTACTTAGTAAAATTGTTAATATATTAGTAACCTCTAGACTTCTTATCTCGTGCCCTAAATAATATCTACAAGCTAGCGTTTTTTAGAAACACATATACTTTTATGTAATTCGAGAACTAAATTGGATTAATATTTATATTATATGCTACCTCGAAACTGACAATATAATTTATCTATTACTTTTTTGTCCTACTTACATAAGATGACCAGCTAGAATTTTTATTATCACAAGACATTCTCTCTGTGAACTATTGAAAGAGTAAAATGCATAACACGAGTCAGTAGGTTAATTGCATTTGCCAGCTTCATGACAAGCTGTTTGGAGTTTTTAGATCGTCGTCTTGATAGCGTTGAGTTTGCTTTCAAATCGCCTTGTCTTATTGAGTAAGTAACATTGTTTAAAAAAGGTACCTACTAGAAACTCACTACAGTTGATGCAACAGGTAGGTACTAGGTATCTGTTATTCAACAATAAATTAAAAATTACGGACTTTCCTTATAATTTACCTGACAGATCTCGTATAATAATAATACTTAGTAGGTGCGTATAGTATACCTATAACACCTTCTCATTACAAATTTTGGTATCTTTTCATTAGGAATATAACGCCTGGTAGTTCCAGAGATAGCGCGTTCAAACCATAGACTTAGGATTTCGCTAACTAAATCTATGGTTCAAACTAACAAACTCTTCAGTTTTATTATATACCTACTTAGATAAAAAAAAACGATCCCGGCATGTAGACAGTGGGTTTTCATAGTTAAAAACTTATGTACATAATCCTATAAACCACACTTAGAGGCTTTTCCATCTAAATAGGTATACGTACCTCAACAGTAAGATCACTCGTTACATCGATTCTCGTTACTCGTTAGGTAAGGCCTTACAAATACCATCGGCTAAAAGAGGGTGACATGGTCTTTCGCTGGGTATCCTGGGACCGAAAACATGGTGTGAACAAAAAAAAGTAACTGGGTTTATTTTCTGATATTCCGAAACGTCACTGTTCTTTCTTTTCGGGCAGGAGGTCTAGATTTCGCCGTTCTTGAGCTAAACCAGATTTGACGCTTTTTCCTTTCTTATCCTGCCATGGTTTCTCTTATTTTCTTCTTTCTTTTCTTTACGTCCCCAGTCAAGAAAAGCTATCGTTCTATTCAAGTGTGATAGAATTGCGAATTTATAATTGGTCGGATAATACAAACAATAACAATTTCTCCACATTTCTCTGTTGCTTTCTCACAGCGACACATTTGAATATAAGTAGGTAGTTAGGGGAAAATCATTGTTGTTACTGCGATTGTTCTTACGTTCTCATGTCATATATCAAGACAGTCTTATTCAACTTACTGGAAGTTCTTTTTTAAATCTTCGATGAGCGGTTTTCATACACTTTCATAAGTAGATGTTAAGAACGAGATATTAAGAAAAAACAGTTTTTTCAAAATTACTGAGTGAACCAATTTACATGAGAAAAAAATGGGACCAATGCGGAAGAATTATCTGTCGAATAAAAAAGAAATCATCAAAATCAACACTGGCGCAGTAATCAGTCCCTTCTCATTTTTCTCGAAGTCGGTTAAAAAGCGAAGTTATTTTGTAACTTTATATGGATTTCATAATAATTTGTTATAAGAAACTGCTATTTATCGCACTCACTTTCTTCCCGGGAAAATTAAGAATTGTTGGTACGATCGCCATTACGTCTGTTTCTCATAAAGGTAGACAGAGTTTGAAACGTAATTTCCCTAGTATCTATATTACAGTCAATTAATGCAGTTAATAAATTAAAAGTTTTAAGTCAAGTTAGAACACAATTAACAAGTGGTTTCGTTTCTGTGATTTATGATCATCTATTGGTCATGCACATGTTCACATACTACGAGCAGGTGTTATAAATAGTAAGCATGTAGAGAGTACTATCCGTACAGAGATAATAGTGTAACTTGCTTCAATAGACGAGACAGTTTATGATTTTGATTCTTACATTTTTTAAATAAATTCTCTACCAAAATAAAAAGCGATTTTACACCTTCTGCCTTATTTTTATTTTTTATATCCATCCTGACTAGCCATGACGCTAATATTATTATTGATCTGTCTATGATGATTCATTTCTAAGTCTTCAATCTTTCCTTACTCGTAGTTTCTGATACTATTTTGGACCTTGTGAGGAACCTAATACCAGACACCAAGTAGTGGATCACAAACAAGCTAGTCGTTGAACTACTATCTCTCACAAGTGCTTTCCGGACACGGATGCTTTAACCTCTTTAGACAAATAATAAGAAAGTAATAATAAGGAAAAATAATAAGGGGATTTAGCCGGTAGAAGTCTGGACGTGGGTGTACACAACGCAGGATTTCCTCTCCTCAAGAAATCATCATAATCATAAAATGAAGACTCCATCCAGCCGTACCTACTACATGAGAATTAAATATCATTTATAGCTGGAATGAAAGACAATGAGAGCAGAAACACTATAATCAAACTGATATAATCTCTACTCGTACCTATCTATTGCACACTACATTACATTACATTCCTTCATGCATGACGCCCCATGTTAAAACTAAGTACTTACTTGCCAAGCCAACGTATCAGTTCAACCTTTCAAATTAATAGACTTTAGCATGTCTCTCTTCCCACTTAACTTTTACTGGTAAAGCTTTCCTGTTCTAAATCATATGAAAAACTGAATTGGGCGACGATATTATAAAGTATTATTGAATATTTTTTCAATCATGAAATATTTTGGCTAAACAAATACTTTAAATCTCTTTCTATACTAGGGTGGTCCTTGTTTTGAAAGTATTTGAATTTTGATGCAAAATTATGGTTCGAAAAAAAGAATTTAATTTTAGCTATTATAATTTTAGAGTTTCAGCTGAATGAAAAAAATTATGATAGATAACTATATATATTACAAAGAGGTAAATTTATTTTGTATTTTTGTTTGACCTAATGAATAAACTCAAAAACTATAGAACTATTTTGATTTTATTGTACGAATTAAACACACTCGATTTTTCTTCCAAATATTTAAAATAGTGTACAATAGTACAATAGTGTAAATTTAACATCTTTAAGACATAGTTTCTATTTTATTAGAATTTTCTAAACTCTTTTTATTATAAATCCACGCTCGGAACCGGGGGCGGAAAGTCTAGTATAGATGATGAAAAAAAATTATACTGGTAATTACAATTAGCTAAAAATCTGTAAAACTCTAAGTAATTTGGTTGATGTCTACTTTCAAATGTTACTTTGACCGGAATAAAAAATTTATTTATCAAATGCGAAAATTAAAACATAATAACATAATCCTTCTAGAATTTCCTAGAACTTTTATTCCGCTCGTTTTGTATATAAAATATTTTTTATAAAAGCTAATACTTGTTCAATCATGTAAAATTCAGACTAGAACTAGGCCTTAAATATAGTGAAAGGAATGCATCGAAGATCCTATACAAATGCAATACGATCTCATAACGGTAGCTGTTAGTTGAAACAATGCCCATTGTCGACTGAGTTTCCTTTAACACAGACATAAAGAGAAAATTGGCTCGAAACTGTTACATCGATTCGTTACTTTTTAACGAACTTTGAATTTTACCTTTGTTGCCCGTTGACTACGGCATGGCACTACCTAAGTAGTTCTACAGCACGTTTATTCTTACCATGGCACTACTGGTAGTACCACAGGGAAAAGTAAGTTAATTAACAAGTTGGTTAACAACTTTAAAAAAATTAAAAAAGGTTGTCAAGTCGTCGGAATCTTTTTTTATTTATGTTCCCCGATTACTTGAAGATGCCTGGACCGATTTGGATTTTTTTTTTGTTTGAAAGGGTATACTTTCCAGGTGATCACACTAACACTATCCTTTAGCCACGGCTCCACCCACTTGGAAATAATATTTCCCGAGAATTAAAGTATAATCATATACGGGGTGGTCTGAAAAGTTTCCGACCTAACAAAGATACAATTTGGTAAAATATGGTAAAATAAAGGATTATTTGCCCCTGTTTTCCCTTACTCTTACTCATACTTCTTAATTTACGTAGGTTCCTGAATACTAATTGCCTGAAAAATTCAAATTCTTAATTTTTCATGTTATTGTATTTATAAATATCCTCGTGTTATTCTCTCCTATCCTACCCCAATCCAGCGAATCGACAAGTGCATGGAAAACGCACTTTTACCCTATCTATCTATACTAGTATTATAAAGTGGTATTTTTTGTATGTTTGTTTGTTATTAATAAACTCAAAAACTACTGAACCGATTCTAGAAATTATTTCACTAATAGAAAGCTACGATATCCGAGCCGGGGGCGGAAAGTCTAGTCTATCGATAAAGAAAGGAGGTTAGAAGGCTAGAGGTATACATTACAAAATATAAAAATGCAACAACTCATAACGGCTGTCACGGGTCAGTATGCACTAACAATAGACAAACCTTACTCCAGCCTGACTAATGAGCTGACAACGAGTTTCAACACTATCATATAATAATGCATCTAACTGATAGGTACCCATTGCTTTGTCTTTGGCTACGATATTTTTAGAAGTCCACTTCCATTACATACATACAGTTGAAAGAATGAGGACGACCTAGATGTACTTTTATTGTAGGTATAAAAATGTATTGATCGATGTAAATATTAAAAGTACACACAATCGCCGAGCATGAAGAAGCGAAAGAGGTATGCCAGGATCGTAACAAATGTCATTTGCAGATTGTCTCTTCTTGGAATAGACTTCCATACTCTACCAGATTATCTTCAGGTCAAAAGACATTTCGTACCTAACCCTCAGAATAAATCAGAATCCGCATAAATTCTTCAAACTCCGGCTAAAAATAATACACTAATGGAAGAGTACCCGGTTGTTGTATTTCTTGATCAATATAAGAAAAATTTATAAGGACATTGTATAGGTGTTATTTTTTATTAATATTTATCCTATCTCTTGATAATAAGAAAGTATGACGAGAAGTATGAAAAATTACGGATGCGAAGGATCGCGTATTTTTTTGGAGACATGACACCTTTATACTAAGTTTTCAGTATTCTGGTTAGTTCTGTATTATGAGACCTAACCTACCTCAAATCGTTTATATTAATACCTATTCGTAGTTATTATTTAATCTATGACATTTATTTAAGTACTTTGATAGGTACGCACTTATAGTTTTGGACTAACTTTTTCTACCTAAACATTTGAGAAAAAGCAAACAATACCAATTTTAATTTTAGGGAAAAAGAGCTGAAGTCCACAAAGAAAGTTTTTTTATATCTCTTCTAGAAATTAATGGTTCAGATTTTTATAGCTTACAGATTTTTTAGTACTTACCTATAGTAAATAATAGTTAAGCTACTCGCCAACAGATGGCGTAAGTACAGCTAACTTTTTGCTAATAAAACTCGTCATTATCATCAACCTTTTAAGATCCACTGCTGGATCATTGGTCTCCCTCTAGCGCACTATTTTAGATTTTAGAGAGGAATTGCCATAGTCACCACGCTTGGCAGGCGGGTTGGTGACCGGACGCCGGCTTTACGTGCCGTCCGAAGCACAGAGAAAATTGGTGCTTAGCATTTTGGCAGCGAGTAGGATTGGAACCCAAGACCTCCGGTTTCAAGTCCACCGTCCTAACAATTAGGCTATCGACTACCTTACCAGGTAGGTACTCCAAAAGTCAACTTAATCAACCAATCAAAAATCTATTGATTATTGCACTACTTATCACGAGTCCGCAATCAAACCCGAGTCATCTATAGCAGGAAGAATTAAAAATCTTACTTTTAATGTCGTAATTAACGGAAATCGTAGATTTCTTGACCGTATATGAATAGTGGTTTAGAAGCGTAACTAAATTATTTATTGGAATTGGTTTCAAATAGAGAAACTTGCAAACTTTTTTATAGTCAACGCATTTTAATCTGACGGTTGGTGACAATGGTGACGAAGACTATTTCTGTTATTAAGTTATTTTACTCCTTTCCCTATATGAGAAACGTTTTGTTAAATAAAATAGAGCGAGAAGAAAACTTTGCAATGACGATTATTTCGAAAAAAGCTCAAAATTATATTCGAATTCAAAATTTGAATTTCTTGACTTCCGGTTACGTATTTCCGTCACATTTCACGAAATTACTTCCTGCAAATTGATAGCACATAGCGACATCAATAATTGATTTGCATGATAACTGGGATTTATCCGAAATGCGAGCAAAAAGTGCGTTGCACTGAATATGGCGCTAGTTGAAAAATTTCGCCGGGAGTGTAAATAATGCTAGCTATTACTAGACATTTGTGCATAAAGCAATTTAAAATCTTGCTTTCACTATTCGACATGTTTTAATTTTATTTTTAAAATTCCCGCGAAAACGTTTGATGACGTCACATTCACGCACACGGTCAGAGATTAGATAAAATTACTTAGTCAGTGACAGACTAACAGACAGTTAATATAATATAGTCTGGGTTATTTATTTGAAATTTACATGAATGTGACGTCACTTGCGGCCACGTGACCGGAAGTTTAAAGTTTTTTTAATTTCGATATTAAAAAAGATGTCAACACAACACCCCTATTCCGAAATAAAAAAGTCATTCCAACATTATAAGTTTACTTCACCAGTCGTCACGCACGTTGATTACCTGAGGTGTAACTGCAGCTTTATTTGTTGTTACTACTAAAAGTACCTTGAATAGTAAAAAAAAATACAATCTATAAAGACGATAATATCCAATATGAACAAAAACAGAGGGCATTGCAAAATTGCTGCTGATTTCTATGACCGTACCCGTACTAAACAATGTTTTGAATTAACTAATAGTTAGTTAAATTTTGTTTCTTTGTCGAGGTTCTTTCTTGTGTTGTATCAAAAGAAACTTTTTAAAAGTTTAAATGGCATGCAATAGAGTTGGTTTTTATTTAAAGTGTTTTCCCACGTTTAATATTTCATAGTGCAATTTAAAGCCATTCCATATTATGTAATGCTTATTTAAGTAGATAACAAGTTGTTGCCGCCGACTTTGCCAGTGTAGTTCTATGAATCAAAAGTAGGCATTATATAGAACTTAGCTTTCCGTCCGGCTTTGCTCGTGGAAATTTTTTGAATAGAAATATCACCACACCACACCTTCACGGCCTTTATAGCTTGCTGTGTGGCCATGAACATGAACACAAGTGACAGTGTAATTTTTTTGCCAGTTGTCCATATTGAACAGAACAGGTGGCAAGCCTGATGCTGCACTTAAATAACATTCATGTGTCACTATAGTATACAGACATAAATATCTGTTATTTTAGACGGGCTTTACGAGCCCTCCGAAGCCCGAAATTAGTGCTTCTAACTTTTGGAATGAGTACGCACATGAGTAAAGATTGAACTCGGGGACTCCTATATAACTTTTTTTTTAGTCCATTCAGTCATTTATTTCCGTTTTTTTAATAAAAGAAAATTGTGGCTTGTGACATAAGATTTTATATCCAAAGAATTTCCGGAATGTAAAGAGGCCTTCCAACTACTTATCACTATCCAAAAAAAAAAAATACTGCATGCTGTCCGAAGTGGCAAACAAACAAACAAAAACCCTTTGGCATTTATTACTTCTCAAAATAACAGATAAATCTTGGTTCTGCTGACTGGACACACCGCAAAGTAAGGTCGTGAAGTGAGTGTGTGTCTGTACAAGTATAAATTAGTATAAGTAACTCATTAGGTACTATATTATTATACGATTATTATGACTCTAATTATTTCAACTTAATGAGAACTTTAGATAGAGAGAGAAGATAATATTATAAATTCAGAAGTGTGTTTCTTTGTTTGTCCAGAGTAATAGATCGACCAGATTTTTTGCACAAGTATAGTTTGAAGGCCGGAGACTGACATCATCTTCTCAGACGTAGGTCGTAGTCCTGATCTGAGGTCGTAGTGCTCTTGACAGAGCAGTCGTGGTCAATCAGTCCACAGCGCGACGCACCTTGTATTGACTCGCCATGGTTAACGTTCTTGGGAAGAATAGTGCAGTGATTTTCCCTTCCCTTCTGCATCAGATATTTTGAGACTATTTAGGTCTTCAGGCTCGCCAGTGTAAGGTTATACATGTTTAAAAAAATCCATTTACATTACATACATTACACATATACATCAGACAAACGAAGCCGCCACCATTTTATAAATCACAATACTTATGCATTATACAACCAGTGTTCATGTTACACAGTAATAGTAGTATAATAATTCTTTACCTTTTACTTTTACTAGATAACGACTATGATTTATGATAAATGTTTCACGTAATTTACCTCTCCAAAGAAAAAAACGTTTTCAAAGTAAATTGTAAATTCGGCATTCTAATCTATGCTAGGAATTAGAGACTCTAGTAGGGTTCCGTAGCACTGAACCTAAAGAATATAAGTCGATTAATACCTAAGAGCTGAAAGTTAATATGATGTAGTCTATTGATTTGCACCTTAGCATTTTATTAGATTTCACAAAAATTTAGTAAATTAGCAAAAAGTAAAAAAAGCGCAATACAATTTGGTGGAGAAGCTTTTTAGAACTCTATTATCCTATTATATATTTATATAAATACTTTTTAGATAGGTATTAAATACTAAATTACAAATATAATAAAATTAACATTAAACTAAAACTTATAAAAAAATAAACAAATAAAAGAGATATGTCATGGAAAATATCCCTTCTAAATGTTCGCCTTGTGGCATGGTGCCCAAGATGCTGTCGGCATTATCTCGCTGCACGGATATACTGATTCTTTGAGCGAAGTATAAATATTTTATATTACACTAATATATTTTAATCAAAATTACCTTAATAAACTTCAAATTTGGACAGCTAGGTGAACTTCATGAAAACTTATTGTAATTATTGATTTTGATTATTTCTTGTTCATGACTGGTGCTGGCTGTGTTTGTTTGTTACTTAGATAAATATTTATTTCTCGCTATTGCAAGTCCCACGATATCTCACAGACAGTTCACATAGTATAATTAGTCCAACCACCAACCAAGCCATTATTTAAACTTAAAACACAAAGTACCTACGACTTTACCTTTTATTACATCTTTTCTGCAATAGGTCAATATCCTAGCTAGCTTGACTCGACCACTCATCAGCTCAGCTGAACTGATAGTAATTACCTACTTTTTAAAATTCTCAATTTCAAAAAGGGTCGGTGACGGATTTCGGGGGGGGGGGGTCCGGACCCACTGGACCCTCCCCCTGCCTACGTGCTTGGCCGTGGAGATGTGTTTGTTAGTTAGTTTTGATGCTGACTGTACGTGAAATTACGACAGTCGAACGTGGGATACTAATTTTAGAAAATGTCATTTGAACAAAAACGGTGTTATTTTGTATTTTTGTAAGTAATACCTCCGCGTCGTGTTTACGATCACGTTCAATACTTGCACGGAGTGTGTGTGCTTTCTCCGAGTACTTTTTTGCTATTAAGTTCGAGTAATACAACTAGAAAGTTGACTACTTCTTTTAAAGTTCATTCGTTCCCATATACTCACGACTCTGATGTCATCGTAATATGGGTAGAAAGAACCTCAACAGAACTGGCTCGTTAGGTTTAGCCTTACAAATACCATCGGCTAAAAGATACCCTGGGGTAACACGGTTTCGGGAGCTGTAAGGCAACCCGTTAAGAAAAAAAATCGAAAGCTGGCAATAATAATAGACTAGATTTTTCGTTCGTGTGACTCTAATCATATCATATGCCACAGATTAACTAATAGTATAGCACAGACTACAGTAAGGTGCGATTAACCGCCTCTATTTCCCTTTCTCTTTCTCGTCACACACCCACGCACACACTGTTGACTGACAGTAGGTACCAACCTCTTGGAAAATGGGTTGGTACCATCTGACGGCCAACTACACAACCGCGCGCGCTCATTGGTCAAATCATTTGATTCCCCGGCTTCCTGTTACACACTGCCGTTCCTTTTCACGAAATTACTCCTACAGATTGCAGGAAAGCGTGAGGATAGATGTTACACATCAAAAACGCTGTCTGGAACTCTGGATGACTTCGTTGTGTGATGATTCTATTCTGTGCAGTTATATCTATGATTTGTCCAACCCTACAACGTCCGGAGAAATCCGTGTACAGTCTTTGCCCGACCCAGCAATTTGCTCGGACATTCTAATAAACTTCTACCTTCGCCGCTTCCTACAAAGTGATTACGAGAAGTAAATGTAAATGTAACTAGTTTGTGGAAAAAGTTTCTTGGCTGTTACTTTTTACAAACATGGGATTGGGAAGGAAAACTACTACCTACCTAAACGATCGGAAATGTTTTAGACCTTAGGAACCACAAAATAACATAATTTATTGTTTATTTTGTGTTGAGAAGCACTTCTCTATCTCCACAATTATTTAGGTCCATTTTTTTCTAATATTGCCACTGTTACTGAATATATTTTTGTTTTTTTTACTTTTTCTTTAATCTCTTAATGAGTTTATGCATAATGTATTATTGTTTATTTTCCATCATCAGGTCTCATGTCTCTAGATCTACAAGTTTTGATATTATGGCATTTGAGCAACAAACCCACAACTTTATAGGCCCTAGCGCGATGTTATATAAGTGCCTTCCTCAAGAATTGGACTTTCAATGCAAAAATATTTTTTCAAATTAGATGGTTAGAGTATACTAATATTATATAGAGGAAAGATTTGTATTTTTGTGTGTGTGTATGTTTGTAATGAATAAACTCAAAAACTACTGTCCCGATTTCAAAAATTCTTTCACCATTGGAAAGCTACATTCACCTTGAGTGACATAGGCTATATTCTATTTAAAAAATTAGGGATCCTTACTAAACTCCAATAATGTAACCCGCAAGGTGTAAAGAAATGACCTAAGAAATTCCTTACATCGCGTGCGCTGCGAAAATTATTGATGATATATAGAGGTAGTGGTAGTGGGTAGGGGTAGGGGGTAGGAGTAGAAGTAGGGGTAGGGGCAGGGGTAGGGATAATGGTAGGAGTAGGTATAGGGTATATTTTATTTTGTTCGTAAATATCGACGGGCGAAGCCGGGGGCGGAATGCTAGTAAGTATATTATACCTTAGTAGGATTAAGTCAGTATAAAAATTTCCTACTATTGTATTTAATTTTTCGTATTATATAATATACCTTCTATCCAAAGATTTAAATCTTTGATTCTATCCCATTTCACTCTAAACAAACTTGTTTTTTTACGTATACCTATCAACAAAACAAATTAATAAATTGTATCTGAACCTAAGTATTATAGACATTCCTAGAAAAATACTCCCACTTGACCGGTTTTTCACAAGAGAAATTGAAATTCGAATGAACCGCGTCGAGCGCGGCGCTCGCGCAAGTTTCATTGCCCCCCGCGCCCGCCTCATTCTCATTCAGGCGAAAAAAAACCAATCAGTCAGTCCGTCGCCGCGTAACGTTGCGGACGTATGTTCGTTTCGTTTCTACAAGTCCACCGTTAGCGCCCTAAATGACGACCGATGGAAGATCATTCCAGTCGAGGTAGAATGCATGTTTGTGTTTCGGTGTGAGCTTGCTTCTCGCTTGTGCAGTGTTGTGAAGTGTTTGTGAACAACAATCATTATGAACGAGCTACGTCTGTCGGACTGGCCCGATCCTCCCGGGTCCAATGCCTGGCTTCCTGCATACGGCTTCCAGCATGAAATTGTGGAGAAGGATGAATATTTCGGATCCAACGGTAAGCCGGCCTCTTTGTTCGTGTTCGAAGTCTACCTCTTTGTCTGCTGTTTGTTTACGATGCCGAACTAATTTTTAATAACTGTACACAAAACGAATTTCGGTACTTACATTTTTCAAATTCCGAATGCATTTGTTTTATATTACTTATTCGGAAAAATGTGGCCTCGTTCGTGTCAAAACCTCGAAATGAAACTCGAAACTTGGGTCTTTTTGTAAAAGGTACTCGCCTAGGTAGGTATGCAGGTAAATAAATAGGTTGGAAAGGTATATAAAAAGAGTGTGATTATGTTTGCTTGTAAGAAGTAAACTTGAAACTACGGTAAAGGTCCAGATTATCTAATCCTGAGCTTTTCGTGTTTTGACGACTTTATTAAATTGCTGCACTGTTTTATTACATACTTTAACCATTTTGAAGTCTCGGTAAGGTACCACTTTTCGCCGGTGTTCACTAGTTTATAAGAAAATTTACATTGAAAAACTTAACCGCAAAATCTGAAATTGAGATTTTCATGTTTTAAAATAAAATATAAGGTTTCCAGCGCTTCGGCGGCCGCATCCGAACCACGCTCGTCGCTGCGCTCCTCGCTAACATACTTTGTGGAGTAAAAAAATTTCGATCGTGTCTGAAGACTTTTCACCAACCTGGCGGTCACGGGAGGGGTTTTCGGGATTGGTGTCCTGGACGAAAGTTGCTCCTTGTGACGCCTTTCATCCTATGGCATCATAAAAAATGGGTGTTATATGGAGTAAAAAAATCGATTGAAAATTTTCTTTCAAAATCATGAAAACTCTAACCTTAATTTTGCAAAAACCTGTGACCTTCTGCAAAAACTTATACCTTACCGAGACTTGAAAATAGTTAAAGTATGCAATAAAGCAGTGCAGTAATTGAATAAAGTCGAAAAAACACTAAAATCTCAGGATTAGATAATCTGGACATTTACCGAAACTACTGTGGGACGTTGTACCTAGATAGCGCTTAGGTCTTCTGTGCTGGAGCTAACTTTTTTCTCGGCTTGATTCACTAATACTGTTAATGCTCAGCCCCTAAACATGATAGATCCATGTTTAGTACTCTTAAACCTTCCGCTTGAATCAACCTGTCTAATCGTGAAAACCGCATTCAAATCTGTTCAGTAATTTTGGAGTGAAAGAAAAGGGCGCAGCTATGTATATATAATACCTACTAGCTTTTCGCCCCTGGCTTCGCCCGTGAATATTTTCGAACAAAATAAAATACCTATAGCGCTCGGGAATAAAGTAGCTTCCTATTAGTGAAAGAATTTTCAAAATCGGTTCAGTAGATCCAGAGATTACCCCCTACAAACTCACAAATTGTACCTCTTTATAATATTAGTATACAAAGTCTCATACCTATAACACTTAAAAACTGATATTTTTTAGAAAGTTACCTATCAGAAGTAAAACTTTATAATAGACAATAACAGTTATTACATAGTTTTAGAAGTTATTCAGTCGCTTGGCCCCTCGATAACACAGTGAAAGTATGGCCGTAGAAAAAAGCATGACTCGTGTCGGTCACGGGTTGCTGCCCTTTAAATAGAGCCTCTATTTACTATTAAAAAAACCTGATAATTTATTGACTCTTAATTTATTTTCCGTCCAACAACCCCTACACCAACACACGTGACGTCATTTGACAATGCATGGTAAAATAATAAATTAGGTAGGTATATGAGAAAAACTGATTTATTTTGGTAACGTATTAACCGATACCTAGGTATCGAGATGAAATGAAAAACACATTGTTAAATATTGTACCTACCTACCTATCAGAGGTGTTGTAGTGAAACAAAATAAATACACAAAATATTTTTATATACGGCCATTATTCATAAAAGTATTTTAGCAACGTTTTTGTTAAAATGTGTTTTGTTTCTTTCTATTATTAGTAAAGACAGGTTTGTCAGAGAGTGACAAAACATATTTTAACTAAAACGCTTCTCAAATGTTTTTATGAGGTCTATAACGTATAATCGCCGGGAACCGTTGCCGGCCCCAGGGTACCCAGCGGAAGACAGTTTTCCTCACTTAGCTGAAGATTTTTTAAGGCTATACCTACCTAACGAGTGGCCAGCTCTGTTGAGGTATGTAGATGGAAAAGCCTCTTTGTACGGTTTGTCGGATAATGTACCTAGTTATTATAGATTTTTTTTATTATAAATAACCCATTGGTACATGGTGGGATGTGGGGATCGAACCCGCAACTGTTGTGAGCCGACGTTTTACCCACTCGACCACCGAGTGCACGACTGCTAGGTAGGTACCTAGCTAGCTACATAGAATTCTTGTCAGTCTGAAAGTTTGCGCATCTAAAGGTGCCTACACATTACTCGGTTATTATCGATCAACGCGTATATCAAGCAAGAATCGAGTTTTGTATTTAGTGGATATTCTATTAACTCGATTTCATCTACATAGAAAATCGAGTTAATTCTATTAGGTCAGTTTTTTTAAAATCTACTAAGACATTTTTTTCTTATGTTTTTAGTCACCTTGAATGTTGAACAATTAGAATCTTTCGTCTTAACAAACATATCTCTAGTAAATGTTGACACACGTGATAATTACAATGGAAGAGCTAATTGACGCACACATTCTACACTACACTAAATAATTGTTAAAATAAACAATTTTTAAAACAATTTAATATAATATTATCTGCTACAAACTATAAAGGATTTTTTTTCTATCTATAAATCCCTTTGAGTATTTAAGACTGGAGGCGGGAAGAGCTAAATCACCGAACAATTTTTTCTGCCACTTTTGACGGGAGGGGAGGTACACGCACACAAACTAGTTTAGTAGATCCTTATGGTCTATCATGACGTCGTCATATTTTCCGAGATAATTAGGTTTTAATCCCGTACATAAACTATTTATCCTCTAAGTTTCATACAAATACATTCAGCCATTTATAGACGTGACAACAAACATTAAAACTTCCGCATTAATAGCATTAGTAGTACATAGATTTTCTAAAGAAATCATTCATTCATATCGATCAATCATTCAGATTGCCACAACCCTAAATACGTCACGCAATATCCAAAGAGGATATAATATCCCGCGTACCACGGTATTTGTCTGTCGTTTATTTGTCGCAACGGCTTGCATTATGTTTCGGAGATTATGCTAAAATACAAACATATTAATTATAAATAATAGTTGCACATGATAGGAGACATCATGTTCTCGGAAATTGGATGTGTTGGATCGCTTTTTACACATAGAAACAGCACAATTAACTATTTTTCTAGAGCTCTGTCTCGCGACACATAACGACACCAAAAGAAAAACGGTTTTTTTTTGTTTTTTTTTTTGTTTTGACTGACTTAGTCGTTGGGGCGGGGCCATACGACGCAATCGGTCTCGTGGCTGCGTTATATTTACGCTAGCTGTAAGAAAAACGGTCGCGCCTAAACCACTTTTATATAACGCTCTTGGCCAACTGGTCGAAAAATTTGGCATAGGGGATCGCCCGTTAATGGCGTCTCCTGTCTTAAATACTCAAAGATAAATCCCCAGTCAATATCCGTATTTGTCAAAAACCTTTGCTAATCCAATAAGTTTAAAAAGCAATACATAACACATTTTTTTGACATTTCTTTGGCAGTTTGTCTTTTTTATTGCCATACTGATCAGGCTTGGCCAAGGCAACACAGTTATTTTGCCTAGGTATTATATTTTTCTAATATTTTTTCATAATATTTTTCATTCAATAAAAACATGAGATGTTGTCCGTATACATTACATTTTATCAATATAAATTTTGTTGATCAAATCCGCGTTTTCAACTCTACACAAGAACTGCGTAAACGCAGCAAAGTTGTACATTCTCGAAAGTAAACATTCCGTTCTGAAATAGCCGATCGATACATTTTGGTGATTCTGTGGGATGTTTGTGGGTAAATAGTTGGTGGCGCCGAGAATTCCGTCGAGTGAGCGTGCGGTATGAAGCATGCAGTCAAACCAGTCGCTCGGCCCTAAAGGTCATTTCTTATCCGGCGATGAATCGCACGATTCATTCTTCTGGTATGACGACACATATTTTATGCAGCTGGACAAAAATATTATCATCTTTTGGTATATTTTGGACAGAAAAACTTGACTAACTATTAACTACTTAACTAAAACGAAAAAGCAAACATATTATTTTATTTTGTAAGTTTCAATTACTGTTATTAGATGACTTTCTATTACTTTATCATCATTTGATTATATGAAATGGGTCACAAACAGAGATGGGTCAGTATGGGACCTCCGAAACTATAAGAGATAGCAAAATGTGTTCTAAGGAACCATGTCGTCGATTTTAGAGACAAGAAAAACTGCATTCATATATTTAATACTCGACAATCGAACCCGGCTATTTTGAAAAAAAAAGAACCTATACACAATCAATATTGTAATAAAAATAACGTACCTAATTTTTTTTTCAAAATGAGCGGTAGGTACGATTCCCGAGTAGTGTATGAGGTTTTTTTTTAAATTGGTTACTTAGAACACATTTTGATATCTCTTATAGTTTCGAACTTTCGGAGATCCCAAAAGGTACTGACCCATCTCGATGTTACAGCCTGTTTATGCCTAGTATATCTATCTATCCTACTCCTAATAAAGATTATAGTACTTTGATATGCGGGAGCTCAATAATTATAGCGAATATGTAATGTATATACAAATGAAAGAGAAAAATAAATCTAGCTGAAGAAAAAAAAGGTGACAACCCTGATCACATGCGCGTTGCTTATTGACATCCAAATATTATCACTTGACATACAATTTTATAACAGACTAACATTGTACGTAGGTTCAATTTATAACCACAATTAAAACAGTACCTAAATTGTGTGGTTACATTTTAATTGCTTATATCTACGTGTGTTTCAGAATTTTATGTAGATAGGCACTTTTAGTCTTCAGTTTTATGAAGGTATTTAAGGGCCGTTGGTCAAGGTCATCTTATAACTGTCAAAAATATGGCAAATCTCAGTGAAGCCATAGTTTTCAAAACGCAAAAGCAAGGCTCGTTTTGGAAACTATGGCTATTTAGAGCTCTAAATAATAAAAATATGGCTCAATCCAATTAAAATAATAACTATCAACTGTGTCAAGGAAATGTTGTATAAATAAACTCAACTTTCCAGGATTCACTGAGATTTGCCATATTTTTGACAGTTGTAAGATGACCTTGACCACAATGACCACCGCCCCTCCATAGTGTGATTGGTGTGTCAGTGACAAAAATGCTCAGATCAATTTGATCTGAGCAAAAATGTGAATGAGCCATAGAGGAAAATAAAAAAATCGGCAAAGGTTTTTGCTTATTTATTTACCCTCTGGCAACCCTGTATTTAGTTTTTTATGTGTTCTGAATTATTTTTGTAATAATTACTTAGGTAATACTACCTATATAATCTATGTGCATACATCGTAGTCAGCATAAAAAATCTCGCACAAACCTTGAAAAAAGTAAATCCTAGACAGTTCTTAACAATCGATCTAATTTAAACCTTAATTCGTACTGCCGTGAGATGAAAATGAAATTCCTCCTATATGTACTAAAGCACTGTTTCACGTCCTTGGCGTGGTTTAGGTCTTGACATTTGAGATAAACTACGTAGATAAGAACCAAACTGTTAGGTAGCAAAAATGAAATGTCAATAATATATTATTTCACAGTGTATACGTTCATAACTTTTCAATTTGGTCGCATTATAATTAGAGTACTATGCTTGTACGTTGTTTATTTTTGGAGCCACTGAAATATTAAACTAAAACCTTCCAACGCTAGGTATCTATTTTTATAATATTGGCACTGGTTGATTGTTCTAATATGAATAATCTGTTTTATCAAATATTTAATAATGACGTAAACCTTAAAATTTCCTCATATAGTTGCGGTTCTTATCATTAATATTACGTACATTTGTTACAAATGGTACAAAATTAATAAATTGGCCAAGAGCGTATCGAAGTCGCGTGGAAACATTGTTTTTTTATTTTTTCTTTCTACACGGGTTGCCTTACAACTCCCGAAACTGTGTTACGGTACCCGGCGGAAGACCAAGTCTCCCTCGTTTAGCCGATGGCATTTGTGAGGCTACCAACAGAATACCAGCAATACAATGTCAAAAGCAATTAAATAATTATTTCTTGTTGAAGAAAATTCTATAAAGAACGTATGAGAACATAATAAATTACTAATTTCACCTTGAAACAAAAATAGCATTTCTCCATAAACTTTTAAATCACGAAATACTCATAGCATAGAATGTAGATATATTATTATGTGGCATATTTTTCTATAATGCCGTTATTTACCTTCTCAAAACCCTGACAGATTTGCTGATTTTTTAACACAGGCTCCCGTGTCCTGACTTTATCTCGTCAGGATTCTAATAGTCGAGACATTATTATAGCGTGATACCACAGCATAAAAAAATAGTACTATGATTTCTAAGTATGATTCACTATAGAAAAAAAGGTTGACCATAGAGTAGGTATAGGTCGCGCGGCGTAAGATCGGTCCGTATATATTTCTAAAATTCATTAGTGTGGTACTATATTGTGCTTATCTTACGTTGCCATAGACGAGCTCCCCCTTTCGCCAAAACTCTGATAATATGACCATGAGACTGAGTGGTTAAGACGAGAGGTAGGTATTAACTAGCTAGGCGGACCACGGTTCAATCCTGGCAATGTATCAATGGGTTTTTATAATTAAAAAAATATGTACATAATCCGACAAACCACAACTTTTCCATCTAAATATACCTCAACGGAACTGGCCACTCGTGGGAGACTTAGAAAAAACAATTCCAGAAACTGAGACAGTTTGTATCATTTCTCAATAGTTGCCACATAAAGTACACGTAGGTATATATCTGACCTTACTCTTGTATACGTGTCGAATTGCATTATTTCCAGCGCACAAAGCTTGTGCTACGTACTTGGTACTATATTTAGAGCAAGACATAAGTCAAAATCATTAACTCCATGGTAGTTTTCACTTTTGTCTCGCTTTATCCGACGGATTATCCCGCTAATGGATCACCCCCTTTAAAATTATTCTGTTCTATGTAATCAAAATGTAAGAATATGACGAATCTACCAATGTCAAGTTAAATTTCAAGTTCTAGATTAAATAAGACAAGTCTAAAAAATTTACTTTAGGTAGGTATTTCCTATGATAAAATATATATACCTAGATAAATGTCACAAATAGGTACATCTAAGACACGAGGACAGTAATTAAAATAAATCGCTTTTAAATGTGAAACTGATATTAATAACCAACAATGTTTTTAAACAATTTTAATTTCTTTCATAATTAATAAGTACATTCTTAGTTTCTTACCTCATGTTTATTTAAAATTTCATATATTGCCTTTGTAATTAACAAGGTATTGATAAGACATATTCAAATCCGATGTTTTTAAATAAAACTTGGTATAGGGGGAAATATTTGGATTTGCGACCAACATGCTGTCGGCACAAATTCCGACCCGAGAATCTCCGCTTGTTGGCTGCGCATTGCGGCCCGGCAATTCTCGGTCCGGACAGTTTTTTTTAATTGAAAACTAGATGGCGTTATATACCTACTTATAAATTAAAAACCACTGTTATTCATAGTTTTAAGTTTTCACTTCTGGCGACAGTCCCAATGACTGCTTATGCCTTTTTTCTTTTCTTCACGGGTTACCTTACGGCTCCCGAAACCATGTTTATCCGTCACGGGGTACCCAGCGGAAAACCAAGTGTCCTATTTTAGCCGGATGGTATTTGTGAGGCTGTGGCCAGTTCTGTTGAGGTATATTTTAGATGGAAACGCCTCTAATTATTATGATTAATATTAGGTATATTGCGATTAATATGGGTAACTATGAAATAACCACAATTTCTGTCATTTTAATAAGACTCAAAATTATAAAAAGCAAATCTGATACGAAGATAAAAACTACAACGACTTGTTTCCTTGTTTTCTATGTGACAAACGCACCGCATTTTTTTTTGATTATTGAATATTAAATTAGAAATCATAAAATAAGTAGGTAAGTACCTACCTACCTACATTCAAACATACGATTGATTTTCACCATTTCTTCCTCATAACATTGTTGTGGTTTTACACTTGGTAACTATTTAGTAATCTGTGGTTTTACCTGTACGTCAAAAACTAAAAAATTGGAAAATCGGGAAAAAAATTATAAAAGCTGATACATTTGATACTATTTCGAATGTTTGATACATATGCCAAATCTTGTTAACCAACCTATACCTTTACTTTTTTTTTTTTGGCGTTTTATTTGTACATTGTACCTATTGCCTTGAGTTGAATGGTCGCGTATTAATTATGCTACTAACAGACGATCCCTTATCATTGCATTTTGTTATCAGACACACAAACCGTCTATAGATTGTATGAAATATAAATTAAATACATAATAATAAGCATTAAAATATCAAAGTGTTGCGATTACCTTCTTTTACCACACAATACTCTACATGTGTTTATTGCATTACTGACCAATTATCTAGGACTAGCTTTGCACCCCAATTTCGCCCTTGGTATTTTTTGATTGATTGACGTTTGTTTACTTTTCGCTCCAAGCTTCGCCCGTGAATATTTTCGAACAAATCAAAATAGCCTATTACTCAGGGATATTGTAGCTTTCGATTTGTGAAAGAATTTTTAGAATCGGTTCAGTAGTTTTAGAGATTAAACCCCCTGTATCCAAACTTACATTTAAGTATAGGTTATTGAGAATCTTTTGATATAAGTAACCAAGTTGGTATAAATAGGTATGTTTTCTTTCTTCACTGGTTGCCTTACAGGTCCTGAAACCGTGTTACTAAACGAGGAGAGACTTGGTCTGGGTATGTTTTCTGCCATATATACCTAATTGGTGGTACTTCATAATGCTCATAAATTAGTTATGTGTAAATGCTCAGGTGCAACGGAATGCTTGACAAAGAATGTTTACAGTACAAAGTATAAGAATAATTACATAGTGGCGTTGCAATATGCATTCCTAATACATAATTCACTACAAAGAAATAACCCTGATGTCATACAGATGTATTCATATTCTCTTCAGTAGGAAAATTCCGCTGGACACCCTGGGACCGATAACACGGTTTCGGGAGCCGTAAGGGCACAACCAGTGAAGAAAAAAAAGAATGAAAATAGGAAAAAAAATTATGAAATAGTTGTATTTCAGAGCATGAAATAAAGCTTCTATAAGTTTTCCTTTGACAATGCAATGTGTTAGGGAACAAGAAAAAAATATTGAGGAAAGTAAATATTATACGTATGCTGAACATAATATCCTTTTATGACACATTCAAGTTGTGTAACTAATTTTAAGAACCGGGAATTTTGATACTGGTCTTCAACAAAACCGGGAATTCCCTGTTTTTTCGATACTAGCTTACTAGCGACTAGTGTTACAGTAGTCAATGAAGCAAGTAGTAATTTTAGTTAATACTTACTGAACTATTTAAACAAGAAAGAAAAATATTGTTATGAGGCTAGTACCGAAAAAACCGGGAACCATTTTCCGGTACTTTCGAGACCGGGATTTTCGCTACATTTTGTGATTGTGAGACTAAATTTTAAGTTTCAAAAACTATTCAAGCTCCTAGTTACAAATAATCTGTGCCTACGGTTTATAGACCATGAAACCGCAATTAAATCGGACAGGTTTCTATCTTTTATCCAACTTTCACATCATAAAATTGTAGCAATCAACTTTTAACTATTATTTACTTATCTTCGACAATAAATTCCCGGAAAATGAAATGGGAACAAATTACAATCTAGGTCTATATATTTTTTACGACCTAAATTAAAAAAAATAGTAACGAAACACGGTTTTTCTTACGACTTATAAAGGCGATTTTATGGGAAACATGTTGGTCATTGCCCTAGATGTAGGCGTGGTGATAAATAGTACGCTAACCAGCTGATGCGTACCTACATTCAACAATTACTTCTCATTGTTCTACTAATTATCTGGAGATGGTACTAAAAAAGAAAACAAATATTAATGTCTACGTCTTTGCACTAAATTATTTTAGCACAGTACTATAATTTTTTTTATATAAAATAGGTCTCTAGGTCCGTGGGGTTAAAATGCAAAAATGTTATTAAAGAAATATCTCCTCTGGTAACTGAGGGCTGGCTCCTTCCTCGCTCAACGAATCAGCATCGCTATTCAGCGGGGAAATTCATCCAGTATTCTCGCCACTATTCCACGCGGACCTGGTTTATTTAGTTATTTCTAATGTTTATATTGTTGTGTAAATAATTAAGTAACCTTTCTTTTAAATATATTTCAAGTTGTTCAACATTAATCACCCCGTTGCCTTATGCTGGCGCTCTACCCGCGCGCTTTACTAAATCTATGGTCTGCATAACCTGACCCCGATAGTGCATTGGGAATACCAATTAGGTACCTACCTACTTATATGTATTTTTATGACCATGAGATTAAAATAGAAATTAAATTGACCGATGCGGCGCTATAAAACACAAACGAAATGTTTACAGACAACACAGAACTTTAAATTTTTAATAATAATCGAAAAGATAATTAGAAATCTACTTTCACGAGTAGGCGTGGTTAATATTAATTTTGACAGAAAATCTGGTTTATCTAATTTTTAAATATGTCTGTACCGCCGGTCTGTACATACTAAATCTGTGTGTGCATGTATTTTTTAATGAAATTATAATATAATTTATTTCTAGCTTTCTGCCCCGGCTTCGCCAGTAAATTTTTTTTGACCCTTTATCTATTTTTAAAAAAAAATATCATGTCGATCCGTTGTTCTGTTTTGACGTGAAAAAAGAACAAACAAACAAACAAACGGATTCCACGTCACGCCTTGGTGACTAACGCACGTGCCCACCGAGACGTGATAGGGACTCCAGTTTAGTCCTGTCCGTGCTGTGATGGTTGTGATTAGTCGACGACTATGAGACATATATCACGGTCGACGGGATTATCTTAAATACCGATTAATCGGCTATAAACACTACTTATAAAGGCTATAATACTTGACATTGGCTAATCACCGATGAGCCATAATAAAGGAAGAAGAGAAGAAGAAGAACAAACAGACACATTCGCATTTATAATATTAGTTAGGATTCCCAGCAAGATTGTTGATTGGTTTACAAAAAGCTACAAATAACTGTGTATTTACATTATTTTAAACTTAATATCTCATAAAATAACCACTAACCATTAGGTGGTCGTTCCTACGGTTCAATCGCCATAAAAAGGAGTGACCAACGCCTACGTCCTATAAAAATATTATTTTAATGATGATATCATGGAAGGATAGTTGCTAATGAAGCATTTGCAAAAATTTAAAGCGGAAATGTTCTTGAAATGCTGGCAGACAAAACATTGATCTGACCTACAGGTTTTTCTTGTCTCGCTTGATATGTCCTAGGTTTGATGCAACTTTCAAATATAATGGTTAACTTAATGCTGTTTTAAATCAATCAATCAGTTAGTATCTGGGATAAGGAAAGTGAAGAGGGGTCTGTGAAGGAATGAAAATGTTTAATTATTACAAAATAGGTTTGTGCCCATTTTTGTCATTATCACATCCCTAAATTGTCCTCGTGGAAATAGAACACGGAGAAAAAGCTTTGCCGTGAATGAAAAAGAAATCAACTAATTTTTCTCGTTTACCATGAAATAAAGTGTCGTGTTATATATCTCTATACCAAATATAATCTAAATCCGTATCGATGTTATGGCGCAAAAATTGATTTAGTTTTCATTACAGAATTGTAATTAAAAACAGATGATTCGTATATCGTACTACAGCGACTTAAAATTGACAAAATGACCTGGTTTTAGGTTAACTGTCCCTCGATGCAGTTTATTTAGAGCGTCAATTTAACCTCATTCCTTAACCTAAATTTAGTAGTTTTAAAAACAAACAATATGAGTTTAAAACGGACGTACGACCTATTAAATAAAAAAGTTTGTTATATTTATTTATAGGTAAAATTATATATTTTTTTGGAAAACAAAATAAAATAGAATTCAAATTGTCAAATAAAGTTAAATTGAATGTAAAAATAACAAATAAAGGCTTTGTTGGTTGACAAAAATTTAGGTAGAATGGGAAAATCCAAAGACTGGAAATTCTATCAAGTCTCACCGCTTTGGATTATTACACAAATATCACCTAGTTTTTGTTTGTTGAAATATTAATTATTGATATAATAATGTATATGACAAAGTTAGTCGAGCCCCAAAATCCAAGCGAAAGGGAATTAGGTACCTATGAGTTTGTTTAACTAAAAAGATCTCTTCGAGGTTATAACTCATTTGGTATAACAACACTGCCTTTTGTGAAAATTCAATCATAAATCGTTGAATCGACTTATATGTTACTAGCTTTCGCCCCGCTAAAACTTAGGGGAGAGGATTTAAAAAAAAGTGACCGATGTCCTTCCTTAGAGTTCAAGCTTTCTCCGTATAACATTTCATCAAAATCGGTACAGTGGTTTAGCCGTGACGTTAGCCGACCGTAACAGACAGAATTACTTTTGCATTTATAAAATTCATCATACAACACTTGACACAAAACACAAAAAATCAGTGTCAATATTATTATCATAGATTCATAGCTCCCCGCCCCGGCTTCGCCCGTGGAAATTTCTGATTTATTTAACATTTATGGCTACTGCTCTGCTCCTTTGGATCGTAGCATGATGCTATTTAAAAAGCAAAAATAATTATTCAAATCGGACTGCTAGTTCATACGCCATTACAATTAGACGCAAATAAGTGGTAAATATTGCTTTAATTTGACCCCGTTTCATGAAAAACCCTTTGTGTACTTCCTACCTACTTAAAAGGTACATTTTAGAACGTAATGGACAAATGTATGAGTTCATTGTACTATTTGATATTCAAACATGAACAACAACAATACACTATTAACATATCGACGGAATAACAGGTCGCTTTTAGCACGGCTAATGAATTATTGAAACGGCTTCATTTACTATCCTTGAATATGACGTTTTAAGGGTAATTTTAGACCATTAAGCACTAGTTAAGTATTGATCGTGTTAAGTTTGTTCGTTGTGTCGTGAGACTTGAATTCTCGCTTATAATAATTTTAGTATATGCTAGAGTAAAAATAGATAGTGAACGTACAACTTAGCGAATAGAATAGATAACGATTCCACATCCAGTCATGGCGACGACCGCACGCGTTTTCGTCGTGGCGTGATGTGGAATCCGGTTTAATCCTGTTCGTGCTGTGATGGTTGTGATTAATCAGTGATTAATAAGACATATCACGGTCGGCGGGATTATCTTAAATACCGATTTATCGGCTATAAACACTATAAAGGCTATAATACTTGACATTGGCAAATCACCGATGAACATTGGTGGAGCCATAATAAAAAAGAAGAAGAAGAATAGATAACTTTAAATGTATGGAACCGGCTAAAATACAATCACGTGACATAACGCAACTGTCTTCACTCTGACCAAATCAAGGAGTTTATATACTTATTGTATACAAACTCCTTGTAGAAAAGGTTTTGTTCGATCAGCTAATTTTTTGAGGTTATGTCCGGTGTTGTTTTTCGGATTTTCTATTATTTAAATAGTTAAAATGCATAAATTGAGCTTCTTGGGCTACGCATACTTTTCATATTAATTATTATAATTCGATTAAGTATAAGTTTCTGGATATAATATTAGAAATTAGCGTTCCGTGAGAATATAATACTAGCGTTCGTACAGGGGGTTGATGAACGAAACCGTAGGCAAAATGCTTTGAGAGTAATGTCAACTTCCATAATTTCTAGTCTCCCTTTTAGAATATATTCGGTTATGGTGAAGTAGAATGTCAAATAATTCACGTGTATCATTTACACCTGGATTATTTCATTCGTAATAGATATATTATTATAACTAGATGACCCGTGCGAATACTGTTGGTGTTGTTGTCATAGTTCAACTGATCTCCAATAGATGGCGTCTTTTACAAAGTAAATAAATGAAACATTAATTTTGATTTATTTGTTTATTTTTCCTCATTAGAGAGAAAAATAATCTTCATAATTGCTGAGATATTTGATACCGACAAAAAATATATATTGAGAATTCAATCAACTATGCTGTCTGAAACGGAATCGATTAATCTATACCTACTTATTATATTAAAGCTGAAAAGTTCGTATGTAGCTAAGATTTTATAAGACGATGCGTGGCCCGCCTCTACTAGATGTGTTCCGCTCACTATAAGATCGTGCCAGAGAGTTGTCTTCTAAGACAACTATACGCGTCAGTCTGCATTGTCGTCTGACGTTTGCACGCTATCTAAAATTTTACTGTAAAAATTGTTTTTCGTTGATAATATTGCCGTACTGTTCTATTATTACGTGTCGACATCATAGAGGGACAATTAATTTATCAAATTATGGTGTGTCATACCACAAGTAAGTAATTTTAAAATTGTTTTATTTGTTTTTATTTATGTAGATTTCACGCACGCCATTTCGGCCGTAGTGCTGTTAGTCGCCATACGAATTTTATCGATATCGATTTCATGCGTTTATAAAAAAGTGTTTAGTGTTTCACTTTTAAAGTATTAATTACTTTGAGGAATAATAGAATTGGTTTTTCATAAAAAAACAGCACAATTTGCTTCAAACATTTTGAAGAACAACTATATTTACCAGGAAAAAATCGTCGAATACTTCATGGTGCAAAGTAATCTAAACATTAATTTACATTTACACTTAAATAGTTTGGGTTAAAATATTTTTCTATACGTTAAATTGATTGTCCACTTTACAGGTCACCCCTCAAGAAACCCTAGCATTATGCACTACACCTACAACTGGCATAAACCTAGAAAATAAACTAGATGACACACCTAAAAAAAGGAAATTACGTGCATACCTTTTTAAATAATATAAAGAAGCGAAAGAGGTTTGTCAAAATCGTAATAAATAGCATTCGATTGTATCTGCCTGTCCCTCTTGGGATAAAAGGCATGATGATAGATAGATATATATTATTAAAAAGCAAAACTTTCCGTTAAGAAACTTCGTGAGATAAGTAGACGAGATTCGAAGAAAATTGCACTATTCAGTGAAAAAATATAATTTGCAAGATGAAGAAATGTCTGTTTTAAAGAGTACAAAAATAAAGAAAACCATTTATATATTAATAAAGATAAAAGAAATGTAAGCAAACCCGGACAATAGCCCCCTGAAGTTAGGTCCTTTGCTTTAACACTTCATTTTTTATTCACCAAAAACATACAATTATAATATTAGAAAACAATTTGATACATTGTATGTGTGCCACACCCATAGAGTACTAAGCGTATGGAGGGGCCATAGACGGGCTCCCCCTTTCGCCAATTTTTTCCCCTTTGACCAGTTATACTGACCAGGTGCGCAGTAATAAAGTTACCTTAGATTTCCGTTGGTATCGTTTTGTGTCGCGAGACAGAGCTCTAGGAAAATAGTTAATTGTGATGTTTTAAACGGGAAAGGTTAAAAATTGTTCGGTCATTTATACCCTTCACGTCTCCTTTGGTAAATACTCAAAGGCCACACCCCAGGACTCTATAAAAATAGTACTCTAGTTTTGATGCAGAGGCTGGATTTACTGAAGAAGTTTTAAAAGCAATAATAGTTTTTACCTACCGCTAAAGTATTTGTTATTATTTTGACAAATAAATAATAAATAAGTATGTATCTATTTGCATTTATTTCCTACCTAAAATGTTTAGTAAAAAATAACTATGACAAATGACATAAAATTATTATTAGTTATCGATATTAATTTTTATCGATAGTGTCAATGCCTAGTGTATAATTGCAAATTAAAGTTGTGTGCGTGTGTGACAAAGGGACACGTTTGTTTGTTCTAAACAACACATCTAGTAGGGGCGTCGTCTTGCAAAATCTTAGGTATGTTTGAACGCGCTTATCTCAGCAACTAACCGTCCAATTTGATATCGTGGAAGGTTATAGGTAAATAACATCACGTACGACCCAAAGGAGTAGAGCAGTAACTAAAAACGTCAACCAATCAAAAATTCCACGGGCAAAGCCGGGGCGAAAGCTAGTAATTATTTTTTTAATTTTAATTTCAGACAAAAACAGCTACAAAAAAGTATGTTCCTATCTCTTCTAGAAAAAATAATCTGTCATAGAGTCCCCAGGGAGCGGGGTACCTAATTGTAGTGTTTAAGAGCAAATTACTAAATAAAACACTGGAGTTGTTGCTATCGTTTAATAGCCGTTTTACAACTGACTCTCAAAGTACCGTCATTTACATTTGAATAGTGACAGGTACCTATATATAACTATATATCTAGGTATATACACCACATCTCTCCCCCTATTTACAACAATACTAATTACTATACATTATAATTATTATCTATACCTACTGTACTAACCTATAACAATAAAAACTATCTATCTATATACTAACATTGTAACATAACTAACATACTACATTAGGAAAACTAATTATACCTTGGGTTCTTATTGCGAGTCGAACGCAAGGCAAATCTCCTTGTTTCTGGGGATTTGTAGTTCTGACCGGGGTCCACATTAGGACCTGTTATAGGTGATGATGACGCTACCGGTGATCTATAAGGAGTCCTAGGGGTCCTCGGTGTTCTCGGTGAAGCGGAGGGAACAGACCGTGGACTGACCACAGTTTGATCTTCAATAGAGATCATCGTACCGTCAGGTGTGAAGAAACTACCTGTATCTACCTGTTCAGTGTCCATTGATGGATCCGCACTGTCAGAATAATCATGAGGAATGGCTGTCATAGTGGGTGTGGAGTCTGTGCTCTGAGATGAGTGCTGGACACACACATCTACCAAGTGTCCTCGTGGTACATTCTCTTCCTCCCGGGGCAGTTTCGAGCTTACCGTACCCGACTCTTTTCCACGGTCAGGTTCACGGTAAACCCACATTTGATCCACATGTTTTTTAACCTCGCAATTGTGTTGCTCGATAAACACTATATACATTCTAATACCTATTTTCTTAACGACTGTCCCGCGAACCCAGGTATATTTCATGCCATTTTTGTAAAATGTTTTAATTAAAACTTTATCTCCTATTTGAAAAAAACACTGTCTCTTTCCACCATAATATTTATGCTGTGAGATCTGCTTGGATACAATTTTATGTTTAGCTGTGGAGACCGACGAAGTATCCGGGGCAGGTACACTGGTCGAGGAGGGACGCAGCAGATCGAGTCGACAGCGCAGTGGCCGGCCAATAAATAATTGAGCCGGTGAACAACCCGTTGTACAATGAATAGTATTTCGATAATTAAATAAAAATTTTTGTAACCGTTGTTCTATTAGGTGTTGTTGTTGACTATGTGATAATATTACTTTTAAGCCCTTTTTTATAGTTTTGACACTGTTTTCAGCTTGCCCATTTGATGCTGGGTGGTACGGCGATATAGATAAATGTTTTATGCCGTTACCAGTACAAAAAAGCTCGAACTGTTCCGAAACAAAATTAGTCGCGTTATCGGTAACTATCGTGCCCACCAATCCGTACCTACTGAACATGTCGCTTAGTTTACTTAACACCGCACTGGTATTAGTGTTACTCATTGAATAACACTCTACCCATTTGGAAAATGCATCTACAGCTACCAAGTAGTTCCTTCCGCACAATGTAAACATATCTAGATGTATACGCTCCCACACACCGCGCGGGCACGGCCAGGAGGCGAGCGGGGCGCGGGGCGGGTCCGCGCGGACAATGTTGCACTCGTTACATGTTCCTATTTTCCCTTCAATATCTTTATCAATATTAGGCCACCACATACGAGATCTGGCCACACATTTTGTCTTTACAATACCAAAATGTGGCTCGTGTAATTCCGTTAATAACTTTTCCCGTAAACTATTCGGTACCACTATTTGATGACCGCGCATAATGCATCCATCTTCTTCTGTTAATTGCAACCGGCAGTTGAAATAAGGTTTTAACGTCACTTCCTGTACTTTGCGCGGCCAACCCTTTTGTATATATTTTAACACTAAATTTAATATGGCATCCCTTTCAGTCTCGTGCCGTATCTCTTTCGCAGTAATAGGCAGTGTGGCTGACATAAAGTTAATGTACTTAGCGCTATCAATAGTGCTGTAATTATCACTATTGACACTTGATATTGTTGTAGGTACCGAACGTGACAAAAAATCGGCAACATTGTTTTCACTTTTTACATACTGGATTTCATAATTGTAAGCAGATAAAAACAATGCATACCGTTGTAGCCTATTAGCCGTCATATCCGGTACACCCCGTTTACAACCAAATATAGATACCAGTGGTTTGTGATCTGTGCGCAAAATGAAAGGTACTGACCTGCCATACAGGTAGTGATGACATTTCTTTATACCAAAAATAATAGCGGCCGCCTCTTTTTGTATTTGTGAGTAGTTACGTTCGCTTTTACCTAGTGAGCGCGATGCATAGCACACTACTTTTTCTTTACCATCAAGTTGAATTTGTGATAACACGGCCCCCAAGCCTTCCGGTCCCGCATCTACTGTTAATATTGTTTTTAAATCTCCGTTATAATGAACCAACACTCTGTCGGACGCTAGTTCCGCTTTTATTATTTGAAACGCCTCTTTTTGTGGGGTGTCCCACTCCCACTTAGTACCATCTTTTAGCAATCTATATAATGGACTTAGAATGCTGGACGAATCCGGGACGAAGGCACGATAATAATTGACCATGCCTAGAAATGATTTTAATTCTGAGATATTCTTGGGGTAATTTACACCTAAAATAGCTTCTATTTTCTTTTCTGATTTTTGTAAGCCATTTTTATCTATTTTAAACCCTAAATAATCAATAGAATTCTTAAAAAACTCGCACTTATCATCTTTTACTCGTAAACCTGAATTTTCTAACTTACATAATACTAACTCTAATCTCTGTAAGTGTGTCTGTCTGTCAGGGCCTGTTATCAGGATATCATCTAGGAAAACACACACTCCGTCTATGCCATCTAACAGGTTGTCAATAGTTTTTTGGAATATACAAGGAGCACTACTTAAACCAAAAACCAGACGTGTATATCTAAAAAGACCTTTATGTGTGTTAATACAAGTTAAATTCCTTGATTCCTCATCTAACACTAATTGATTATAGGCTCTAGACAGATCTAATTTACTAAACTCTTGGCCTCCATGTAGTTTAGAAAATAATTCTTCAATCCGTGGAAGAGGATAATTATCCAAGAACAATATTTTATTCAACGACACGGAATAATCCCCACATATTCTAATTTGACCGTCACTTCTCAATACGGGCACTATAGGAGTGGCATATTTAGAATATTCGATTTTTTCTAAAATACCTAATGCTACCAAACGGCTGAGTTCTGTTTCCACTTTAGGTTTCAACGCAAGAGGTACAGTGCGCGGTTTAAAAAAAAATGGCTCAGCTGTTTTCTTTAACAATAAATGCACTTTATATTTGTTAAAACAACCTAAATCATTATTAAAAACGGTCTGATATTTAGATTTTAAATAAACTTCATTTTTATCGACATTTGTTAGATTGTTACAGTTCTGTAATTTACATAACTGTAACTTAAATTTACTTATAAAATCTCGACCTAATAAAGGAGCTAATAGACAATTGTTAGTTTTAATTACATAAACATCTATGAAGTGAGTATCTTTCTCATATAACACCGGGAGCGATAAGTAACCGATAGGCGATAACTTCGTTCCGTTGTAACAATTTAACTTCAATGTACATGGTTTCAGATTGTAGTTATTTTTAAAATACTTGTTAAAAAAGAAAGTTGACATTGCTGAAATTGCACTACCGCTATCCACTTCGAATGTAATATCCACACCTCCTATCGACACGGTCTGCTGCATCGGTCGACCATTAATACATTGTATATTAAATAAATCTAATTTACCTGTTATCACGTCGTCGTAGGTATCCACAGCTAAGTAATTGTTTACCTTACTAGGACACATTCTTTTTAAATGACCTCGCTTATTACACTTTTTACACATATACTGAGCGAAACGACACTCAGTTTCCTTGTGATTTGTGTATCCACATATCATACACTGCACTGTTTCACTATTACGAGCACTTGCGCCGGACACGGTGCGCGGCTGGCCCAACGGTGCCGGCAGCCCGGCCGGTGCGCGCCGCACTGCAAACACGGGTAACTCCGGTCCGACCGGTGAAGACACTGCGGGCGCTGAGCCCCGCGCGGGACGCAAAGCCTCGCGGGCACAGCGCACGGCCGCTGCCATCTGCAGCGCGCGGTCCAGCGTCAGTGTGGCCACGTCCTCCGCGAACAGCCGCTCCCTCTCGGCGGGCTGCTCCAGCCCGAGCACAAACCGATCCCGCAGCACGGTGAACAGCTCACCGCCGAAACCGCAATGCTGCGCCAAGCTGCGCACACGCGCCGCCCATTCGGCCAGCATCTCGCCCGGCCGCTGCTCCGCTTTATAAAAGGAGTACCGCTCGGCGAAACTGCACTTATTTGGTAACAGATGTTCGTCCAGTTTCTTCAAAATGATGGCGAGCTCGACTTCCTCCACTTTCTTGGGAAACACTAGTTCCGTTAATAGTTTGTAAGTGTTTTCTACCAAGGCCGTCAGCAGGATGGCTTTTCTTCTCACACCAGCCTTATCGGTATCTTTTGTGACATCGTTGGCTATACAGAACTGTTCATACCGATTTTTGAAAATTTGCCAGTCTTGCATGTGATGGTCGTAGCCGAGATTGCCCCCGAACAAAAAGCCTTTGTTATCCATTATTATTCACTATAATGAATCGGTACACACGTAGTTAGGTATCCTCGTCGCCAATTGTAGTGTTTAAGAGCAAATTACTAAATAAAACACTGGAGTTGTTGCTATCGTTTAATAGCCGTTTTACAACTGACTCTCAAAGTACCGTCATTTACATTTGAATAGTGACAGGTACCTATATATAACTATATATCTAGGTATATACACCACACTAATATAAAAAAATGTAATTCGTGCTTATTGCATTGTTTTTGATGAAAATGTCAATGAACTACATAATTATAGTTACATACTAACAACTTCTCTAAGTTTTTTGTTGTTCATAATCATACACGTAGTAAATTAAATATATGAATCAGTAGAGCAGGTGGTTTTTGACCTAAGTGTGAATTTTATTATAAGAACAAACATTTCGACCTTATATGGTTGATAATAATGGTCTTGACTTTCTCCAATACACTTGTTTAAATATACTTACGTGACTCATTGTTAGTAAATACAGTTGTGTAGAACGTGTTAGATTATATGGCAGCAAATATAATACTATTGCTTGCATTTCCAAATTTTTCTTTATTTTAGTGCATATCTATTTGTTTGAGAAGAAGTCTAGAGCTAGATAGAGTTTTTACAGACAATGTTGTCTGAGAAACCAATTACATAAAAGAATTGCGTCAACTTTAATTATACTATTACAGAAACATTAAAGTGTTATCGAACCATTTTGTAGCTGTTTTAGTTTCGAATAAAATCAATGTAAGTAGTAGGTACATAAATACCTATGTATCTCACATTTTTTGTCGATATCAAATATCTCCATTAATACTGTATCAAAATTAATGTTTGATACGCCATTTTGATGATTATTTTTCCCTCTAATGACAAAAAATAAACAAAAAATTCAAAATTAAATGTTTCTTTTAGAATTCTACTTAAAAAAACAGTATTGTAAAAAGCGCCATCTATTGACAATCATGCGAATTATTCGCACTTTTGATGAATAGACACGATTTTATTTTCTACTAGTTTTCAGCCCCGGCTTCGCCCGTGATTATTTATCTTCACCTGATGCCATGGGCAATACATTTTTTATTTTTGTAAGAAACTCTTTAAGGTATGAAAATGAAACGGCACATTCTAAGTTGAGGTATCCTTGAAAGTTTCATAAAAATCCATTCAGCCGTTTAGGAGCCAATTCTGGACACACATTGGGACGGACCTCAGAATACAGAGAAAGACAGACAACCATTCTAAAAAACATTTATTTCTAGACATTTATGATTCAATATAGAACCTAAATATTTTTTGGTTTTGAATATATTGATTTATTTACATATAGAAATAAGTATTAAAATTATCTTAAATACTAAATTACAAATCTATCTTACTAATCTTACTATTAATAAAACTGAAGAGTTTGTTTGTAGTTTATTTGAAAAAATATTTTTGCATTTGATAGCCCACTATAACATCACGCGACGACCCAAAGAGGCGGAGCAGAGTATGTAAAGCACAGCTAGTATAAAATAAAATTACAAATAAACAATTTCATTAGGAGAGTACCCAACAGGAGGGCAATGCTTGTTCTTTGACCGAAATATTTCTATTAATTTTGAAGTCACAGACAGACAGAAATCATTTTATTTATTTGTATAAGATTAGAACACGTTGAAAGAATGAAGGATGATAGATTGACTAAAAAGGTTTATATGGCTGAAGTGAAAGGAAATACTGGCAGAGGATGACCTAGGTGTACTTTAATTGAACGTATAAAAAATTATTAATATTAAAAGTACACACAATCGCCGAGCATGTACGAAAGTTATGATGAATATAAAAGAAGCGAAAGAGGTATGTGAGGATCGTAGCAAATGGCATTCGATTGTCTCTGCCTACCCCTCTTGGGATAAAAGGCGTGATGATAGGTAGATAGAATATCTTGAACCATAAACAAGTCGTTCATAAATAAAGGTGCCCGAAGTAGTCCAATGATAATATGTGTACGCAATAAATAAGTAGTCAGAAGGTTCATGAATGAAGCGTTTAAACGCGCCCCAGCTTCCTGTATGATGCACAAACAAAGAGAAAGTGCGTTCGGAAACTCACATAACCTCATTCACGACGACGATGGCTGAGAGTTGATAGCAGTTGGTGCGAATTTTTTATTGACATTACGAATATACATCAATCGTATACAAATGCGGAATTTCTAGTATTTTTTTAATTAAATTTATCCAGATGCCCAGTTTCTTTTCCAAAAATGCTTGTCTGTATTTTAATTAGTAGAGTACGTTTCACATGGTATATTGTAGTTATAATACAGTGTATATATAAAGCTGAAAATTAGTACTTAAGTATTTGTGTTGACTAATCAATGAAATTCAGTGACATAACACAATACCATTTAGACCAGTTGGATGCTGTAAAAGCTCAGTGTAAACTGGATGCACCTGACGTAATGCTAAAACTTTTTTTTGGATTCTTTGTACGATAGAGAATATAGATCCGTGGGTTAGATTGTTCAAATCAACAAAATATGATTTTATATGAAAAATGCGTTTTTTTTACGTTTGCACGAATAACTTGGAATCTGAGGGTTTTAGGCCAAAATCTCATTAGACAAAAGTTGTTCGCAATAAAAAAATACACAAGATATGTGGGTTTTAATACCCCGTTTTTTCAATTAACCATGTTGAAATGGCTATTGTTTATAAAAAAAATAGAAGAAATGCAAGAAATTTCTCGAATTTTTTAAAGTTATTAATAATCATCTTAGCTTAACGAAACTTTAGCTTAAGTTACCTCAATATATCATAAGTAAGCCATAAAATTTTCAGGGCGATCGCTCATGCGATTTTATAACCTATTTTATGGCTTACTTATTAAACAAAGGCGCAACCCACGGATCTATAATCTATATCGTACAAAGAATCCGAAAAAAAATTTTTTAGCGTTACGTCACGTGCATCCACTCTGAAACAGCATCCGACTGGTCTAATTTGTGAAACCACTTTCTGAGTTATTTTTGCATTTCAGATAACTCAACACCAAGGAGTTTTACTAAACTTCTTGCTATGAGTTTATGTGACATATAGATATACTAACTATATATAACAACTTACTGATCTGATAACAACCGCCATCTTATTTACTTCAATACATGCACCAAGGAGTTAGTATATCTATATGTCACATAAACTCATAGCAAGAAGTTATATATAACTAGAGTGGTACTAAACACCTAAAAAATGGCAAGACTTGAAGTAAGTCATATGACTGACTTGTGTTTAGTGATATACTACGCACTAAACTGACTTGACGTGTTTGTTTACCAATATATCAAAATGGTGATTTGTGTAGTTACTTCTTGTAAATCTCGTTCGGTCAGAGGTCTTAAACGCATTGGAATAACTTTTCACAGGTAAGCTGGCCATTTATATTTACTTTGATAAGATTATTCAATTAAAACAAGATTATTAATAAAATTATTAAAATATTATTTTGTTTATTTTTTTATCACGATGTTGCCACTTGAACTTTTTTTTTTCCTCCCAGATTGTGTGGAAGTATGATTGAAACTATGATGAACAAATGAATAAATTATGTAATTAAATGTAGAAATGTTATATAATGTACTAAATATTATATTACTATTTTTTAGAATTCCGAAAGATAAAATAAGAAGGGATAAATGGTCCCAAGCCATTCGTTTGTTAAGATGTCAAACGAATTGGCTGCCTAGCTCTTACTCCGCCATTTGTTCGAAACATTTTGAAGATGAGCATAAGAATATACCTAAGACTGCTAATGGCAACGTGACCCTAAAAAAAGATTCCTGTTCTAACTCCATCAACGCGTTGTACCAGCTCCAGCAATGACTGTGTAGATGTGTCGCCCGGTTTGAATGTTTCTAATTTTTCAGAACGCTATGTTGTAATACTCCTCTTAAGTAATTCTTAGTACGCCGATTTAAGTTTTAGTTAAAGCATTTGGATTATTATTATGACATTGTGTCTTTGTTTTTTTTTTGTTGAGAAAATATGTATATTAATTACGTACTGAGGAATAGAATCTTTTATTATTTAATATAGTACCTACACTTATAGCTGAATAAAAAATGCGATGCGTGTAATTAGTCTACATACACGTAAAAAGTGAAATTTTCTTGAGGTTATATATAATTGTGTTTTATTTCATGTTTACAATAAGTAAATTTAAACGATCCTTAAAATTAAAGTTTCATTAAAATCCATTCAGCCGTTTTGTAGCTATACTAGAATTATCTAATTCCAAGTTATAGTATTAAAATCCATTGAGCCAAATACCGACTTATACCCGGGTGCTTTGAAACTGCATACCCAATTTTAATTTAGCCATAGTCATTGGTCGTACCATTCATTAATGTTCGTTCATTCATTCATTCAATGTGGGAAAAAAGTTTTAATATGGGGGCAACACTAATTTATTTTCATTCATTATATTTCTATCTTTGTTCAACTCCTTAGTCACAGTAATTTCCACGGTAGGTGAAAGCGAGACAAGTATACGTTTGGCATGCTTGTTGCTGATTTTCAAAAGATACGTCTTTAAAGACGTGGACTATGCCAATTTTATTGCAATAAGATGTATGGGGCCTGCGACTCTATACATATATAACAACTCACTGCGTTAGATCCGTAGGTAGATCGCAAAATAAAAATACAATATAAGTACCTCGGTGGCCGCTGGTATTAATTAGGCGTTAAATTAAATATTATACATCAACAGAACTCGCCACTCGCGTATAGCCTCACAAATACCATCGGCAAACAAAAGGTAGAGGGAGACTTGGTCTTCCGCTGAGTACCCTGGGAACAAAAAAAAATATAATTATTTTATCAGCGACCTGTAACTACAAACCGTAGCCATCTTTATGTTATGAGCTCACCGAACACAACAACTTCCTTACTCGGTACTACCTATATACTGGTAGTTTCCCCGGATGTTACATTTGGTTATGGTTACATTATCTATTGAATTAAATACTCTTGAAAGGATTTTTTACAACCAAATATCATTGTTTACAACACAGTATTAAAGTTACAGAGATTGTTGATTTAAAATAGACCTCGATTCGAAAAATATCTGTTTCTGTAGCCTGCTACTAAAAGCCAAAGGCAAAATCACTTAAAAGAGAAAAATAAACCTTTTATAAAAAAGTGTACGGACTTAAAAAAATGTGCACTGAAAAGTAAGAAATAATTAATATATCGTCTTAGAATTGGAAGACGGTTGATGACAAATTAAAAACAACTATACAAATTCACTAATCTAGACAATTAATAGGAACCTACGATCTTACTTAATTTTGTATCCTAATTTGGCACCAACCTTCAAATTCTAATTTTGAAGTCGGTACAGGTTTTTCTCGAACATGTCTGTATTTTCAATACACTATTAGAATTTTCACCAAAGCCAGTGCTACCAATATTGCCATGAAACTCTTTCATAAAACCACAGATTACTTAATAGTTACAGGTAAAAGGCACTCTAAACTAAAGTTAGGTAAACTAGACATATTTTTGATACAAAAAACACTTGAACACATTTTAGAATTATATTGTTATTCAATACAATCAATACACCCCGAGACAAATGTCCAAACATTAGTGGACTGAGTATATGTACCAACCAGTACGCTCCCTCTCGCTGCATACTTTCATTTTAAATCTGTGGCCATGCCTACAGACATAATTTGACTAACTACATAACCTTGTTTACGCTACGTTCTCCTTCTAAGAAACCTGCGGATATGTTATTGTATCCGTCAGCGTACAGGTCCGAGTGTTTTGCATAACTCTTGACTCACTTATACCTAACTGGAACATACATAACTAATATAAACCTGTTTCATTAAATAATTTTAAGAATTAAGATTGACGGGGTAGTCGTTGACCCCATTTTAAATGGTTTTTGTCTTGCGGGTTGCACCCGCGTTTATGGTGGCTCAGTTGGTAAGAGCATCCCTTGATAACGGCTGGACCGATTTGCCTAATTATTTTTTAAACGTTCGTAATAGTCTGAATAAGGTTTTTAGGGAAAGAAAAATTTGAAAATTCGGGAAAAACTGAAAGTCTTTTAAGATGAAAGTTAATTATATGGACTCCACGGGCGATGCTAGTTTTAAAATAATAAGTAAGCCTACGTGTAACTTTTCTTTGCTTTTATCAGAACTAATAAACAAACTCAATATGACTTTAATAAGTACAAAATATCGCACAAATTCCTCTATAATTTTGTTACCACATCGTTATTTAAACAAAAACAGTCCTTGATCTTGATTTCTTTTGATTAGTCCGTCACATAACTTTACTGAATAATTTATTAATAGAGAATGATTCAATATTTCAAAGTAGTTCAAAGAGAATAAACACTAGACGATGATTGCGATACTCGAGTAGTTATTTTGGTTACTCGCTCACATAACGGGAGTCTGCCGTTGACGTAGATAGATACAACATGGTTTTTACTGTTTTACTAAATGCATACAACCAAAAAGGTCTCAAGATTGTAAAAATAACACCACGATAAAGAGGATGTAAATATAAAAAAACAACTGGCAAGAAGTGAACAATGTTACACATGCCGCGTAGATGTGTTTTGGATAGTAGATGACCTCATGATGAGATGAAAACCCGTAAAAAACTTAAATCTAGCATGAAATCAAGAAGCAAACTGAAAAGCTGTCCGCTTGTTTGTTTTTAAAGCAAGTTCTCCATAAACTGTTGCCAGTGTTGCCTGCCACCATGCAGGTTTATAATTTCGAAGACCTCTTTTATCCACATTCCAAGAGTTTTTATAACAATTTGTATTAGAATAACCAAATACCTACTATCTCGTAGCCTACTATATTTTAAATTTAACCTTTCTATAGTATTTGGAATAACGTTCCTGAGAACATTGCATGCGATGGAATGCGCCGAACATTCTCCTTTTAAGTTCACGGATCGATTGGCGTAACCTAACCGGTTTTAATCTAGAATCTATTCCTGCGTGTAATTTATACATATTTGTAATTTTTTTAAACAGGATCTTGCAATGTGTTTTTCCCTGTGGGAAATAAATATAAGTACATAGAGGAATATTTAAGTTAATTGCCTCAAAATAAAAATTCAAAAGTAAGAAAGTGAAAGATTATCTTATAGATCTTCTTGTGAGTGTGACACAAACTGGAATATTCTTCATAATTTTACGTCTTTTTTGTTTTAATTTATTTCCTTTATTTATCTATACCTACTAACAAAGTTTAAATATTATAAAAAAACACAGGGAACCCTATGAGTAGCTCTCTAATCATGAATATGTAGTGATACATACTCATAAGTAGAAAACCTTCTCGAAATCACTGTCCTGTGGTAAAGAGCCAAGAAGGCTAGCAGCATTTCCTCGCCTCTTGTCACTTGAAATATCGATTAGACGAGATTATAGTTCCTTTATATTATATTTATTATGGAATAAGAAGCTTGAAAGTAAAATAATGTGTGGAAATGAGGTCTTTACGTAGAATGTGTGATATAAAGCGTATTGACCGCATCCGGAACGATGTCATTAGACAAGAATGCGTAGTGAAAAATGATGTTGTGATGTGTGTAAAATGAAGAAAAATAGTTTACGCTGGTTTGGACACGTTGAAAGAATGAAGGATGAAAGATTGACTAAAAAGGTTTATATGGCTGAAGTGAAAGGAAATGCTGGCAGAGGACGACCTAGATGTACTTTTATTGAACATATAAAAATATATTGATCGATGAAAATATTAAAAGTACACACAATCGACGAGCATGTATGAAAGGTATGATGAATATAAAAAAAGCGAAAGAGATATCTCAGGATCGTAACAAATGGCATTTGATTGTCTCTGCCTACCCCCTTGGGATGAAAGGCGTGATGATAGATAGATAGATAGATAGTTCCTTTCTTTTTTTTTTTCTTTCGTCTTTTGTGTTTGTGTTTACTATTTACGCCCAGAGTTACATTATTATCGCCTTCTTAATTAAAAATTCTATCACGTACATAGTGTATATATGATTAAATATAAATTATAAGCAGTGTCTATAATTTCTTACTGCATACTGGTAACAGCCGGTACAATCAACATAAAACATTTACTGTATCAATTTAGCATTTAGAGATGGAATAACGGAATAATAAATGGTAATCCATTGGTCACACGTTCGCGACAGACATCTGGATATTTTGTATTCAAAGTATAAATTATTCAGCAAGGCGATTTCACATTGAATTCCTGAACGCTCTGCGTTCGTCACCCTTCAATACACAACGAACATTTTAAAATTGTGCCATGTCCTCACAAACAGTGTTGAAAACTTAAATACTATGTAGTTGACAAAAAAACCTCGAACAATAAAAAACAGATTTTTAACCCAATTAAGTAGATTGGTCTTGGTTACTTAATTGACAGCCAGACGCAATTTTCTCTATCAAAAGAGGTTGTATACGTTGCATTCATTTATTAGCTTCTGTATAGAGAAGAGCCAGTTTTTATCTATTTATTGTTTTTTAAATTTCATTTTTTTTTTCAAGAGGGAATGATATACTTAAATATTCATTTTCAAAATGGCAATCTCCGGCCTGTCTATGTCGATTGTCGATGCAAAAAATTGGTATGTCCTGAGGGTATGTCGTTATCTGTTTTGACATTTAAAAAAAAACTGTTAGAAAATGCAAAGATTTTAAATTATTTGTGTAGTTAGTTATTTATTTAAAATTTTAATACTTAAATACATATATATAATAAACAGTATTGGAATGAAACTGAATAATTTATTATTTTATACACATAATAACCTCGCTAGCTATTGTCAGCAACTATACCAAATGCATTTAGCCATTACGATAACCATTGAATAAGCGGAATTTCCATTACTTTAGATTAGAACTTAGAATTTTATCTCCAGACTGTATAACCACAGATTACTTAAAAGACGGTATAACCGTTAGCAATTCTATTCTGTGGTATAACTGAGGAAATCATATATAATATTTTAAAGTAAATAAAATAAATCACTCTTATTATGTAACATCAACAATGCCACCTTTGTTCGCAGTAGAGCTAAGTAATCAGGAAGCGGGCCTGGTTTACTAAATCACAACACAATGGTCTTCCTTATAAACGAATAACATTTTGCAAATCCGTGTTGACAAAATCAATCAAGCAATCATTCAGTATTCATTGCTAGATTTCGCCCGCGGCTCCGCTTTTGAATATTTTACGATTTTTTTTCATGTGATGTAATTTGTGTCTTTTATAAGTTCTATTTCGCGGATTGCAAAGGATGTGGATTTTTGGTGATTCAAGGATATCAAACGACAGCACAAATGAAAATTTAATAATTTTATTGTTAAACCTAATATGCATACTTGCAGTATGGTTTTTATGGCATTTACGTGACAAATGTAAGTCGAAATAAACCAATTTTTTGAACCAATTTTTGAACTTCTTTGGGCGCGTTGAGGAATTTTTTTTGTTAAGCCTAAGGTGGTCATGTATTGATATGTACTTATTTGTAAGAATGAAATGGATTTTGATTAATCTTTCAGGGATCGTAAAGTGGGTATTTACACTTGGAATCTGCTATGTATGTATGAACATCGATTACTCCGCCAGTTGTTGTGATTTGTGAACCGATTTGTGATTTCTTTTTTATTCGAAAGATAATTCTTCCGGATTGGTCTCATAAAAATTGGTTTACTTACTGGTTTTTCAGAAATTATTTTCGAATAATTTCTCTACAATATCTCACAGACATATAGTTTTTCAGAAATTCAGTTTTAAATGTAGCTTTACAGTAATTTTACCTCATTCATATTCCCCATGTATGTATAGGTACAATTACATCTTCATTCAATTTAATGGGCAGTACCCGGTACCTACATTCAGGTCAGTTCCTTAAGATAAACGAGATAGCCGAGTTGTTTTTCAAGGTGATCTTAATCAAACTTTATTACACAGATCAAAACAATTCAAGTGATAACAATTGAGACAATCGAAAGGTATTCGTACTAGTGCTGAATACGCCTTCATTGACTTAATACGTGTTTTTCTATATGATTTTTGTATTAAAATTATAAGTGCCACATATTATTAATATCCAACAAGTATTTTATATGTAGACCAATATTCATAATCAACTGCAGCAATGCTCGAGAATGAGGAAACATTGAGAAAAGGTAAAATTTTAAATCGATATTTATTATCTAATTCATTCTTTGATATATGATAAGTAACTGATTTTCTTCTGATGTTTGGTTTCAATTTACTACTATCGCGTTTCGATCACCAATGTATGAATCATCAAACAAAGTTCACTTGCCTTGGCTCATGTAAAGCCACTGTGGTCTTTCTTGTCACCTACATACTACCTCCATACATAGCCACTTTCTACCAAAAGGATGGCGAATCACATGTCTTGCTATCTATAAAAAAAATAAAACAGATATTGTACGTTCTAACTTTTGCCGATCACGTGACATCGCCAGAGACCAAAAAGTTTTGCGCAAAAAGTACCTAAGTACCTTACTACCCAACTAACCCCCAGTTTCTGAAAGCCTTGTCAAAGTTAACCAAAGATTAGTTAATTAACAACTGTCAAAGTCTATACATTTTCACGTATTTGACAACTGTCATGTTTAGTAATAATCGCAGATTAACTGTTTCAGAAACTGGGGGTAAATGAATTTGTTTTTCTTGAACAGTGAACAGTGAAGTAAATTGTGAATGTCAGATTTAAGGGTCCTTGGCAGTCGGCCATCTTACTTCTGTCAAAAATATGGCAAGTCTAGTTAAAATAATAGGTAACTATTAACAATTTTTCTATGATTAATTGAGATTTCATATTTTTGACAGATATAAGATAGCTGACCCTTAAAACCTAAGAACATTAAAACAAAATAAAGTATTCCAGTGTTGCCAAAAGAAATAAACCGGGTTAATCCCCTCAAAATTATATCATTATATCTTTTTTTAGGTAAGGAAATAATTATACAAATTTTTCTCAAATAATATAAGTATAAACACAAACGATTGAATTTACAACATTTTAATGATTTAAATATCGCAGCAATGTGACAGTAATCTGCACAAATTCCACGAAATTGATCAGTCGCGTGCATTCATCGTCAGCTCTTACAACAAATTCTCCTACATAATACACCATACATATTATATGAACATAAATTTGCATCCTCGTAAAAGTGGGAGATTTATTTTCTATTTGAAACGGTGACTTTCATTACACGGTATCTCCTGACGGCATTAAAACCTTTCCGTCATATCAACTCTCAGATTAATCTAATCAATTTCAGCTGTCATATGGATTCCTGTTATTTATGTGTTTTACCGACTTCGTTAAATATTAACTAAGTAATTAACAAGGTAATTAAAAATCCTTTTTAGCGATGCCATAGTTTTGATATTCGAACATAGTTAGAAATATGACGAAACTTTCGTATCTTATATTTTTTAACTTTATATTTCTGCAATAAATACGACTCTTAGGTTAATATTTATGTAAAATTCTAAATTTTCCATCACTTTCGCACAAAAAGTACTAAACGGATTTTGATGCGGACCTATCGACTTTAGGAGCTGATCATTAACAGTATGTATGAATAAAGTCAAAAAAGTCCGCTGTAGCATATATCTATCTCTAATAGATTTACGTAGGCATTCAAATTGTTGTCAACCCATTTTGTACCCATGTGAAGTCTGTTATAAAAAAGCCTTTTCCATACAACTCGTGCAATAAACTTTTACAAATGTACACGGAACCACAAATTCGCTAGGAATGCACTCTCTTTTTACAACCTCGCCATTCTTCTCGCAATTCCCACAACTACGTGAACTTAGAGCCGCTGTGAAATGGCTTTCAAGTTTGCACAAATTACTTCACTTAGAAACAGTAATCTTTTAGCAGGTGCCGCAGAACCGTAACTCAGTAACTACCGTCTACCGTCGACCATGACCGCTATAACGGTTCTATCTTGTGAAGATCCACTGATTTTGACAAAAAGTATGTGCACTATGGAATTTGTGACCCTAATGTTGCCACACTACTTTATTTTAAACGATTTAATATGAGGCATGGCAACATTGGCAACACCGTCATATTAATTTAGCAAGAAAGGAATTATCTCTATTTTTAAAATCTTAGCTCTCGTTACATTTTGTAAGGAAGGGAGAAATTTAAGTAATTAGATTATTTGAATATTTTTTTTAGATGTTACACATCTATGGCGACTGCTATAGGACTAGCTAGCTCTTTTTTAAATTGATGTTATTGTAAATGTGATACGGTTTCTAAAAGTTTGAAATAAAATTTCAATCTATTATGAGAAAGTATAAAATGTTTATAAATGAAATATCTTTATTCTCCGGCTGGTAATCGAATCAAAACTCTTGATATGTACAACTTGTTATTAATTTACTATCAACCCTCTGCTAAAGCTTATGTAAAAGAAAATCTACACTTTTAAAAACAAAAAATGAAGCCATCATTCGTGTCGACGGCGCGGGCGCCCGACACAGCCCGACACATACATATTCCAAATGCCTTTCATATCAGCTGTTGGTTGTAAAGGTTTTTTTTGGTCGCGTAACATTAAAACATTTTTGGAATGCAACCCAAATGGAGAGACGTGTTTCAACCAAAAAAACCACCCATTTATAGGAGGAAGAGGAAATGATAAAAAGTGTTTTAATCTTTCAAAGGCATAGATTATGCCTTTCTTCAGATTTACTACATGCTATTACGACGTAACTAAAAATGCAGTTTAGTTAATTTTACTCAATAATTTTAGTATAACACGCGTAACTAACAATTTTGTAGTAAATGTTAACATGCGAAATCCGTGTCAAGTACTTTAGGTTTAGAATTGCAGATACCATTTTTGTTACAAAATTGATTGTCATCTACTTCACGGCATTTGTAATTTTGTGGCGTAGGCAGAGACTACTGGAGATATGATAATAAAAAATATGTAAATGTGGTGTCTTTATTTAGATTTTGACGATTTGATGACTACTTTGGGGGTTAGAAAAAAATATTGTCTTCACTATAAAAGTAATTTGCTACATAAAATCCTGATTTATAAGCTAATCCATAATGAGTATGGTCATATTATAAATGCGAAAATAACTCTGTCTGTCTTTCACTTGGCTAAACCACAAAACCGATTTTGATGAAATTTGATACGGAGAAAGCTTGAACCATAGGGAAGGAAATGTCTACTTTTTTAAATCCACTCCCCTTGGGATGCGTGCATAACAAGGCTGGTTGCCTGCATACAGGAAGTTGGTGCGAGTTGTAGGCAAACTTTGTCTAGTATGGCATTGATTTGAAAACATCTGTGGGTAAAACGACTCCAGTCACATCCGTTAAAAAACCATGTTTTTCAAACTTATTAGAACCGTACCCCAAAATTACAAAAAAAAAATACTTCGATCCGGTTGTCTGAAATAACATCTATCCCACCTCTTTTTTTAAGTCATAAGAGCTAATTTTCTTTTCATTGCAGTTTCATTTAATTTAGGTGTTTACTAGCACATTTCAAACAATAATTACAGATATTACTGGACGCGAGTAGCGTGTTAGTAGATTGCATTCCTAAATAATTGTTGCTAAATACTATGTGATGTAATATCATATAAATATTATGAATTAACTTGTTAGTTGACATTTTTCAAATATACTTAAATGAATATCTTTGTAGAAGTATTGGTATTGTAATAAAACCCCCTTTACTAATATATTTATATATATCTATATATATTTATTTATTTAAACACTGTACAAAGTTATACAATGTTTTGTGTTCCTTTAACAAATCTGTCATTCAATATGATAAAAATAATATATAATAAATTAAAAATATTAATATTGGAGCCAATGTTATTTCAGTTTATGAAAGCTGAAAGATACGTGAAAATATTTTGACAGTTCTGTAGTTATAATAATTGATATTTCGTACTTCGTTGGCCACGTAAAGCTTCTCAGAAGTTCTAAAAATAAACTGCGAATACAATGTGGACAACTACCTTGATGCAGACGGATCTATCATCATCTCTGGAAAAGTCGCGGGTAATAAAGATTTGTGTGGGAATGTTGCCTAAAATTGAATGTCACATTATGATAAAGTCAATGTCACAAAGGTGCAGACCACGGGTTTGATCCCGGATCCCGGCCATGTACCAATGGGTTTTTATACTTAAAAACATATGAGCTTTTCCATCTAAATATACCTCAACAGGACTGGCAACTCGTTATGTGTAGCCTCACAAATACCATCGACTAAAAGAGAGAGACTTGGTCTTCCGTTGGGTACGGGAGCGTAAAACGGTTTCGGGAGCTGACGACAGAAAAGAAAAAAAAATATTCAACGTCTAAACTAAGTCTTCAACTGATATAATTTGCGATAGAAACTATTAAATTAATTAGATTGAAACCGGTTATTTGTATTTCTCATAGTTTGTTTGTATCTATCACTAAAATATAATTCAGTAGTTTATTGACCCGTTAAAAATATAAATTATACAATTTTTAATTGAATCTTAGTTGAAATTTCTTGATTTGATTTGGTTTCGACATCGAACGGCATTTTGTGATACTTTTAGGCACTGGTCTTTTTAGACTAATTCCATCTGAATACGATTCTGCCCGGAGCCAGCAGCCCTTTCATATGTACCCTCCAAAACCTAGAATCGTGTTCAGCGAGGTCGAATCTTCACTGGGTTGCCTTACAGCTCCCGGGAACCGGTTGCCGGCCCCGGCTGAAGACAAAGCAGGGTCGAATTAGTATAAAAAGACAAGGTGGCAAAAAATTTCACAAAATGCCGCTTGATCTTGAAATCAGAAGCAATTTGAGATTTTTCAGCCAGTCTACCTTTCAGTGTTTGTGGCGCTTTTCTTCTTCTTTTATTATGGCTCCAATGTTTATCAGTGATTTGCAAATGTCAAGCAGCACGAACAGGATTAAACTGGATTCCACATCACGCCATGACGAAAACGCAAGCGTTCGCCGCCATGACCAGATGTGGAATCGTGGCGCTCTTGACAACACGTCGCCACTCCTCCCCGACAGCTGTCCTTGTGCACTCGTTTAACGGGACCTTCAGTGCAGCTTTTACTTGGTCCGTCCATCTCATAGGTGATCGTCCGCGCGTCCGAGTACCCTCAACCTTTGAACAAGCTGAAATTTAGTTTTAGTTTATTGATACAAAACACATCGCTATCATGACAGGTGTTGTTTTGTGTATTCAGCTAACACAACTCAGGTCAAATGTGTATGTTTTACTAATTTGACATTTCACTCGTAAGTGTTATAACAATGTTATCGTGTCGCGACCCCTATTTTTTTTCCTTTACGGTGATTACGGTCCCAGGGTACCCAGCGAAAGACCAAAGTCTCCCTCTTTTTTAGCCTATGGTATTTGTGAGGCTGTCTAACGAGTGGCCAGTTCTGTTGAGTTATATTTAGATGGAAAAGCCTCTAAGTGTGGTTTGCCGGATTATGTACATAACGTTTTAATTATAAAAACCCATTGGTATATGGCCGGTATTGGTAGATACCGAATCTTATTATTAAGTATTTATTTTATTTTCTTATAATTAAATAATACAGTAAATAATGTTGAATGTGCGTGCAAATATAGTTCAATTATAGAAAACTACAAATTTGTGCCGTTTGGTGTAGAATAGAAACTCTAGGTCCGTGGGGTTCAAATGCAAAAATGTTATTAAAGAAATATCTCCACGAGTGATCATCTCCTCTGGTGACTGAGGGCTGGGTCCTTCAGCAACGCGATTCAGCGGGGAAATGTAGCCAGAATTCTTGTCACTATTCCTCGCGGACCTGGTTTATTTAGTTACCTATATTTAATTTTAAGGTTTGTTTTAATTTTAAATTACAGTACCTACTTACATACTTAGTTACATGGTAATTAATGGTGGATAAAAATACTGTTTTCTCTTGCTCTTATAACCTGTTCCTTTCAACTATTTATGAATAAAAGCATTTTTAGTTGTATTGTGAATATACAGTATTTTTTGTCGTACGTAGACAATACCTAAATACCATGAAAGCACACGAAAGTGTATGTAATTTATTACTTTCTCACTAATGTCGAAATAAAAGATGTTGTGAATCTCTACACGAATTAACATTCATTTCTATTAATTTGTATTAGATTGCACTTTCTTTTTGTTCAGTAATCTTTAAAATGTTGTTTGATAGTTGGAGTTTTGATGTGTAACATCTTAGCTTTCGCTATGTGACATTGTGTAGGATTTCACAGATTATGAAATTACCTAAACGGAAGTGTGTAATTTCAAATGTTCAAATTGAAATTTGAATCGTTTTTTTATTACTAGACTTTCCGCCCCCGGCTTCGCCCGTGGATATATTCGAACAATATAAAATATAGTCTGTGTCAGTGGTTCCCAATTAGATTTTCCTGAGTACCCCTTCGAGAAAGAGCCCAAACTCGCGTACCCCTTGTAGCTTGTAGTTATAAACTCGAATAATTAATTAATTAAATTAGTTTTTAATCATTTAATAAACTTAAAATCTTAATTAAATTGATTGATTGACTCAAAATATATCGCAGCGATTGCTGTTTGCCTTAATGTGTTTATTACTGATAGTAAATTATCTGAGAATCCTGAGATTGCCGCGCGTACCCCCTCAAGCAAGCTCGCGTACCCCTGGGGGTACGCGTACCACTAATTGGGAAGCACTGGTCTATGTCACTCAGGGATATCGTAGCTTTCTATTATTGAAAGAATTTTTAGATTTGGTTCTATAGTTTTTGAGTTTATTCATTACAAACAAACATAGTTACAAAATATCAAATTTTACCTCAATAATATTAGTTATAGGTAAAAAAGACGAGAGGTGTTGACACCCGGTCATAGATTAAATAATATGACCCGGTTGTAACAAAGTTCCTTTCGCTACAATGAAATAAATTAACAACGTTTGACTATAAAAAAGAAATATTTACATAATTATCTTGGTAATGCTGTTTCGTTGTTCCTAATGTGGCGCATTGAATACATTCGAGAACGATGTGATTAGAGGAGAATTCGGATTGAAAGATGATGTTGTGAGCAAAATGAAGACAAAAGTTGAATGTTGTGAACACTGAAGGATGAAATGTTGACTAAATAAAAGGATTTAGATTGCAAAAGTGTTGGGCAATGCTGGTAGAGGGCGCCCTCTCGTTGACATTGAACAAATTTAAAAAAAAAGATTGATTCAATGTTTGATGGCCGGACGCGCTAATTGCGCCACGGAGCCTCCTGCTAGCAGAGCCGAAATTTACTATTACTTTCTTATGACCAATTTTATGGTAAAAAAGGAAAAAAGCAAGTGTCGTGACGGCCGAATTCTTACACTTTTTTCGGCCTAGCTCTCATTCGCCAAGCGTCTGTGTAACGTGCGATAAGGAACTTCGTTCCAAAAATTTTACATACAAACTAACAAAGAAACAAACATTTGCCTGGCATGGGAATCGAACCTGGAATTATTTGTTTCGAAGCAATTTGTTTAATTAATAATCAGTTGCACCTAAGTAATTAAAATTATTTATCACATTAGACTTGAAATCCATTATTATTTCTATTAAAAAACTCACAAATCACACGGGTTTCCCCTGACTAGTTAAGTTGGTCGCTAATTTTAGCCAAGATTTTAATCATTTTGAATGGCTACTTATGTTCAGCTAACGACGTGTGACTGTTCACAGTTTCTCACCGAACTTGGTCATTTGTAGACGAAAACATCTATTGACCTTACTTTCCATTTATTCTGACACACGAGTTCAGATCTTGATACGTTTTTCATTGTCATTATGACAAGATATAACCCAGCTTTAGGGTCATATCGATATTTAATTTACTGAAAGTGAAGGGCAGGACACGTAGCTGGAAGACACGATGGCAGATAGATGGGCGTCATGGGTTATTGAGTGGAGATCTAGAATGGGTTACAGAAATGACGGCAGAGATGGTAAAGCACGGATGAGAACTGCGGAGGATAAGGATAAAAGGCGCAATGCTGAGAAGGTTTACGTCCAGCAGCTGAAGAATAAGAAGAATCCATGAGGGTCCATGTATATTCGAAGACCCTCCACGTAACCTTGTTTTATAACCATAGTTACAAAAGAAGACATTTCCCTTTTGTCTAGTAACCAGATACAAACTTTTGACTCGAAGGCCAAAAACGAAGAAATGCCCGGCCCGAGAATTTCCAACACTAGATTGCCGAGAAAATAGCTGGGTCGGGCAATAAAGTACACGAAAGATGTCGCGGCCCTAAGTATGTTAACCCCACTAGCATGACTTAGCAAACGCACAGTAGACATTTTGTTGGTCAAAATTTGTCCGTGGACTGTGAGATATACTTCCAATGTTTAATAGCTACTGGGAGAAGTCAGACATTTTTCTAGGAGAATGGTAACACTGTTAAAAGAAGTGTTGTTCTGGAATACTTATCTGAACTTAGGAGTACCTACAAGTTTAAGGGTCCTATGGCTTTAATTTGTATGGAATAAACTATTCCCAATTTCTTTGTAAATAATCCACCTGTATCCAATGCCTGTAATTTAAAATATAGGTAGTTACTTATTCAATATATCTAAGTGAAATAGCCGTTATTTTTTCAATGGGGTTTATTGAATAGGAAATATGGGTGGAAGAATAAAGGATTACTTTGCCCTTTCAAAATCTATAACGAAACTCTTTAATTTTTTTTAAGCGCTGTTATACCCCTTAATTTTAACGTTTAATTTTATATGTCTCGAGTTTTTTGATAGCATTTTGAAAATTCATAACAATTATTATTATTTTGAATTTTCAATAAGCTAACAAAAAACGCGAAGATAGCATATTGAAAATTCAAAACAATTATTATTATTTTTAATTTTCAATAAGCTAACAAAAAATGCGAGGGAATAGTTTATCCCATATGCAATTTTTTTTGCTTTGACTTGATTTACTTTATTTCTTTGGAGGTTCAAGTCCGGTTTGAGCTCCCAGTGTATCTGGCCACACCGCAGTTATGAAGGTCGTAATAATACAATGGTACTGTACTGTACATCTCTATGTCGGAGAATCACCAGTGCATGGTTCCGCGCTTGTAACCCCGACACCTGTCGACAGGTGCCGTTCACCCCTCGTGTTAAAATCTACCTTGGCCTGAGGCTTCGTTTGCATGGGGAATTTTATAATGCAGTCACGTGATATAAAACTGTCACGTGATCTAATTTAGCTCTAAAATATTTTTGTTGTGATAATTTAATGTTTTTATTATAGGTAGAGAGATGGCGACAGAAATTAGTTGCCGGCAGAAAATCTCTTTTTCGTATAGTGTCAGCCCCCACGACCTGGGAGTCTGGGACTCGAACATAGGGGTTCAAACAAATTCGTTGAGAATTTTACATAACACCATCTAAAGAAATATTAAAAAGTATTCATAAGCTGACCACTCTAAAAAGCAACATTCATAGCAATTTAATTTATTTTACTTTCAAATAAGTGTCGGTAGATATTATCGTGATGACAAGCAGACATTTTTTCGTTATCTTGTCGACAGAATATGTTCATATATTTTTTTATTGAAAGGTATAATTCGCTATTAACGAATGCTAGGAATTTCTCTTGGTTTTTTAAATACATGTTAGGGTAATAACTAAAATTGTCTATTGGTCTGTTAAAAATCATGAAAATATGTTCAGTAATTTTAGTTTGGTCGTAGGTACTAAGATTATGGGTTTTGTTTTAGTAGCCCATTTAGGGCATGCATTATTTTATATGAAAATAGAGTAGGTTTAGCTATAAAAGTAGCGTGCGTACAGCTGTCTGTTGGGCAGATCTAAAATGTTAATTTAAATAAAAAAACTTATATTTTATTTAAATTATATATGTATATTACTGTTTTATCGCACTCTATATAGGGTTGCCACCTTTTAATATAAGTAAGATAGTATATGTGTTTGGGCGATCGTAGAATTGGCCATTTCATGATATGGTCAGCTAAACCCGCCATGTCATTGAATTCATACAAAATTTTAAGAAAAAAAGTTGTTTAAAGTTGTTTATTTATATTACATTCTTATAATAAGTCATTTACAAACATTCTATTATGATATGGCTAAGCGTGGTCTGACAAATTGACAAATGTTAATTATTTAACGATATGGCAGTAGTTGGCCAATTCATGACATGGCCGAATTTTAGGATCGGCTCATATACAACAACATACATAGGTCCCTAACTAATACCTTATGTTTATGAACAACTAATACCTCTGCGGGGACACAATATGGTTTTACAACAATTCGAATACTTACGTAAATACGCTTATAACTACTTATTTATTAGACTTTTTTGTAGATCATTTTAATTTACACAACGCCATGAAAATTCGCTGGGGCAAACTGTTTTTTCCGACATGATTCACTTGTACTCCTACATATATTATTAACTAGCATTCCGCCCCCGGCTTCGCCCGTGGATATTTACGAACAAAATAAAATATACCCTATACTTACCCCTACCCCCACCCCTATTCCTACATCCTACCCCTACCCTCTGCCACTACCACTACCTCTAGGAGTAGGGGTGGGGGTAGGGGTAGGTATAGGGTATATTTTATTTTGTATATATATATAGTATATATCATCAATAGTTTTCGCAGCGCACGCGATGTAAGGAATTTCTTAGGTCATTTTTTTACACCTTGGGTTACATTATTGGAGTTTTAGTAAGGATCCCTAATTTTTTTGAAAATAGAATATAGCCTATGTCACTCAGGGTGAATGTAGCTTTCCAATGGTGAAAGAATTTTTGAAATCGGCACAGTAGTTTTTAAGTTTATTCATTACAAACACACACACAAAAAATACAAATCTTTCCTCTTTATAATATTAGTATAGATACCTATCTATACTAATATTATAAAGAGGAAAGATTTGTATTTTATATGCTATATTCTATTTTCAAAAAAATTAGGGATCCTTACTAAAACTCCAATAATGTAACCCAAGGTGTAAAAAAATGACCTAAGAAATTCCTTACATCGCGTGCGCTGCGAAAACTATTGATGATATATACTATATATATATACAAAATAAAATATACCCTATACCTACCATGTAGGTACATGATAGGTCCATGATTAACACCTTAAACCTTCCTCGTGAAAACCGCATCAAAATCCGTTCAGCAGTTTTTGAGTGAGAAGGTCACAGACAGCCTCGGCCGGGAACTTTGTTTTATAATTATGTACCTAGTGATATTTTCAGAATTCGAAACCTGTGGCAGTCGTAGTGTTGAGAAAAATGGCAACCCTGCTTTAAAAAAGAGGTGATGGATGAATGGCTTATAGCTTTAGTGAACCAAAAATTGCGTCACTCAGTGAGGCAACCGAAGCAACAGGGAGAAAGTTGTATTGTTAGCCAGTACAATAAATTCTGCGTAGGTACCAAATTACTGTTTTATGCTAAATGTAGGTGGGAAGCATTGTTTAATATTCGTAATGAATTTAATTGTATCGTTTAACAACATGTACATTTTTATTTAGGCCACTTATTTTGTATATAAAAACGAGCTCCTTTTATTGAACTGACTCAAAATATTACATTATTAAAAATGTTAAAATATAAAATGTAGGTATTCAAAACACAGGTAACACAACGCAAATAGTAGTTTATGATACGGGATCATAATAAGGGTAAATAAAACACAAGTGGAACTTTAAAAAATGAGGCGCAGCCGGTCATACATACACTACTTTATCTAATCCCATGCATGATATTTTACTTAATCGACAAATTGGCGTTAAACGCGGTTACCTACCTACTACGCATGCGCGTTAATGGTCAAGTGACTCCCACATGGGAGTGTCGATATTTTCATAGAGTTTAATGTGGCTGCATAACACATATCCTTTGCTTTTTCTGCATTTAAAAAAAAACAAAACATATCGTTATTAAGTATAATTCGATTTTGTAATAGAAATTTTACGTTATAAGAGTAGATAAAGTTATAAAAGAAACTCCCACACATAACCTACCTACGTAAACGAGAAAATAACAATGCATACCTATAATGTTTGAACACAACATTTAGTTTTATTTCATTAGAATATATTAGATAGAATATAAAGCGTATTGACCGCATCCGGAACGATGTCATTAGAGAAGAATGCAGAGTGAAAGATGTCCAACGTTGAAAGAATGAAAGATTGATTAAAACGGTTTATATGGCTGAAGTGACCGGAAATATTGACAGAGGACGACCTAGGTGTACTTTTATTGAACATATAAAAAATGTATTGATCGATGGAAATATTAAAAGTACACACAATCATACGGCGGCCGGACCGAAAATTTTCTGTGAGATAACGTAACGGACCAGTGCGTGGGCTACTTAAAGGAGCGGAGCAGTCTGCTGTACAATCAAAAATTTCCTCGAGCAGGGAAACTAGTGCATAATAAAATTATTAAATATTTATTTTTGTTTGTCAATAGGTGACAATGGCAGCACACACGCGCTGTATCTTGAAACGATAGTTGAAGAGACGAGTGACGACCTCCGCTCAGAGAGATCTTCCGCTGCCACCTGGCTCTCAGACTCCGACGCCGATTCTGTTATACATGTGCGGGGAAATGGTGGAGGTAACATTTTTTAAAGTTTCTCCTGAAACCTGGATATTGAATAAAAAAAATCATCAAAGCCTAAACGCTGTATGTCCGTCCACATATTTATAAATCTGTTTTTTTCTTCTTAATTTTGAATAAGTAGCGACATCTATTGTCGAATAGCGATGACAGCTGATCATGCCGTCTTAGTCCTAGTCGTCAGTTTCAAGTCGTGCCCATAGATGGCGCTGTAAGTAGTCTGATTTTCTTTTATAATTTGAAACCATGAAAAATTTCAAACTGAAATTCAAAATTCAGTCTCATGGGAAAGTTATAATAGTTAACACTTTCTACAAAACACTCCATTGCTACTTATTTACTTGAAATTGAAACTGAAGGTGCTGAAAGTAATAAAGATAACAGTGAAAAAAATTAATGAGTGGTGGTGACTTGGTCTATTTATAAGACCCGTGTTCAGAAGTGTTTTGTTTCACAGCTTCAGAATGCGACAGCGAGTCTGAGAGAGAGTGGGCCTGTCCGGCCAAACGACGAAGACGAGAACGACCCTCGTCGGCCGGCAGCACGGACTCTCTGTCACGATCCTCCAGCCTGGCGCAGTTCGAGTCTCTGGAGCGGTCGTGTGCCGCGCCTACCTCGCCCAGCTTGTCACCGGACTCGCTGGACTCTCCACCGCCGTCCCCTCTGCCCGCGCACCGTCCGCCCGCTCCCCGCGCTCACCTGTCCGCCGAGAACCTGAGCGAGGACAGTGGATATTCAGAACGACCGCGTCGACCCCCGCCCCCGCCCGCACGGACT